>VZRS01014134.1:178181-389085 GCA_013398055.1 Ifrita kowaldi | reverse complement strand
AAAAAAAAAAAAAACACACAAAGAAAGAAAAGCTTTGCTCTTCTACCTACGGCTTTTTACTTGCCTGGTTATGCCAGGCAGGAGTATGTTATTTTCTGCATGCTTCTAGATTAGGACATCATCATTTATGATCATAAAAAATAGCTAGAAATCTTTTAGAAAGTTGTATTTTTATGATTTAATTTTATACTTTCTAGTTATACTTGGTGCACATTGATTATAATTACAGTTTACAGTTCATCAAAATAGCAGTGTTCCCATACATAAGAGAAGACAACATCTTTTCAATCATGGATAGATGCTAGATTCACAAACACTCACTTAACAGACTTTTTACTGAACTTTATTTTTAAAGTGTGCTGAGTGCTTTAAAAATTTTGTCTATCTTAGCTCAAACAGGGAATTAGCAATTCTGGATTTTATCACTATTGCATGAAACATTTAAGTCTCCTTAGTTATGTTTACATTAAGACAAGGCTTTCCTCAAATTTGATTCCATTTTCTGAATTCATAGCATTTCATTGTATTCAAAAAGTACATAACTGAAAGATACAAAGTCCCTGAGTTTTCCACAGTTTCAGAAACAAGACAGTTCTTAAAAGAGTGGGGAAAAAAAAAAACCTCAAAACAAAACAAAGTCATAATTATCCAGAAAAATAATCATAATTATCCAGAAATTTAGTTGCATAAGGCAGGTAAAGCTCCACTGGGTTCAGCAGAGCTACATGCCCTTGCACTGCTTTAGGATGCAGTCAGGATTAGTAAACACACCTCATTCCTCCCCCTTCCTGATTCTGCATTTTGCCCTTGTTACTTGAAAATAGACTGTTAGAAATGCTTTGCATTTCAATGTCTATTTAATGACAGTTGATCTATTTTAACAAACTTTTCAAACACTGTTTCCGGATCTCTATTTTTGTTTTTAATAAGGCTATGTAAAAACCAAGTAAAATAAAGCCCTAATACAATAGTACTACATAAACACGTGTTTTGCTCTGAACAAGAACTCTGGAGAGATAATTAACTCAAATTGCAGGGGTTTTGTCCAAATGCTTGCAGTTACTGACAATTTCCCCACTTTTAACTACCTTATAATTATAAATTGTCTATATGCCAGATCACTTTGTCATTTTTCTATTGGCTAGCAAGAAATAAAAGCTCAAGCTGTAGTCTGCCCTCTTTATTGTGCCTTTTTTATTCTATATACTGTCTTCTCCATGGCTGCTATTAAAATGAGAAGAAAGGATAAATCTAACCTTAAATTCCCTCGAATCGAGATGTTACTAATTTGTAAATCCCATTGAGGGTCACTAATAGCAATAAAAAAAAAAACCTCAAATACTCTAATAACTATAAACACTAATAACTGCCTTGATAAAACATACAAATTCCTTTTACGCAACAGCCATCATTTTTTCATCTGAATACCCATCCATAATGAGTGAGTCTTTTTTATATGCTTTATTTATTTTTAAATAGCATTTTTATTATATAACATTTTATGTAGTTTTCAGGACATTATATTTTCTTTCCCATGTACCTAACCACCATTGTTATGCCAGTGGTGTCCCTAGAACATGGTCTGAAGTGTCTGCTCATTGAATTTGATGATCTGGCAAAATAAGCAGCATTTTTGTTTGGGTTTTTGTTGGGGATTTTTTGGCAAGAAATATATTTGGTCAAGTTAAGGTTTTGCAGTAGCTATCAGTCTGAAAGACAACAGTATTATTCATCTTGTCAGCACACTGAACTTCTGGCTTTTAGGTCTTGGATTTATTGCAGGAAATGCTTCTGTTGGGTTGAATGTAGTTTCTTGGTAGAAATTTATTTCGTCAGAGCAGATAGTAAGATTTATGTTGTTTTTACATGTGTATTATATCAGCAGATCTTTGTGAATGGACAGAAAAATATTTTCTATTTTTGAGGAAGCCATTAAGTTTCCATGATTGCAACATGGGCATTAAATAACTATCGCTAACCATCAAAATAAAGAAAAGGCAAAACCATCTGCTGTGAACCTCACAGTCCCTTCTCCTGTATTTTTTTTTTATGATAGTTGATATGTAAAAGCTCCAGTGATTAAAACTTCCTGTGTTCCCTTCCCTCAGCTTCTAAAAAACAAAGACAGTTATTCTAGAGAATAGAATGGTCTATGAATACAGGTTGATTCTAATAACAATGAACTGCCAGTATTCTGTGTAAACCACATATTCAAGTATGTAACACTTTGCAGACCAATCTTCCATTGCCCTGTGGGGTTCTCTCTTTTTAATGAGCACAGAGGGCCAAGGGAATCACTTTTTCAACACTGTTCACACTCCAAGTGTCATGATCAGATCCCATCTAGCCAGACTAATATCAAAATTGTTTCATAAATTTTCTTAAAATGAACCTTTTAAAAAGTAATGGTACAGCAATAGCAAATTGTTTTCTTCCATCACAGAATAAGACAAATATAATATTTTAAGAGAAAGAAACAGGTCATGTGAACACATATTTGAAAGACTGGTTTTTGTTTTTCTATTGGCACAAACAATATCCATAAAGTTAATTTTTCTTTTACCTCATGGAGCAGATTATATTGCAGCCAAGCTCCAAATTTTATGCATCAGTACACATTCCTAAACAACCTTTTTGTATTTGTGCAATATAATTGTAGGGCATACCAATGCAACATAGTTATTACAGCAAACAAACAACAAAAAAACCCCACCCCACTTCTATTTTGCATCCATGAAGACCTAAAGCCTGAATAACTAGTCTGGCATCTTTGATATGATGAAACTCTTGCTGACATTAATTGAGCTAGCACACCACTCTCTCCAAAGAAACCTCATTTCCTTTGAATGGATTTTGGCTTTGCTTTCCTGGATTTTAAAAGTATCTTGGCCATTTTAAATTATACTACATGTATTTAATCACCTCTCAGTTGAGTAGTCACCACTCAGGCAAAGGTTCCATCAGTATGAATAAAGGTTACCAAATCTGACTGTAATTAATGGCCATAAAAATATACCTGAGCTATAAATTTAAAAATTATGGGCACATAAAATTTAAGAAATATTTCTAACCCAGTCTAGTTCTATTTCAATACAAGAATTATAAAGGGTTTAATCTTATCATAAGATGTGTTGTATTAGTGAGGTATTCTTTATTTATCCAAATGATTTACTGTACTCTCCCATCTTCTTGTGCACCCTCAGCCTACTTGCTGGTGGAGTGAGTTAAAAAGCAGAAAGGGCCTTGGTTTATGCAGGCACTGCCTAGCAATATCTATAATACTCTGTTTTCAGCACAAATCCAAAACATGGCACCATGCAAGCTACTGTGAGGAAAATTAATCGCCACATGGACTTGCCCCACATTTATACAAGCTATTACTTTTCTTTTATGCCGTGCCACTTTCTGGGCTTGCTATTAAGAAATTCAACAAACAAACCCACAAGCAAACAAAAGAAAAAATCAAACCAACAAAACAAAAAACCAAAAAAACTAAACAAAACCCAAAAAGAATCCACAAAAAAGCCCCACAAAAAAACACAAAAAAACCCCCACCCTGAAGTCATCTTGGATAATTAAACTACATACATATTAGACATAAGAAATGCTGAAAAATTCCTTAGAAAAAATTACTGAAATTCAATGAAAAATGCCCACATTATACTGTTTACTTTCTCATAATAGCCAGAAAATCCAGTTTTACCAGGACTGAGACTGTGATGAGCTACATTTCTACTTGCAAGCTTATGACTTGCACTGGTTATAGAACCTTCCTTCTTCAGTGCAGGGAAAATACTTAACTCTTGGTCTTGCTCCCATTTTCCTTCCCAGTGAAATCTATGACACCATCAACCTCTAAAAGAACAGTGGAAAGCTAGAGGTCCTTCTCATGCACTTCCGAACATGAGACAAAAAACTCCAAAATTTAAGGAGATGAAATACTGACCCCAGCCAGTAAAGCAACATTAACAGAATTAGTTTGGAGGTCCCATTTGTTTCCCCAGTGAAGTTGTTCCCTCTCTAAATTTTAAAGATAGTCAGGTACTAAATGCAAAATCATTAAAAAAAAAAAAAAAAAAGTGAAGGAAGGACAAATGTTAGGGAAGGAGAAACAAGAAAACCTTCTAAACAGTCAGCAGGAGGGGTAACAGGAAGAGAATGAGTGAGTGAATATTATGTTTGATTTTGAGTCAGTAGACAGGGAAGGAGTGTTGTATGATCTTTTCTATGACTGCAGGGAGAAAACCCAGTGAGAAGTGTATGATATTTTCTGTGCCTGTAGGGAGAAAACCCACTGAGAAGTGCTGTATGATCTTTTCTATGACCAAAGGGAGAAAACACAGTGATGAACATAAATGAACAGGAAGAAAAGGATGCAAGCTCACAAAAAAATGCCAGGAGAGGGTAGTTTCCTTCCTAAAATATGGACGTGAATAAATATGAATCTTTTTATATACACGCATATAAACTCCCCACATACATTATATTATATTTAATATATAACATACTATATATCGTATATATACATGTATACCTACACACACACACACACATATGTAATTAATAATATATCCTGCCTCCTTGAGAAAGTAGCTTAGAATGGTAAGCATGGGTTAATTAGAGTTTGTTGTAGTAGATAGGACGGTGTAAGTCTTAAAGATATTGCCAGTGAGTTTGAACTTGTTTTGGAATATGACAAGAATATTTGAAATCCTTCAGAATACTCCTGCAATCAGTATTGTTGTCAAAAAGCTCCACTTCTATGGAAAATATTTCCACAATACGGTACAAACTTTGGCCAATATGCCATTTTTCAGAACCAGTCCCTCGGTTCCCATCCCCTTGTTTAGCCTCAATCTTGTTTTCACGTTTCTTTGTTTTCCCCTCTTGCAAAAGGAAACAAAAAACCAAAAGAAACCCCAAATGATGGTAGCTGATTCTGGTTGTAGTGAAACCTATTGAGAAAAGAACTGACCTGCTGCTGAACTCAGAAAACAAGCAGCTTATGCCTACCCCAGATAGCTCATGCCCTTTTGAGAAAGGAGACAGACAGAGGCAGTTGCACCAGCAATTGCACTGGCTATTCTATCTTCTCTTCATGAAACGAACACATAACCCAGTCCAAAATCCAGAGGCATCAGGAATATGCAGGATAGTAGTGAGATTTCAAAAGAGCAAAGAGAAAGACAAAAACTTAAGTTTTTAATTCACCAACTTGTATTTATATGAACTATGCTGACCTCTTTCCTTCCACATTTTTTTCCATTTCAGACATTGTCAAATTATTTCAAGTAAATTCAGTATACTGACTTGGATATATCTGAGCCTACCCTCATTTCTCATGAAAGAAAGAGTAACAGAATGTGCCTGTTAGTGGATGGGAAGGCAGTAGCCTTTGTGTTTTAAGTATAGTAAGCAAATAATCCTACCTTCCCAATGTATTTTCAGAAACATCTGAGCATGAAGTAACCCTTTCCCATATGTATCGAGGAGCTGCTGGAGTTTTGTAAAAAGCACATCGCACTAGTAAGTGTCAGGTTAAATCTGATTTCTAGGTAGAAGAATTATCTATGATGTACTTCATCTAGCAGCAGAGGTGAACCCAGATTTCTTGTCTATATAACATTCTTTCTAAGATTTTAGGAAAACAAGTCAATGAGCAGGGTGTTCATTGAACAGCAGAAACACAATAAATGACTGGGGTATACAAAAACTTCTCTGGACCTGAAGGGGCTGTGCAAAGAGTGACTTTTGGATAGGAAAAATACAAAAAAACAGAACAAGTGTCTTAAGAACAAGCTCCGTGTTTTAGAGACGAATTATCTATCTAAGGCCAAATATCAAACATTTTTAGCATTAATTCACAATAACAACTGCAGAAGATTCAGTCATAAAAAGGAGGAACTAAGGATTTCTGAAAATGTTTAAACCACTTCATGGTATCCTTGTTCAAAATGAAATATTTAATTTCATCTCCACAAAATTTTTCCTTTTGAAATTATGAAACAAAATTTTTTTGGGAGTCAGATATTTTTGCAAAAATATTTTAAGAGGCAACAAAATGAAATTCAGCCATTTCTCTGCAGTTACCCAATGCAATTTTGTGGAAAATATAGTAGCTTTTTATAGCAAATATTAGTGAAAAAAGTTCAAGAAATTCCCTGTATTCCTTAATTATATTTTAGCTACTCAATTAAAAATTGGTCATCTACTTAGCATTTACCCTGAATTTATTTAAAAATTCAGGTAGAGACACATACATATTTTTTTACAATAACTTTTTAAAAATATTTCTGAGTTTGATAACGTAAAGTATATAAAAAACTAAGACTTATTTTAATTAATGAGGCAGAGAACTTTTCTTTTGACAAATTGGGTAATCTTTGCTGCACCTTAAGGAACATGTGACCTTGTTTTTATTTATGATATGCAAAATCCCAGGTATATCATACCTGAGGAGCAGAGAGATTATTTAGAAGCTGAAGAGTGGGTAAAAATAAGTATGTAATGGTTAAATTGTTAATGGTTATATGGTTAATATACTGTATTAATACAGTTGGGAGTTACAATGGTATTAAATTAATGATTTAAGACTGGTATCATGATGAATTTTGATATTTCTGTTATCAAATATGATTTCAATAGTCCATTTTATTTATTTTGGTGTACAGCTGCTTACAAAACCCTAAGCAAAGGAGTTTAGTTTTCTGGGTTTACATTTAGTCATTCCATTTGCTTGTCTTCTGAAACTGTAATTCAGAATACAAATAAATTCGTGTTTAATTCTTTAAGGTTAAGAGCCTTCTCTACCGTATTATCATTCTTGAGCTGCAGGACAAAGGGTCCAATCATGTCTGGTTTTACCACCTGAATTAGAAGATTGCTCTTTAGCAGCAGCTTGCTGGACCCCGTTCCTGGAACTAGAAAATTACAGTGATCTGGTATTACAAAAATAAGAAGGGGAGACACTGTAAAACTTTGCCTGTAAGGACACTCATCCATATCTACTTGAACCTTCTCTTTCCAGAACTAAACCAAGGAAGTTTGGGATCAAAAATCATACAAATGGTACCTATGAGCTGATTCATTAAGCTGTAATCTGCTGTTCAAGATCTGTCTGTCACAGTGACCTGGGATGGAATAAGTAGCACAGATTCCTTACTCCACTCTCTATTTGATATGAAACTTCCCCAAAACCCATTGAGATAGAAAGGTTCTACGTTCACTCCAAATACAGAGATGTAGACTGGGAGCACAGCTAAGGCCAAGCAGTATTTTAGCAGGAGACAGAACTAGGGCAGAGGTTTTTTCCTTCAGTTGTAAAAAAGATGCGAAGGAGGAGAAGCAGTTAATGGGAGACCATGAGCATTTGTCTGTTCTGCTGAACAGTGCAGATAGATATGTATCTTGTCTCCAAAGCATAGAGTTTGTACTTGTCCAAATTTTCTTATTCTTTTTATCCATTCTAACCAAGGAAGGGAGAAGAACCATGCCATAAGGAAAAACACACATTTCTTGCTAATGAATGACTCTTTTCATCATTAAAATGTATTAATCACCAAATAACCGGGGACATTATTTAGATAATTATTATAGAATTATGAAACAGAGGTTATTGAAAATGAACACTTAGCTCCGAAAATTAATTCTACAGCATTTATGTTTCCTGAATTAACAAAATGTATTTCTTGCATTTGGTTTTCAGTATGCACTTACAGATATGGAGTGAGGCCATTCATGGTTTATTTATATTCAATTAAGTACATGCTAAGAAGGAAGAGATGTCACTCTGCCTTTAAAAATGGCAGCAAACAAAGAGGAGTTTTGAGGAATTTAAAAAATTGTTCAGTCACAATTTTATGCACATCTGGTACATAGCACAAAACTGAAACATTTTGCCTACAAAACTAAAGGAATTAATCAAGACAACCTGCCCAGGTTTCCCATTTCAGAGGCTTCCTCATGGGACGGGAGCTGACACGTAATCAGTGGACATTTATTCTAATGCTACCACCGAGACATCTAAGGGTCTTTTAGGCTGGATGAGGAACTAAGTTCTCAAACAGAAGATGGCAACGCAACCACGTTGTTCTGAATCAAAAATAGCCAGACAGCTTAAACACCACCAAAATAAGGAAAACTGAGAGATCGTGATGGAGTGTCTCTAAATTATAAAACAACAATACTACAGCTGATAGCAAAAGCAGCAATACAGATGTATTAAGTCTGAGACTGTACTTACCAGACTAAAGGAAAAAGATTTCTAACCATAAAGAATTTACCATCTATAGAATAGTCATTGGGCAGACACTTAGCAAGAGATACAAAACCTTTTACAAAGAATACTGCTCACGTTTTAAGGACAATAAAATAGTCTATGTGAGGAATTGAATTGGTGGAGAGAATGAAAAAATATAGTTTAAACTCTATGTTTGGGGTATTTTCCAACTTTCTGACTAACTTTTGCCTCATCACAGCTTCAGTGTATTTTCCAAAGAAAAACACATCACGCACTTCACAAAAATTTAGGTCTCCCAAGCCATACCAATAACAGTGACCTGCATTTTATACTTTTAAGAGAGTTCAACCTTGCCTGTATCACTGGTAAGAGTTATTGAATTTAAATACAACTTTCTTCACTATATATATTAAATCTTCTCCTTTTTTGCTTTTTTTTTTTGTTTTTTTTTTGTTTTTTTAAATAATGTTAAACCACTGATGCAAGTTTTAATACATAATTTATCTCTCTGTGCAGGAAACAGCCATCTTTAACTGTGAAATAAAGGAAATGTAGAGTCAGATCTGAGCTAACTTTAAGCTACAATTGTCACTATATATGTCCATAAACATAAATACCGTCTGTTTAACTTCCCTCCCTTAGCTCTTAACAGGCAGGATTGTAAGTGTATTTATCATTTATAGAAACATCTGCGGGATTTTTTACTCCCTTGTGGACATAATGCTCAGTTAGCCATAGAAAACTTGGTTTCAATATTTAAATATTAAATACTCTGTTTTACTATTTGACACTAATAGAATCACTTATCTAGAAATGAAGGAGCTGGTTAAGACAGATACTGAAAACACTGGATTATGACTCACACACCAGACATACATTAGGAGTTACTTATTCCAGTTTCTTTTCAAGCCAACGAGTTTTAGATTTCTAGTGATTCAGCTTGTAGGCTTATCAGTAATATAACTTAAAAACAGGGGTGTTCCCTCAATTAAAAAATGCCTATTTTTTATCTACACTATAAATGAAAATACAACTAAGAAGTATATTTGCATAGATATAAAAAAGTACTATTGTTAAGGTGCACACACTTTCATTAAGGTAATCTGTGTTGGTTTGTTTGGCACTTTTTTTTTTGTGGAGGAGTCATTACTGAATGTCACTGAACTCATTCATCTGCAATAAGATGAGGATTGGCTAAGGAAATTTCTCACAACTTGTGCGTTTGACCTTCTATCAAAGGGCTTCTAAAGAAATAACCATGAAATCATTCACAAAATGTTTTTTAGATTTAGTCAGCTGATAAGCATACAGAGGTGAACGCCCCACATATTCTCACCTCTCAGCATTTTTCAGTTACATTGCCATCAAAAAGATACGTGATCTATAAAGAAAATAACAAGAATAGGACAAGACAGAATAAGCTCAAACATACTAATAAAATCTTCTAGCAATCCTTCAAAGATTCGTAATAGTTCTTCTTTTTGTACACATGTATGCACATGTCTTTTTTCCCATTTCTGAAACAGTTTCTGAAATCAAAGGGTCTATAATTTTTCAAAACATATTGGGGCTTTTCAGTAAAACTTGGGCAGCACATAAAGAAAACAACCAAAACAGCAGAAAAGAAATATCCTTTACTGAGCTAATTGCTATGCTTTATACAACCAAATGAGGTCTGAAATTTTCTAATTACACAGTGAATCTATGAATATTTCCTCTGGCATATGGGATTTAAGGAGTGAGTTTGAGAAGATATGACGGGAAATGAGGACCTTGAGAGATCAAGGATGAAACCATCTTGATTCCATTACAATAATTTCTCAGCTTCTGTCTGATAAAAACAAAAGTGGACATTCAGGCTCATTTTTTTATTATTATAATACTATGAAACTTATTAGAAAATCTTATAATAAAGGTCAAGGCTTTGTGTGATGACTTACTAATTTACTAGTTATTTACTATTTTTTTTTTCAGAGTTTAGCCTGAGTCAAATCAAACTTGGTTAGCAGATAGAAACTGTGATTTTTGTTGCAAGAAGTTGGAAACAATTTAGTGTATAAAGCAAACTTATTTCTTAAAACTTTATGTGAGAAGTTAAAATCATGAAATTCAAGTAAAAAAAAAGACTTGTTCAGAGCATAAGGGGAGAAAGGAGTATGAGGCATGTATTCATATTTCTAGAGAGGGTGTAGAGTTTCACAGTAACTTTTAGTTATTTAGTGGTGTTCACCTACCACATCTCAAGCATCCCATGGGATAGGAGGATCTGGGTGCCTGTTTACACATGCAAGGAAAAGCAGGGCCGAGCATTGGTCCTGGCTGAGCAGCAGGACCTATTTAATTCCTTGCCAGATACAAGCAATGCTTTGGGGGTCAGCCGCTTCTCCCAGGAAACCAGCGACAGAACAAGGGGGCATAGCCTCAGGCTGCGCCAGGGGAGGTTCAGGTTAAACATCAGGAAGAATTTCTTCACTGAAAGGGTTGCTAAACTTTGGAATAGGCCGCTCAGGGAGATGATGGAGTCACCATTCCTGGAAACGTTCACTTAAGTTTAATTGGCCTGGTGGTGTTTGGTCAAAGCTTGAACTTGATGATCCTGCAGTTCTTTTCCAACCTAAAAGATTCTTTGAATCTGTGATTCTAAGTATGTTGTTTCCTGCCCAGTTGCTGTTCCTGACTCTTGCTAATGTTTCCATTGGCTCTGCAGGGCAAGCCAAAACACCTTCACATTTCCCTTTTTCTCCCTCCCACCAATAAACATAAGATCCTAGCATCAAGTTAGATCAAATATTTTTAATTGCTTATTTACAATGTAGTAAATCATACACATATGTTAAAAAGAAAACGGAGGTAACAGGGTGTTCTCAGGACTGATGAAAGTAATCAAGGTGCTTTTGCTCTTTCTTCATGAGAAGATTAATTATACTTCCAATATACTCAGGTATAATAAGCAGAACAACAGAAAGATATTGTCTTCATGGCCTCCTGCATAACTTCATGAATCTACATTGACCTGATTTTCCAACCAGGGGTATGAAAGAACAGGGAAAGAAGAGGAAATTGGCTGTGCACATATATAAAGTAAGCATGGCTTACTTATTCTTCCTGTATAGCAATGTTAAATTCTCAGCTCTAGCCCATGTCACAAAGCACTGTGGAGTCTCCCATCTTGCAAGGCAGCTGAACACAAGGTGAATTTCTTTACAGATAAAAATCTGTTACAGAACACCTGTATAGCTGGAGGTATTCATACTGTTAGCGTACTCCTTTGTGGGAAAAGCTGGATTTAAAACACAAGAGACTACAACTTGCCAGACAGTCCATATAGATTCCTTACACACTTCAAAAATTGTTCTAAAGGAAAAACCTGTGTTCCGAAAACATGCAAAAGAGGGCTCGGGGGTTTGTTTGTTTGTTTGTTTCCTTTGGATTTATTTTTTTTTTTAAGGAAACAGGGGAAATTACCTGTGTTGTCTGCTTTGCTAGCACAGACTGGCTTTTCTCAAATCATATTGATGGAAGCCTATTAAGAGTCTAATAGCACCCTATTGCTTTTATCCAACACAAGGTCTCATTTCAAAAAAGAGCAGAAAAGATAAAAGACCAGGCTTCATGTACAGGTCAATTTCTTTATACATCATTTGATGTTTTAAATCACTTCATTTGCACTTCTATAGCTCAATTTGCTGGCAATCTGAACTCTAACATGTATTTAACAGTGCATCTCCTACTGTTCTCACCAAGGCATGCATGTGTGTAGGGCAGGGCAGACAAGCTGATCTGAACGATTTTGCTCTTTTCCACCAGCACCATGTCAAGTGGACAGAGTAACCGATCTGTAGCACATCATTTTGAAACTTAGGCTGCTAAAGATTTGTTAAGCAATTTCATTCTAGGCAGAATGGCCCTTTATCTAACGTATTTTGTGTTTGGAAAGACTGTGAAATGTTAAACTCTTGTAACATTCCATAAAATATTTCACAGTATTGAATGTATAATAATAAAAATGTGCTTGCAAGAATAGGACAAATCAAAGAGATAATCAGCCAAAATAAATTTGCAAAACTATTTTACATATCAAAAAGTAATAAGACTATGCAGTTCAGGTAATTTTATTTGCTCTTTTCAAATGTGAGATTTTCACACAGTGTTTTAAATCCTTCATGGATGGGCATCCCAAAAATTGCTTTTAAACAGCATTTTAAAATATCATCATATCCCATTAAGGTAAAGTATTTAGGGAACATCCATTATCCAAAATTTTATTGTCAGTTTGCAAGATTTTCTAAAGCATGCAATCCAAGCAGTGACTAAAACACCCAAAGCTTTTGTGTGCGTCTACACAGGTGTGCATATTACTTTTCAATATGAAATCCCTGAAATTATTTTCTTAGTATTTTTCATTTGAAAAAATGTCAAATAACAAGCATTGACCCTTTTCCAGGAAATATGCATCAGGTCTTCAAAGAGCTTCACTGATCCACACAACTTAAATGACAATAAAACTTGCATTCTTTTCATGTTTATAGTTTGTGTTGACAAGCACTGCCTTTTTTCCTGAGACAACTACCACTATACAGTTATTCTTTTTTATATCTTGCTTTTTAATTCAGGCAGCCAAAGCCACTTCATAATTCCTTTAGCTCTATTATGCAGTGGTCTAGTTTGGGGGTTTTGGTGAAAAGTATTTGGGTTTTTAAATTGAAATCACTCTTTAATGACCACTCTCTTGAAAATATATATTTGACAAGACTTTTTTTTTCACATTTCTTTCTCTTCCTTCCCATTACTACAGCCTCAGTATACATTGGCCAAATACCTTTCTGGTCCTCAGTTCTTTGGGGAAACTTGCAGCTTAAACAGAAAGAAGGACTATATAAACCAGCATGAAGTGTGCTGTCCCCCCAGCTAAAGCAGATATTAAAGCAACTGTGATCTCTTCAGCACGAACCTTTTTGAAGCATGTGTACAGAAGAACACCTATTTCTAATAATCAATGCTGCTCCAGGCTCCTTTCAAGTCAATGTTACTTTATGTGACTGCTGCCTTGTGTCATAGTTTCCTCTGCTAGGTGCCATGATACCAAATCCGTTTAGCACTTACAGGAACTGAACCGGGAGCAGAAATTGTTTTTTTCTGAAAAGTTCTGAGTTTTCAGAATCATCTTTGCTTCTTAGCGGAACAGAGGCATTTTGAGTATTTTAGTTAAAACAGCATTTGGCAGGGTACTGTTTTCCAGAAAAAAGAGCACTGTCAGAAAAAAATGTCCTACTCAGCATTTGGGGTGACTTTGTAAAAAGTTGTCAGTTTGAGTCCTTGGGATGCCTGATCCGCAGCAGAAATTTTTCCTTTCACATCAATATAACAAAGCTTTCAGCTACATCTCACTTTTCTAAATCAGAATTTAACCATGTAATGAAAGCCAAAATTTTCTTTCCCTGTTCTCCTACCTTCTTCTGGTTTGGCAGAGCTCCTGATTTGACACAAGAAGGACAAGATGATTGGGAATGGTCTGGATGGATTTGCCAGGCATAAATCATGCAAATCTTACCTGATGGCCTTATGTGCTAAAATGACTACAGCTGTGGACAAAGAGAGCACCAGGAATGTCTTTTACGTGCTTCAGCCATGCTTTTGACGCTGGGGCCCTGGGAGCTGGGGCAGTGAACCCCAGGAGCCAGCAGTGAACCCTGGCATTAAAGATGGCCAGTGTCATCCGGGGCTGTGTCAGCAGGAGTGCTGCCAAGAGCTCAGGGCAGGGCTTGTCACCGCTGCCCAGCACTCTGTCAGACCACATCTGGATGCCCTGGCTAGTTTAATGCCCTCCAGCACAGGAAAGACACCAATAACCTGAAGTGAGGTCATGCCCACAACCCTCAGGGCTTGAGGGTGTCCTGTGAGCACTGTCCCAGAGCCTGAGGCAGTGCGGCTTGTCCAGCCTGGAGCAAAGACAACTTCAGGACGACATCACAGCCACCCCAGTGCCTACTAGGATGGGATGTAGAGAGGCAGATGAGCTTTCCAGAGCTGTGTGTGGCAGGGCAGGGTACACCAGGCATGAACTGAAGTGAGAGGGGTTCAGGCTGGGTGCTGAAACCTTTCCCCATGAGGACAGGCAGGGAAGGGAGCAGGCAGAGACAGGTTCCCCAGGTGTGGCAGGCTCCAGTCCTTGAAGGGTTCCAAGGCCCATCTGGACGAAGTCCCAAGCAAAGTCCCTGGTCTGACCTCACAGCTAGATCTTCTTGGAGCATGGGTGCATGAGGGACATCCTGACTTACCTTTCAGCCTAAAAAGATATGATATTTCATAAAATTTTCCAGAAAAAGTGTTTTGATCCGAATTAGTAGTTAACATTCCAGCTTTCTGCAAAAGAAAGCTCATCCAATATCTGTGCTCCCACAAGCTGGCAGGGACTTTTAAAGGTTCTAAAGGACTGTTAGCAACATCTTGGCTATTCTACTAATGAATTATGATAATTTCTTAATTAAAATATCACCAGGACAGACTCAGAGGATACACTGATATATGAAATATTCAGTACATTATAATTTGATCACTTAATATTATTTAAGAGTCAAAATCATAAGCATAAGAAGCTAAAATTAACAAGGTTGATTCCATGCTGAGGCTAATTTTATGTAATGTGAGTAATTGATTTGATGCTTATATGGATAAGAGAGTGGAAAGATTTATGGGAAATCTGGGATTAGAAACAAAATAATTGTTAGTACCTGTAGGATGGCTGGAAGACAACCTATTCACTTTCCAGTTCAGTTTTGCCATACATTATTTACAACATTCAGAAATTGCACTGTTCCTCCTGAAGACCTTTTGCTCTCTTTGCATCAAACCCACATCGTGCAAAAAAAGGTTTTTCTTTGCCATCCATTCACCCAGCACTGTGCCAGCCCATTGTTGAAAAAAAACTAGTATTCACATCTTTATCAAATAGTTACTTTTCCATAGGTTTTTAACCTTACTTCATTCCCATTCATTTTGACACTGAAGAAATTAATGGAGCATTTCATCAGTTCCAGGTTGTGGGACTTCAATGACCCCTGAGAAAATGTCTTTATTTACTGAAACATTTCCCCACAAATTGCTGCAGAATAGCAAAGAGGTATGGCACTCTCTCCCTGAAAATGTTTGTTCATACAAGTATTTCTAGAGTCTTCTGCATGTCCTGTGCCACATGCCTTGCCTTCCTGAGAGCACTTCCCTCAAACAAGCCCGAGGCACAGCTTTTTCAACAAAAAGAAATAAAGCATTTCATGACAGAATAAGTCTAAGGAAGATTCTCCAATATGAATAGAATCTATTCTTAAATTATTAGAGAATCATTTTGCTGCCACTTTAAGTATGCTTTGTCTGAGATGTCAGAAGGAAATAAGAGCAGAGGCTGTTGTGTGGGAAAGTCATGGAAGTAATCCAACGGCTACCATCAAACCTGTATTTTTACAGCAAGGCTTTTTACACTTGATCTTACAGGGTGGAGGTGCCCTAAATCTTAAGTTTCTTTACTTACTTGGAAAATATTGGAGGACTCGGAAACCTTCCTAATGTCTCAAGGTGAAACTACATTATCATGAACTTCACCTAAAAAAGTCTAGGCTACCTGGATCAAAAGAAAAAATAAAAAAAAAAAAACAAAACAAAACAAACCAAAACCATCACACACCCTGTCTTGTTAACACATTGAAACTCTGACTGCATAGAAGTGACGGAAAATCAAATCTCTTTTTATCAGGTGTCAGGAGACAGAAGTTTGTTTATTAATAGGCAGAATTTATCTCTAAGGAAAATCATTAAGAGATTGAGAAATTATCACTGGATACAGGTTATTTCATTTCTGTTTTAAAAGCCAAATCCTGGATGAAAGAGACAGAAAAGAAGATACTCAAGAGGCTTCTCAAGACCAAAGAAATTCTGAGAAGAGCCAAGACTGGTCCTCTGAACAAAGATGCTGCAGCTAACCTAAGGAAATAATTTTACTTGCATCATTGTAGACCTTGGAATAAAGACCTTTTAGAGGTTTGAATTCCCAAATGGAAAGTAAATAAGAAAAAAGTAAAGAAAAAAAAATATATATGTATATATATATTGCAGCTGCTTGGAAAAACTTGTCTACTTTTGAGTAATTTACATATTGCATAACCTTGCCAAGCTATTAAGCAGCAAGATAACTTCTAGATCATACATTACTTCCCTCCACTGCTTCAATGACAAATAAAGGAAGGTAAATCACCTTGCTTACCACATGCCTGAGGCAAAGCTTAATCTAAAATATTTCAAAGCTAATAAAACCTGAGCTAGCAGAGAAAAATGTAGAATTTAACCTCAGTGGGAAAACAAGGTCTAATTCCTTCACACATACAGGGCTGTGATTAGCTTTCTACACTTAAACAGGATTTGCAGCGTAACAGAGCTCCCCACATGCAGAGAATTAAATGCAAACATACACACTTGCCAGCTCAAGGACTACAACAGTCTTTTTCCCATTCCTGAGTTATGATTTTGTCTAACTCCTCAGAAGCCAGCAAGAAAATATTAAAGAGCTGTTAAAAAAAAAAAAAAAATCCCATCTTCAACTAGCATTTAGACAGCTGATGTATACATGAAAAGATGTTTATAGGAAAGTTAATTGAAGTTGTACAATTAGTAAATTGATTTTCATTCATACATTACATGCATAAAGTGATTTTCTGCAGTGAAATTGCAGCCAAATTAGTTCTTTCTAGTAGATTTTATCTAAGCATTTAAACTTATACTTTTAATTATTGTCACATTTTCTTCTTGTCTAAGTTATATTTAAATTGTGTGATTGCTAAAATTGGACTTCTTCAATTCCTCCATTGGAAAAAGCTAAAAAAAAATTGGTCTAAATGTCTCAGCTTTGATTTGCCGGGAAAATTTTAACTTAAAATTTCCAATTAAAGAAAAGAGTTAAAAAATCAAAACAAAGCTGTGTAATTGCTAATATTTTTTTTTATTACTTTTAAAAGCAAACACTAAGTCTGTGCATAACCATATTGGGAAGGGGGAAGAAGATAATAAAACAGTAATGTCCAAGTAGTAGAGAGAAAAAGAGGCACAGTGACTAAATGTCTCCTTTCCTGTGGCTCAAACATTTCCTCCCAAGCAACCTATTTCACCTTAGAATTTTTCCATGATTATATTTACTATTATTATCAACTAATAACTCTATTTATAGAACATTTTCCATTAATTCAACATTCTTGACACATACAGAAACCATACAAAATATATGGGGTTTTGAAAAGATGGAGATTTCATGCATGTATTAGGTCAGGTATACCTATTTTCCCAAATAAACAAACAAAACAGTCACAATTTCCGTGAATATAACACTCACTGCAATGTTTCCTTGCAATACTCTTTTCCTTTCTAGTGTGGCATGCTATGTCCTGAGATAACTTTCACAGCAGTAGCACAATTGTTGTGCAAACAAAAATGAAACCATACTGAAGTACAAAAAATTCACAAGGAAGTACAGTGACCTGTATTATTGAACTGACCTGCTACTTTAAAACAGGCGGAGGAACTCTACCTCTCTATCACATCACTGTGCATTCCACTGTGTAAAATTTTGGATCTTTTTTTACCCTTTCCATGGAATACGTGCAACAGATCTGCAGGACCAGCTCCCAGTTTTTCTGTAGATCCATTGATTTCAAAGAAGTGTTGGATGCAGTACTCCAAGTGGGGTCTCACAACAGAGAGATGGACAGAATCTTCTGCCTTGACCTGCTGGTCACACCTCTTTTGATGCAGCCCAGGATACAATGGACTTTCTGTCCATTGCACATTTCCATCGAGTGCACTTTGCCAGCTCATACTCCCCACACACCAAGTCCTCCACAGGGCTGCCCCCGATCAATTTATTCATGCACTCTGTATTGATAGCGGGGACTACCCCAACTCAGGTGCAAGACCTTGCACTTGGGTCTCGTTGAACTTCATGAGCTTCACATGGGCCCACACCTCAACCCCATCAGGGTCTCCCTGGATGCATCCCTTCTCTTCAGTGTGTTGACTGCACCACTCAGCTTGGTATTATCCACAAACTTGCTGAGGGTGCACTCAACTCCACTTTCTGTGTCATCAATAAAGATACTGAACAGTTCTGGTCCCAACACAGACCCTTAAGGGACAGTGCTTGTTACTGTTATCCATATGGACACTGAGCCATTTACAATTGGTTGGATGCAGCCATCCAGACAATACCTTATCCATCAAATATTCCATTCATCAATGTCTGCCCAGTTCAGTGACAAGGATGTTGTGCTGGGCCATGTCAATTGCCTTATACAAGTCAAGGTACACTTGATTTGAACTTGCAGCTAAGAATAAGATTTCTGCCACTAAACAAACAACAAACATACAAAGAAAAAAAAATAGACCAAACAAAAAAATAACAGCACCCCCCCCCCAAAAAAAGCACAAAACCCAAAAACAAAACAAAAAAAACCCTCCAACCTTTTCCTCAAAACTGAGCAAATAAGATCACTTTGCACGTATGTTATGTCAGTGCTTTCATTCCACTAAATAATGCAGTAATCAGTTAAGCAAGACAAATAAAACATGAAGCAAAGGTTTATTCTGAATGAAGGCTCTGTCTCTCTTTGGCTGAGTGCACACTCAGTCAGCTGTAATTCCCAAATACATCAGGAAGATGTATTCAACCACACAGTTGAAGCAAAGGAAGTGCTAGCTTTAAGCTGGGCTGACAAGACCCAGAAAAAGAAATGTGGACATACTTTTCTAGGACACTAGCAGGCTTACTCTCCTTTTAAATTAATTCACATCAAATTTTCTAGTCTTTTGAGACTGCAATCAGGTCCTACACATGGAAGGGACAGAAAAAGAACAACTAGGTTAAAAATGTCACCCAAACTTTTAGCTATCAACCAAACATAACCTAAGTCCAAGGATTTAGTGTTTTTTATTTAATTCTAAACATTGATTGAGTCAATAGAGATAAAATATATGGTTCAGCAACAGATATGAAAGAACACCAACCCTAGACTTCACTGGCATTTTATGTTTCTGACACATCTGAGGTAATCTGTTGCTATTGATTAGTTGTTCACTAAGTCTCAAAACTCACATCTCTTCTCTGGTTGTTCTGTTACACACTCCCCACCTTTTTTCATCTCTGCTATATTTCTTCCACGGTACCAGTGTGATATGCTGTGCTATCCTGTCTATTGACTTTTTTGCATTTCTTATCAGTGGAGGAACAAACTACTGTTTGACACCGCTGGTCCTTCATGCTTCGAGCCTCAGCAGCACAAAAGCGATGCTCTGCTTCCTTGCAGAACTGCAGCTTGTCAGGCTGGGAATTCCTTTATCGATCCATGAATTTTGAAGTATATTTGCGGTCTTCCCAGCTGCAGTAATTGTAAGTGTGACTCTTAGAAAGTTAGCATTTATCTCTAAAGTAAACTCCATTAAGAGGAAATTCACCACCTCCTAAGCACTTTAAATATTCTCCTAACATTTTTACATCAAAAAAAATTGGTTTGGTTTTTATCCTGAGCTTTCAGCATAAAGTGTTTACCATTCCCCAAATAAAATAATAAACATAAACTCATAAGGATTTGCATGTCTTACTTTTTTCCTTTTTTTTTTTTTTTTGGTAGCATAATGGTTTGTTTGCGAAGACAATATTTTCCTGGATTTATATTCCCTCAGAATACATCTGTACCCTACTGACTTTTAACTATCACAAATCTCAGACAAAGACAACAGATAAAAAAGGGTCTTTGTAGAAAAAGCAGAAGTTCTCAGTATTTTTTTTTTTTAATTAGAGTGACAGCATTCAATTAGGCATCTTGAATTTTACTAGTGTACTGTAAGAGGTTTTTCTCACCACCGATACTTTATATTATATTTACATGAGGAGGACAGCAAATAGGAGTTTTGTTAGTTGTAAAAGGAGTGAGACTATATTTTGTAGCTTTTTTTTTTTATTATCATGAAAAGTACATATCTTAGGTTCTCTAACACTAGACAGAACAAACAAAAATGAAAACCCCACCTCAACACAGGAAAATGTTAACTGTTTTCTCTCCGTAACCATCCTGTCACATAACACAAATGAGATTGACTTTGTCTAATTACGATTGAATTTGTCTCATTATGGCTGTTCAGACTCTGGTAAGAAGCTTCGAAGCAAATTTCTGCCTTGTAAATTTTTTTTCTCTATGAGGCCTTATCACTAGGATAGCGGTTTGAAGATGAGCGTTTACCCATGATACTGAGAAATTCTTCTGAATCTTCCTTCCTTCCTATCTCTTCCTTCCAACAGATCAACATGTAAAATTTTTCTCTCTCGCTGCACACGCACATATATACAAACACACATATACTTCTTATACAATTAATTAACTCTACGATACATATGCCTTCCCAATACATTCATTAGGGTTTAGCCTGTGATTGCTAATTTTTATCTGTATTTGATATTCATTGTGCTTTAAATAGAGATAGTTTGCTGTTGGGATACCTTAGGAGAGGTTGAAAGAAAAACACAGAAAAAGAGCAGCTAAAGGAAAACTTTGAGTTACTGAAAGAAAGGGACATTGTGTTTTTTTCTACTTTTGTTGGGCCTAACAGAAAGACATCAACTCGTAGAAGTCATAATTAAAAGAATACTTTTATTATGCTTTTTGAAATAACATTACAAAAGCAGTATCAGAATAAAATGTGCAAAATTACATCAATCCTGATCATGAATTCCATGCAATTTCCTTTTTTTTTTTAAAGGAGTCAGCTATGAGACATGCTTGCAGCAGTCCTTATAGGATTGGCCAACAAATATAATTCCCCTTGGAATATGCAAGATGTGCTGATTAAAAAATTTGGGGTTTTTTTTCAATTTTTTAAAAACTAGCTAAAACCCCTGACCCCCAAAATTCATAGGTAAAAACATGAAGTTAACTTGAATGATAATTCATTGTGTTTGACTGTTTCTTCACTGACCTGAGATATTCCTCTGAAAGCTTCATTCTCATAGATATTCTTTCAGTAATTCCTTGCAGAGATAAATTTTGATAAGAAGATGTGAGTATAAATTGGAAGAAAGTCACATAATTGCTTCAGGGTTTGGAACTGGCTTTTCTTCTTCTCTGCAAGTTGAATTTTGATGTCCTTTTTTCATCAGTTCAAGTCCATTATGGCAGGCAGGACATGTTCTCCTTTGTGTACATCCTCTAAGCATCTAGGTATAACACCTGCTTGTCTCAGAAAATTGGAAGTAACACACACCTCTGCTTGAGATACACTGTGCGGATGCTGATGGAGGAAAATAACTTGAGAAACAGAGGTTTCTGCTTCAAGGCTTTCTCTGTTTTACTGAGCTTTACAAAGAACAGTTGTCGCCTCATGCTTTTTCTTTCAAACTGCTCAAGCAGCCTTATGTCCAGCGACTCTCTAGTGACAGCACGCGACTGTGGCTTACAGGAGAATGTTTGCTGACAGATACAGAATCGGCACATGAAGAGTCCTGTAAATTAAAACAAATAACAAATTTTTTTAGACAATCAAATCCCACAGTTTCACTTTTTAATCTTTTTTCTATTTAGTTGTTACAAATTTTTATATTAGATGCTGCTTGCTGTATACAGACAGAACTTACTTCTGAAGCCAGGAGAAGTCTTCACCAGTAAGGAGCAGGATCATACGCTCTGCCTGGCTACTTCAGAGAACACAGAAGGGCAAAGAGCATCTCCAAGGTAGATGCTGAAAATGGATTTAAAGATGAAGCTGATGACTAATAACTACCCTTTAAAGAACTTTCAAGCAGCACCAAAGATTTGTGGTAAAGGCTTGTGCTGGTTTCAGCTGGGGAAATTTTCTTCACAGTGGCTAGTATGGGGCTATGGTTTGGTTTTGTGCTGAACACAGAGTTTACAATAGAGAGATGTTTTGGCCACTTCTGAGCAAGATTTACACCAAGAGCCAAGGCCTTTTCTGCTTTTCGTACTGTCACGCTGGTGAGGAAGTTGGGGGTACATGAGAGGTTGGGAGGAGACACAGCCAGGACAGATGACTCCAACTGACCAAAGGGATGTTCCAGACCATATGACGTCATGCTCAGTATATAAAGTGTGGGGAAGAAGAAGGAAGGGGAGAATTCTTGGAGTGGTGGTGTTTGTCTTCCCAAGTCACCACTGCACATGATGAGGCCCTGCTCTCCTGGAGATGGCTGAACACCTGCCTGCCCATGGGAAGCAGTGAATTAAATCCTTCTTTTGCTTTGCTTGTGTGAATGGCTTTTGCTTTCCCTATTAAACAGTTTTTGTCTTAACCCATGAGTCTTCTAGTGTTTACTCTTCCAATTCTCTCCCTGATCCTCCTGGTGGAGGAGTAAGGGAGCAACCCCATGGAGCTTGGCTGCTGGCTGGAGTGAAACCACAACAAGGCTCCTTACCATATTCTTCCAGAAGATACAAAGCCAAAATGATTGACTTACAGCCTACCACTTGAGATAGACTTTTATCATATCCTCTGAATTTATATATTTTATTCATATTTACCATTTGTAATGCATATAGCAGATGGTCATGGAAATGATTTCTTCTTGATGCTTTCTTGCATAAAATATAATGTTTCTCTCTCCATCTGTGTCTTGTAGGGAGAGTGAATGAGAGGCTTTGGCCTAAGAACTGAATATCGCCCCAGAAGTATTTTTCAGATAGCAGAGTAACATCACCCATTAAAAATAGTTGATATCACTAGTATCAACAGTAAAATCATACTGTTGGATGAATTTTCCTGAAAATATACTTTTTCCCTTTGCCCCAGGCCTTCCTAGGCTCAGTTTTAAAGATATAATGATTATTTTGGGGCAAAATTATGTACTACTTGTTTTGATGAAACAATCTATTACAAGTTCTCCTCAACATTTCTTTAGATAGCCAAGTTTCCTAAACATGATAATATATTCCCCAAGTCCTTTTGTACTACTCAAGTTATTGATGCCAATCAAACTTACTGAATACCCAAGTTCTTCAAATCAAGAGAGATTATATGTGACCCAATTTAGACTACCTACTGTAGCCTTTAAGGCAAGCTCAGGACTTGCAAGGCAGCTAAGTTCAAGGCAGCAATGACTCACTGCTTAAGACTCAGCACACACATTCTGGTTTGGTAACGTGAATAAAAGTGGGCATGCTATCAAATATAGAACCTAATCAGCAATGCATGGTATCACTTGCATCAGTAAAATGTAGCTGAAGCAAGTAGGAATGTGAACATGTTCTCTATGCAAAGTCCTTACACCACTGCTTCGTGTTCTGAATTAACTGGTTAAGTTCAGTAAAAACACTACTTTTTCAACTTCTTTATCATGTGTTGGATTCTTACTTTCAGTTCAGTAGAAAAGTGCTGAAGTAAGAATGTTGGTAGATCAGCAGGGATTTCATGTATGGATCTTGAAAAAAAATCACAAAAGTGTGTTCTGGTCTCTTCTTCCCTCCATCTTACTTTTTAATATAATTTTGATGGCATGCACTTATCATAAAGCCATATTATCTCGGCAGTCTATGGGCAAACTCTGAGAAATTAATTCTAGTAACATGGCTTGAAATCATCCTCATGAGAAATCAAAACAAGCGCTCTCTCACGGTCACACAAGCAATACACTATAAAAAATAAGGATGAAAAGAAACCTAATGTTTACCTAGACTATTAAAGTATGTGGTTAAGATGAAATATGCTTTGAAATAATTCTAAAAAGGCCAATAACAACACTTTTCTTTTAAGATTCTGACATGCAGTGTTTAATTATCCTGCATGAAAATTCAGAGGTACTTTAGCTAAAATATGTATGAAAACGCACTTCCAAATTGAGTCACTTATCAGTACTCAGGGACAGCACATCACAGGACCCATAAGTTTTGAATTTGTCCACCTGGATTATTCACATGAAAAAGTATTTGACTTCTTTTAAATATCACTGTACAAAGCACTTGGAAAATGTTCATTTCACCTCAGACTTTCACATCTGTTACACATTTTGTTAAAACTGCATGACCTGCCTCTGAATAAAATATTCTCCTTCAAGTCAGCCTAAGTGTTCAAAGTCCAGATTGCAACTTAGTTGAGCAATACATACTATGTTGAGTTCTGGGCCATCAAAGCTCAAGAAGGTTGTACAAAAAAGATCTGAGGGGAAGGGTTGGAATGATAGCAAGAAGACCTAAGAGGAGAAATTGAGAGCTCATTTATTCTGAGAAGAGTTCAGGAGATAGTCACAACAGCCTACTTGAGCAACAGAGACAAAAACGAGAGCAAGCAGTATTAGAAAGTACAGCAGTCAAAACACATTTTAGGAAGAACTTCTCCCCTAGTACAATAGTGTATAGCTATCGTGAAATTTTAATCTTTCCAAGACTCAGATAGAGAACAGACATTGTGAAATTTTAATCTTTCCAAGACTCAGATAGAGAAAAAACACAAGGAAGTGGCACAGTGTCTGGAAGTGTCCTGCTTTGACAGGGCAGTGAAACTAGAGGACTCCATCATTTGTATGGTTATATGAGGTAAGCTCATTCAATTTGTTTGTTACTAGACCTCCATTACATGTGTCTAACATTATAAAAAACATGAAATAATTGTCTGGGTCGGTCGGGGATTTTTAATGTTCAAATTAAGCGCAAACAATAAAGGCCAAGGAAAGATGTGAAAAGCCTTACGGATTCACAGACTTGAAACAATAGGAATATGGACATTTCTTCCTAACTCCATATAATTTATTAAAGTGTCAAACCTTTAAATTTATATTAACAATTATGTTTTATACTAGCCGGCAAAAAGAAACCACAGATGCTTACTGTAGAAGGTTGACAGCATTCAAAAGCAAAAAGAAGACCTGTACATTTGAAATATATATTGATAAAAATAATGCGATTTCATTATGATAAACATGATTTCACCAACCTTGAGAAGATTTTTTATTAACTATTATTACATAAGAAAGTAATTGTATTGTTGATAGTTTCCCCTTGTTAAAAAACTTGCAGCTTTTAAGACAAGAAACCTATGTTCCTTACTGGATAAATTTCCTTTTAAAATAGACAGATGTTTGAAGAAGGTATTCATACAACATATATCTTTCTGCTGTTTCTATATTGCAATAATTTTAATTCTGTTTCCTTTTTGTCAGCTCAAGTTAAATAGAGCCTTAGCTATATATTTTGAGTTATTAAATTGAATGACAAACAATTTCATAGTTGGAAAAATCAGCTTTTACCTTTTCAAGAAAGATAAACATGGGCTTTAGCTTGAATTTTTCTGCAGATAAAAAGGCAAATTCTGTATTTCAGCAGAACTGGCAAAAAAATTAATTGAAAAAAAAGTTCTTGCAACTTTGGCACAACATGCATAGTATTTCAGTCATGTATATTTAATATACATGTGCCTCTGTAGCTTTGGATTTGGGAAGTATTTCAATGTATTCACTTTTCTGTTATGACAGAGCAAACTTATCATTGATTAATTGTGCTACAGGGCATAAAATTGATTTGAGCTACAAATTATAGATTTGAAACGTTGGTGAATATGAAATATTTGGCATATTTATAATTGAACAAGTTTTGCAATTTTGCTATTGTAGCTTTTTTTAAAAATTTAAAAATTTATTTTGAATTTGTAACTGTAGCAGTTTGTTGCGATCCTGTCCATACAATATAGAGCAGGGAGCATACAAATGGATTTGTGACAATTAAAAGGAAGAAGGTGTTATTCTGAGACTCAAAGAAGGAAGAAAGGAATTCCTTGAATAGAATGAGAAAAAAAAAATAATAATTTTAACAAGCACTTTGAAAACATAATTGCAGTTGAACCAAAACGTTAAGAACAACCTTTATCTTATCAACTAACTGAAGAATCATAGAATTGCAAAATGATTGAGGTTGAAAGGGAGCTCTGGAGGTTGTGTGGTCCCACTCTCCTGTTCCAGCCCAGCCACCCAGAGCGAGCTGGCCAGAACCATGTTCAGCTGGCTTTTGAATTATCTCCAAGGATAGAGATTCCACAGCCCTTCTGTGCAGCCTGTGCCAGTGCTCAGTCACACCTACAGTGAAAAAATATTTTCTGATGTTCAGAGGGAACCTCCTGTGTTTCAGCTGGTGCCACTGGCTCCAATCCTGCCACTGGGCACCACTGAAAGAGCCTGGGTCTGTCCTCTTTGCACCCTCCTTTCAAGCATTTATATACATTAATAATACCCCCCTGAGCCTTCACTTCCCAGGCTGAACAGTGCCAGCTGTCTCAGCCTTTCCTCATAGGAGAGGTGCTCCAGACCTTAATCACCTCAGTGAATCTTCACTGGACTTTCTGCATTATGTCTGTCACTTGTACTGGGCACCCAAAACTGGACCCAACACTGCGGGTGTGGCCTCACCATGGCTGACCAGAGGGGAAAGATCACCTCCCTTGACTAGCCGGCAATTCTTTGTGTAAAACAGCCTAAGACACCATTAGTCTTCTTTACAGCAAGTGCATGTTGCTGGCACATGTACAGCTTGGTATCTCACAGGACCCCATGACATTTTCTGCAAAACCAAAGGCTTTAAGTCAAAAGACAATAAAAAGTTTAGTTAATGTTTCACAGTCTTTCTTTTTTTTTTTTTTTTAAATGCAGATTGTGAAGGACTTGATATCTCATATCTTTATACAGATAGGCCAGGATTATAGGGGACTGTATGTGACTCCATGTGAAGTTGTGCACTTGGTAGCTTTAGCAGCATTATTATTCTCTAAAATTCTAACATAATTTTTAAGTTAAGGTTGCTCTCTGCCCTAAAATGAGCGTCAATATCCATTTCTTTTTCTTTTTCCCATTAGTTAAAGGAGAGATGATAACTAATTTTCTATCTCATCAGTTACTTCGAAAAATTATTTCTTTCAGCAACTTCAGTATAACAAAGGAATCTATTGACATTTCATGTTTCTTGTGCGTTGCCAGATATAGAGACCCTAAAAATGGAACATACACTTTATTGCTAAAAATTTCTACAAAAAGAAACACACTTAGTAAAGTGAAGAATAAAAATGTGAGCAAAGACATGTATTTGAATAATCATCCCAATCTGACACTGTTTCTTGTTCTTTTATTCTGAAAGAAGCTTAACTGGTTGTGCATCATCTTTGGTTCTCCTGTTGTGCATCTTCCTCGTTTCTTCACATTTCTATTTTTAGGTTTGCTCATTTTATATTTCTTTAGCAAGTTGGAAACTCATCTCTCAACCACGTCTTCCTGCAGACCTCCCCCAATGTACTTCCTTTCAAGTCCCCAGAGCCCACACTACATTTTATCCCACAAGAAAACAAGAACAAAATGTTACTGGTCTGTATTTTTACAGCCAATTTGCTATAATCACTTTCTTTTGTATTGTACAACAGAAAGTACAGTACATCATCTTCGAGAACAGAGACGCTTCGTCTCAACTATTTTTAACAGATTTCTGGTTTTGCTCTCTTTTCAACTTCTTTTCTGCAACTCCCCTGCTATCTTTCTCACACCACAGTATCTGGTTTGACAATAAACAGTGAATCTCTTACCCTTGTGGTCAAAATCAAACGAGGCAATGAATTGTTGAGCCTGGATAGGTAGGGTCTTTTACATTTGTTAGAGATTAAAAAATATATGTAACCAGATGCACAATGTGAAATATATAAATTACTGAAGTTACTGTAAGCTTGCATATTTTTTTTACTGAATGATATGCTAAAATTTTATTCTCTTTAGCTGTCTTGATAATGACCACATTTTTATGCTAACATTTTTTTAGCATTGAGTAAATGAAAAAAATATTTACTCCCCTGCCATTTTAGTAACATTGATAAACACAAATATATAGTCCTCAGGTGGAAAAAAGTTTCATAACAGAAAATTATAAGTGAAAGCTTCCTGAGACAAACAGGCTTCCAACATTGCTTACTTTGTTGGAGAAATAATATTTTCTTCCTTTAAGGAAATTTTATCTCTTTCCCTTACACTTTCAACAGGATTATTGAGTAAATTTTTCTCTCCTCTCATCTTTGTTTCTTGTATAGTTTTAGTGATGAATTGTCACCCATCAAAAAACCTAGCCTATTATTTTTCTTTTAAACCTCAATTACTTTATTCTTTGCAAGATCTTCATCAATGTCAACTCATTTTTTTAACTTGTAAGGCTACAAGGCAGCTAATGGATGCACAGAAAACCCACCCTGGAAATTTATCTTAGGAGGCAAACCTTTACAAATCTCTAAGAGTTTTGGTTTGTTTTCTTTTTTTCTAGAAAGGCAAGTCATACAGCTTCTCTCCTTTACAGCATACTGGTGATCTAAAGAAATGCTGACTTACAAAACAGGATTTAGGAAAGGGCAGGGAATTTTTCTTTATGAGGTTACTAGGATCACATTTTATTATTGGATGTAAATGTTGAATAATGCTTGAATTACAGTGAGCACATGCAGATGCAAAACTAGAAACTGTCTCTATAAGGCTGAAAAACTTAAATGACAGGCACCATCTCTACTCTGCCTGGTTTTAGTTTTTATCTCAGACTTGATGATATTTGAAAAAAATGAAGCTTTTTCTTATTACTCCAGTATTTTCAGAGTTTCCATTTCTTCCAGGCTTCCTCATGCCTACAATGTCAACCAACAGTGGGTAAAAATGGAGATGCCGAGACTAAAAGTGTATTTTCTTTGTCAAGAAAAGTTGGTAGATGACTTGTTAAGCTCACTCAGAAGAAACCTTAACAACATGCAAATGCACACTGAAGACGGACTACTGCTTTGAGACACCACAAATGAAAACCACACAGCATCTCATATTCCATGGCAACTAGTGCTTACCATTGTAAAAGTAAAAGCAAATAAACAAGTACAATAATTTAAAACTACACATGGGACATGGGGCTAAGTTTAAAAATAAATAATTTAACAAATACATTAAGTTCTTCTTCCTGACAGCCACATGTTACTCCAGGCACCATGAAGCATGACTACTGCCTTTAATTGTACTCAATTGTGAGTGACAGTTGTCCTGTATTCTCATTTTGCAAGATCCTTCTTGTTAGCACATGAAGACCATTATATTAAACTTCCACCAGTAATGCAAATTTGGGACATGGGAACAAAGATGTTTGAAAGAGATTAATTTTATAAGTTTGGTATACAAAGTGTTGAAAAAGTGAGCTTCTATAACAAAAAAAATATAGTTTGTTTACCAGAGGATATTAGCAATGGATGGAAAATAGATATGATGGTCATTTGGAGTGATGTACATTTCACTTGAGTTACATCCAAAGCAGGCATGTACATTGGGAAGTCATCCATTACCCCTTCTAAGTGCCTGCTCCTCTGAAATGACCATTTTCAGGACAGTCCAGCCCACTGCACCATAATTTTCTAAAGTTAGGCAACCAACAGTCCTGTCTTAGCTAGCTTTTCACTGGATTTCTTAGCTTTCTAGAAATGTATTATGTATGCATCAATGGTAGCCTTTCTGTGTCAAGCACTGTTGGGTCTCAGTCTATTCTAGATTTTTTTACTTGGAAAAATCATGTCAACTTGCACTTGAAGCTGTTTACATGCAGCTTCAGTAAAGCCATATTTTCCCCTTCTGGAGGCAAATAATACACTTTCAAAAAGTGCTAATTACTGTAAGAGTGTCATTGAAAATATGACACGCTATATTTATACTCAAATACCATGTTTACAGTTTGACTTTTTTTAAATTTATATTCTTAGGACTAAGTGCACCCTCCCTTTTACTTCCTCCCCCACATACACTTGCCCAGAACTAATAAGAAATGAATCAGCTTACTGAAATGCAATATAAAGTTCTGCACACATTATATCCTATTCTTTCAGCTGGTGCCAAGACAAGGCCAAATCTCTTCAGAGCATGTAGCTTTAATGTACACCCATCTAGAAGAGGTTTACTGCAAATGCTACAGAAACTGACCGTTAGATTTACTGGATACTAAACTTCTCATAGTTTTCACCTGTATGCTTCACTTGTGCATTGCTGTGGTCTAGAAATTTATGAGCAAAGGCTGCTGTGGTTCTAGAACGGGACTGGTGTAATGCTGGTATATGTACACACTCCACTGAGCTGAGTCCTGCTTTTAGAGATTAAATGGAGCATGTAGGAAAAACAAAGGCTTTACGTTATTGCTCTTGGCACTTGGTATAATAAGATGCAATATGGCAAGACTGCAGCATTGGAATGGGTTCATGAGTCAGAACTGACGTAAAAACAGCAAAGATTGAGCAATATTGCAGTATGGATATTCTTACCTTATATATTGTAAATGCCATTCTTACAGTCATCTCAAACCATAGTTTGTAACTAGTATTTTTTTAGGGTTAAAACCAGTACCAGCGCTGACACAGGTTTGTTGCTGACCCGCATTGACGTTACTATAACTTAAATCTGCTCTCTGCATAAACTGACTAAATTCTGACACAGTGCCCTCTCAAACAGAACATTCTTTAGTAATGTTCTCTATTGCATAAAAGATTTATTCAGCATTTTACAGGTATATAGACAATAGCTGCAAGGAAAATTGATTGATTATTTATTTATTTACCCCCAAAACTGTTGAAAGAATGATGAAATGGGTAATTACATGGACTCCATACTAGATGACCTCTTTGCCCTGGAATATCATGAACAAATCTGGACTAAGTGATCCTCCATTTAAAATACTATGGCCCAAGGTGAGGTTTTGGAGAAACCCAAAATCTTTTTGAGTTGTGGTCATAGCAGCTAATCTTGGAGAACCAGCCTTCCATATTAAAAACACTGTAACACAGGCTGTGTAATGGACAGTTGTGAACTGTGCCTCACCTCACTAGGAATCCAGCAGTTCAACAAGACCTCCATACATTGAAAGATAATTTCAACTGGGATTCAAGTTATATTTCAGCAAAAGTTGTCATGAAGAAAAGTAGTCTCATGGAGCAAAAGACCAGTCCAGCCTGGATACTAACACTCCATAATTTCATACAATGTGCTAATTAATGCTGACTCAGGTCTTACCTATGCATTACAACATGGGCAACAGACTGAGAGAAGCTGACTATAGGAATTGACATCCATAATTCTACTGTTGGCCCTGCCAGACCTCTTGAAAGCTGAGACAATTGCTGCAACTGCTGCCAAAACACTGGAGAATGCTTTTTGGAGGTTATTCTTAACCAACAAGAACATGATTCGCACCTCCTCATTACCCACAGTAATTTGCAAGACTGTTTCTCCCACTCAATTGCACCTTGCAGCCGATCGTCTTTCCCTCTCACAGGAATATCTGTGATATTCTCACAGGAATATCACAGACAGAAATAGACTCTTGCATATTATAATAGCATATTTAAAAGCTGTTTATGCAGTGCATATATAAATGGAGCAAAGATTACCATACTCATATCAAAGTGTTATTTTTTCTCTGTTTATATATATACACTGTTTTAAACTGTATGGCCAATGTGTAGAGAAAATGAAAGCAATTCTGCATGCTGTCCCCATCTTGTTAATGCAAAACACCAAATTATTTCAAAGGGACTTTGTGAAGTAGCAAGAAAACACAATTCTTCACTTCTACACTCACTGCATGCATGCACAGTTGAATAGTAAAAAGTGTCAGTAACGTCAGAATTCACTATGGACAAAGCAAAATACTACACAATCTATAAAACTGCCACTGGTGTGATGCCCTTGAATAATACTGTAATCTCATGAATGGTGATGTAGGAAATAAAGGATAACATTCATGTTTTGTTAACATACTTAGATTTTATTTTTCCCATTGGCTTGTAAGTTATTAACTCTTTTTCTCACCATAAGAGATGCAAAGATTAAGGTGGACAGAGAATAATTTTCTGGAGAAGGGAATGGAAAGGGAAATAAAATATAACAATGGATCCTACCTAGTCACAAGAAATTTTGAAAAGCCTAATTTTCTGTTCAAAGAGAGAGATGCAAGAGAAAAAGAATGGAAATAAATGACTGAAATGACAGCAGCAATCAGGAAAGAAAAATGTTCAAAATGGGATTCCAACCAACCAAAAAAAAAAAAAAAAAAGTCACACGGGAAGACAGGTGTTTCAACCATTTGTGAAGAAAGGTTAAGACTTAGGAAAACTTCCACCACCGATTTTATACAAAATACTTCCTCTGTCCTCCATAAAAATCAACAGCCTACAACAATGGCAGTGAGTTTATGATCACATTATGGATGGAAGTCAGTGAAGTGAGAAAAAGTGTTACAGTTCTCCTACCCTAAACTGACTCAACCAAGTCCACTACTATACTATTTCCTCATTATTAAGTCAGATTCTGCATACAATGAACACATGAATTATTCATACAGATTTTTTTGGTTTTGTGGTGGGGTTTTTTTTGTTGTGTTTTTTTGGGTTTTTTTTCCCCTGGTCTCCTGCTGCTGTTGCTCTAGATTCACAATTTCTAGTCACCAGTGTTCAGATTAGACCAAAGGTGCAGCTCTAACAAAAATAGCATGATCTATGGCCTTGTCTTAGGGAGTGGAATTGAGGTAAAAGCATGGCAGTAATTTTAACCCTCCCATACCCTTTTGCTTTTAGCACTGAACAAATATGAAAACAACAAATTACTTAATGTGATTGAGATTTCACTTTTGCATTAGTTTATGTAAGATAAGACCATTACATTTTTCCTGGAAAAAATGTGTCTTTTGGGTTACTGACTATATACAGGAAGGAAAAATGCTTGAGGAATAATGCAAAGACATTCATTAAATTAATGTCAGCATTTTAAAAAAATAAAATAAAATGTGCCAAAACCCCCCACAACTCATGCAGCCATGGCTCTCTCCTAAAAACAGGAGATACTCTGACTCCAAAAAGTCTACCAATGTGTTTTCCAGAAGGGTGTACAAATGCTAGGGTTATGCATAACCATACAAAACCACAATATAAAATGCTTTTCTGCAAGCATGACAGACGAAAGTTCTGTGCAATGTAAAAATTGAACAGTTAATTGTCTCTAAAAAAGTTTGAATTGATTTCACACTCTGCCTCTAATTGTTCTATATTTGTAGATATGCTTTTCTGCCAATATTCCCCAAAGTGACTGCATTAAGAAACCCGTTCTGAAAACATTTGTAGAACATCTCATGGAGAAAAAAAAAGACTTGTGAATTTCACTCCCTGTATGGGGGATGGAAAAAAGTGAAATGTCTCTGAAAGTTAGCACAGACAGATTTTTCTTCCAGCAACAGGATGTTCTCAAATTACAGAAGTGTTTAAACAAAAACTCTTTGTGATGCTACTTGCTTTTCCTAGTTCTTAAACATTTTGTTAGCTAAAATTTTGATCCCAGCACAACAAGGTGTGGTGCATGATGGGGTAAATGGCATGTTAGACACATTCTCAGCTAATTGCTGTAAAATTACTAATGTTGCAGCAGCATGACACATGAAAAAGGAAACAATAAAAAAATATCAGAGTCTGGCAATATGAATGGGCAAGTTCACTTCCTCCTGCATTGTTGGTACTGCAAAAACACTGTCACCTACAGAGTAAAGAGAGATTTTAAACAGATGTTCTGATCGACACAGAAGAAACAAACAAACTTAACATTGGAGTCAACATGACACAAGACTATCTCTTCAAAAGTATGTAAAAAATGGAAAAGATTAAATGAAAAAGAAATGCTAATTAGAAATACTTTTTTTGTCATTCCGTTGCACTAGACAATTTGGAAAATTAAGTATCTCTTCTCCCCAGACGTTGTCTAGTATTATTACATGTAATTGCTGTCTCCCCTTGACATTCTAATGTAAGATGTTATTGAGCATGAGATTAATCAAATACTAATCTGATAGCAAAATCAGAGAACAATTCAATATTTTATATCTGATATACCTCAAATCTTCTGAATTCATCCTATCCCCAAAAACATCACTTGTTTTGTTCATGGTTTTTGCAGACTTGTTTTTTTGTTTCCATTCATTTACTATTAGACTCCTTGGGACCTTTTGTTGAGAATCTTGAGCCAGAGACCTGATCTCACACATCCACTTTCTGGGTAGGGGCTATTCCCATCCATATTAATAATGGATGAAATGATATCAATATTGACTTCTATTTATAATATTTTTAAAGTTCTGTAACAATGGTATTATCTTTGATCCTTATTACCAACACCCAAACGAGTCGTGGCAGAGTGTATTCCAGTGACCATGCTCACCGAGCATGCACTGCTAAACAATTATATTATAGCCATGCTGGGAAAGGCTTGAGATAAAGCCCTTCAGACTTCCTAGCACAGGGTAGCCCATTAAATACACAGAAATTACAGTTTCCTTTACTGCCTTATCTGCTAAATATATAGTATCAGATACTGTACTCAAGGTAGTTTTTCTATTTTTTATTCCCCCAAAGAAAGAAAGGAGACAGAGCAAGAAAACTGAAGTAGGTAAAGAGGAAAGCAATGTTCATGGGTTTTGAGGGTGACAGAATACAATTTAAAACATGTAAAACAGTATGAAAGCAACACTGAAGGAGGCTTTAAGGTCTGAACTACCGATGTCCCCTGACACCCAGCTGGTTTCACTGCAGTGCTGCGGATTTGTGACATGTATTGGCTCTAGGTCTGCCAAGTCTTCCAGCCATCCTGTCATGTTTAGCGAGAGCACTCATGTGTGCAAGGTCTTGCAGAAACAGATCCAGGCAGGAAAAGGTGATATAGAAGAAATGTGTCATGAAGTAACACATCCTAGCAGGACCAATTTTGACTTAAGCCATATTTTCACTTTTTTCAGTATATGAGTTAAAACAATATTTACCTCTCTCTTCACTGCACCTGATGTGTTTTCCCCAGCTTTCCACTCAACACTTGAATCCAGAAAAATATGCAGCTTTAAGTCTGTATTATGACACTTCTTGTAATAGCAGTTTATAAAAGAATAAACTACTTCTCTGTTTTTTCAGCCTCATTTTTGTTCACTTCCTAAACATCAAACATGAAAATAAGAATTTATCTGAAAACAGATGGATGTAAAGGTGTGTTGGATGGGAGCTGTCAGTCCAGTTCAGCATCTCCTCAGTGAGCCATGTGTTACTGTAAGGCTTGTAAAGAATAGCAGTAAAACCATAAGACATGCAGTCATAGTTTCCAAATATTTTATTTTGAAGAGTTAGTGCTACATAGGTCAGTTTTCCTTCAGTGAAACGACACCTGTTTAAACAATGTAGCATTCCCTAAATATTGATATTTTATTATTTTACTGAATCATAGAAAAGATAGAGGTATGTTCAGGTGAGGCCTTCATTGTGAGAGATATAACAGAGCTAACAGCATGTTTATAGATTTGGGGCTTTTTCTTTCAAGAGAAAGAAAATATAACCCTAAACTTAAAGCAGTATTATAGATTTGAGAGTCTGCAACCCAGGAAATCCACAGAAGTTCTATTTCCCAGACTAGGGATTGAAAGAGAGGGAATAAAATAAAAGATGAAATCTGAAAATCATGGTTTTTCATTTTGAGTTTCAGATCACTTCATTCCTTTATTCATTTGCAAGAATATTTCACAGAACTTCCATGGCAATTATGAAAGACAGAAGATGCTCTTAAAAGCTATTTAGTTTGTACTAAAATAAATACATTTGGTTCTCACTACTGAAGCAGACTTTTTTTTAAACCAATATACTGATGTTGTCCTATTAAGAAGAAAATATAGTTCAGCATTTATCATTTACAAGACTTATGTTTGTGCATTTCACATCATAACAAATTGCTTGCTTGCTTGCAATTTAAATTTGACCTCTTTATGAAACTTGTACACTTTTTTGTTCATAGCAGAGTTTGAACAATATCACCATGCACAATCTTTTCTCTGCTTAGCAGACTCTGAAAAAAACTGAATTCCCAACTAATTTTCTGAAGTTTATGTGTCCAATGGTTTCACAACATTGTATTCTCTTTGAAGAAAATAAAGTTGACTAGACAGCATTTTGGTGCATCATAAGACTGAAATCATTGCAATCAGGAAGAAATATGACTGCGGCACAGCAGGCACAGTCAAATTATATTTCATTTCATTTACTGTGTCAGATATGACTAGAAAAAGAAAATCTACTGTTCTTAAAAAAAAATTTAAAAAAAAAAAGTAAGGGAAAAGACGATTGCATGAAAAGATTCCAAAGGTTTCAGGTTTGCGTATAAAACACCTTTTGTTACAGAAAAAATAGTCTAAACTGAGCATTTCTGGCCAGGGTTGTCAGTAAACCAACATTTGTAGGGCTTACATCAAGAAGCTGTTTTTGTTTTCTCATTAACTGCAGCCTGGGAAAAAAAAGCTGTGAAAGACCATGTCCCAGACCTATACCAAATATACATGAAAAATTATTTTAAAGATAGAAAAATAGAATGATTCTCAAAGTTGATGCAGTACATACCCTGAATATTTTATAGCATCTCTAAAATGAGCTTAAAAATCATTGTTGTGATTAACTAGAGAGATTTCTTTGTATTTACAAATAAAATTTTTCCCATTTAATGCCATCAATGTATGCTCCCTGTTCTATTCTGAAACTCAATTTCCACTAAATAATAAGAATTTTCATAAACAAAATGGGGATGTAACTTTTCCTTTGTATGTAGCACATGTGGGTAAAGTTATAAGCTGCTATGTACCCTTCTTTCAGAGAAATAAATAATTCTCATAAAACATATACCACTGTTCACACACTTACAAACACATAGGTGGAAAGATACACACAGGCCAGAACTACTTACAAATAAAAATGTACATAAGCACATATGACTCCCAGAGAGGATATTTAGACTATTCTTATCAGAGGATCTCATCTGGTTTTGGGCATACAGGATATTAAATACCTGCTCAGAGTAGGAAGTATGCATCACACAGATATATGTTACATCACCCATATCTATACAAGTTGCATGTTGCCATTAAATACAGTTGTGTTGAACAACAAATGTCCTAACAATAGGTTAATCAAATGGCAAATAAATAGTAAGCATTCTAGAAAAATCAGTCTCTCCACTATTAAACAAACAATCAAAAAAGTTAAAACTGTTAAAGATAGAAGTATTTTATGTATCTCCATTAGAGGTATCAAATGAAACCCCAAATCACATCTAATTTAAACGAGCCTTATTGTGCAATAATTCATTCACAGAAGTTAGTCTTGATTCCTAATTGCAGTCATATATAATATAGTGTAAGAAACAAAAAGCTGTCCAAAACTGAATCATATTAGGGTTTCACAGTGATGAAACTGTTTCTACTTTGATAATTACACTACTAAAAATTCCTTGACAATTTGCTTCCAAACAAAAGTAAGTGAGAAAAGAAAAAACTGAAGAGACATGATTTAATGATACTGTTCATTATTGAAGAGATAAATGAAAGGTGAAGACAATGTGAGGCCATTTCAATAAGTCAAATGGTTGGTTTTTCTTTCTCTTTCTCTCTTTCCCTTTTTCTTTTTCTTTTTCTTCGTCTCTTTTTTTTCTTCTCTTTTTTTTTTTTTGGTTTCATTTTTTGTTTTGGTATCTTTTGGTTTGTTTTGTTTTATAGGTATTAATGACTCAGACTTCTTTCTAACTTGCATAGCATTTTGTTTTATGGATTAAAACCAGCATCTCATTGGCTGGCACAGTCCCTGTGCTTATATAAAAGGGATCAAGGAACTAGTTTTCTCTGAATACAAGAGAAGCATCAATGTCAAAAAATCCCTGCTTTCTTTTCCTGACTGTTCTCCAGATGACTTTGCAATACTGAATTATTTACATCTTGACAAAGGCTGTGATATAATTCCAGAAATTTTACAAGAGGATCTCTCCAAAATTTTCCACCTCAGTCAACAAGACATATGATATTCCCTGAGCATAACAGCTTTCCTGCCAAAAAATAAAATATGTTTCTGCTTACTGCCAACCCACCTGACTTAACCTAAGTAAATTTCTTGCCAAGTCCATCAGCCTTTCCACCCTAAACCCTAAATCCATTCATTCTTGCTCAATTTAATATGCATTCTCTTACCTGCCAATTCACGAAACATCATTTGATGGACCTAAAGTATACTAAAGTGCTATGACTTGGGAGTGGGGCAGGGGGCATTAATTATATGAATGTTGATCTTCTCATTTGAAGTATGCACTGTAAATTCAGAGAATAAGATCTCATTTGGTCTGAAAGAATTTCTCCTGACTGCCAGTCATTTGTGCATTGGTGTACAAGTGCCAATACACTGGAAATAGGAGAAGTCCCCCACAGAATGCAGGGAAACACAGCCGGCAGCTACCAAAAAGCCACATTGAATAACAGCATCGACGAAATTCAAAGACCAGGTCTCCTCAAAAAGAACACTCTAAAATTTCAAACTAAAAAAGCACCTTTATGCTTGTCTGGTATATTCTCAGAACCTACAATTAAAGGAGCTTTGGTTTGGTTATTAGCGAAGACAAAGTAAACAAAAAGTTTTTCCCTACAGATTCTTGCCATATACTAAGATTAAAATTTCTAAACAGGCAGGACAGATTCAAAACCCCCTTTACTTTTCTTTTCATGGCTCTTTAGCTTAAAATCATGGGAATACTCAGAAGACTGATACTACTGCGTAGGAAGCAAGAGCAGCTAAACACAAATGGTGGGAAAATAAACTTAAACAGAGTAAGATCCTAGTACAGCCAGCTACTGCTATTTAAAAACCTGGTTACAGAATCAACTTGATTACTTAGTCTGTGTTGTAAGCTTACCTCCAAACTGTAGGGAAGGAAATGCTGGGTACTAGAAGGGCAGGGAGAGAGCAAAACGACAACACAAGCGAAAATAACCCCAAAAACAAAGGACAAAAAGAACTCTGAAAGTCGAAATGTGTAGAAAAGAGGGAGAATTTTAAAAGGGCCAAACCGAGATCCATCCCACCCCACCTACATGTAAGCAAGTATTTAGTATTTAGTATTTATTTAAGTAGCAAGCTCCCTGTACAACTGACCAAAGGCGGCAGATGCCTTCAAAGCAGGCAGTGTAATTGTAGCACACGTGTACTGCTGTGAACCCCCATCCTGAAGAAAGCCACCTCTCTTCAGTGACTGCACCTGGAAATTCAGGGCACCTGCTCTGCCTGAAGTTGACGACATAAATAACTTCTCACAAGTAGCTCTTTGAGATTGGACAGTTCCTCCTGTTCTAAGAGTTTGACAAGAAACAAAGGGCAAAACCAATAAACAAATCTGAGATTTTATTTCTGGAAATTTCAAAACAGTCTGAATTTATTAACGACTGCAAATCATAGCTCTCAATTTGGCTAGCATACAAAATACATAATAACAGTTTAAAATTCACCCTTAGAGGAGTGAAGCCATTTGCCCTATCCTCAAGTCATTGAAGCAATTGTTAGAGGACTTTGTCAAATTCAAGCATCATTTTGTTTCTAGAAGGTAACATTGAAGTGCAATCAGCTCCTTATGATGCTAATTTGTCAAAGAAAGTTTTATATAACTTTTCAACTACAGTAATCCAGACAGACAGGTACTTAGATTATGAGTTGAAATTTATCTGGACGTATATGCACATTCCCAGTCCATACACATTTTGCATGACTCATTATTCATAATGCTCCTACATATGATACAGGTAATTATAAATTCATTTTCCTTTCATGTCCTCTGCGGATGTGAACACCTTGGCTGATGTTCTGAACACTGAATTAATCTCTTTCTCAGAGTAATGACAGATGAAAAGAAATGACCTATTTTAACAATATGATTATTACTTTTTTGCCAGAATTCATTTTTACTGCTTTCTAAGCTCCCTGGCATCATGTGTTTTCCTCATTTCCTAATGTTCCAGTATTTAATTTCCTGCATAAAATAGCTATAAGTGGATTAGAAAGCAAACATTAAAGATGCAATACATACTGCATAATCAGATGATGAAATGTTAGCAAAAACAGGACTGATGCTCCTAGATGCGTTTCTACACTTGGTAATGATATTTGTTCTTTTACAGAGATACCTGAACAAAACACTAAAAGAAAAACTGTGGAAGTCCTTGAAAAATTTTGTTGCTTGGAAAATGCTGCACTTTTCATGAGGCTTTTGTTCATTAAGTCTGAAGAAAAATAATACACAAACAGATCATTTTCAAGGAAAGGTGATTTTCATCTTTCCTCGACATACATTTTGTTGTAATCCATAAATTACCATAATGAATCTTTGATCCCATCTTCCATTCTTGGCCAAAATCAAGTATGGGTCATTCAGATACTCACATTTTCAAAACACAACATAAGTAAGTATGGAATAATCTATCATTAATACAGAGGAATAATATATAATTAACAATTTATAATTAATCTACATGACATTCTTTTGGGTAGCTAATCAAAGGAGAATTGAGGCAGAAATACAATAATGCTTTCAAAATATATAACAAAATAACTTATAATATGTAAACTTTTCCAAATCCATTTAAAAACTGTTGTTGTGCATATTCACATACTTTTGTCTATACAATTTGCAATCTATTTTCAAGGCAACACCGTGTATTTTATTAAATTTGAAGAGACACAATACGATCTTAAAGGCTATACTTGACAATATATTGCTGACCTGAAAAACATGTTAAGTTTTATTAAAGTTAAAAGACATGCCCCATAGAGCCAGGAAAAAACAACGTGAAAAATGGTCTCTTGTACGGGTATATTATGGTTGTATATAATTTTTTCTCCAATACAGACTCTGTTATATGCAATGCTCATTAAATGACTATGCAGTACTTTCTTTTTTTGAAGTTGCTTAATACAGGGACTTATTTATTGCATATTTGTCGTACCTAACTTGAAGGCGCAATTAGTCTTTCCTAGCAGGATTTTAGAGTGATTATCTGTACAGCACAGTGTTTGAAAAGACTGGCTCCTTTGCCTTTGCATCCATTCAATGAGGTTAGATTTTAGTGAACAACCACCTAGACAAAAGAGATATAGCTAAGTAAAAGACTTCTTTCAACACTGGTTAACAAACTCAAGGTACCTAACACCTAATTTTTCAGAATACTTTAGCCTTTAGAAATGTGTTCAGTGCTGCTTTGTCCGAGCAAAGTATTACTTAAATCACAGGGCAGATTATGCACATTATTTTAGATTCTTAGGCCAGTCTTCCGGGAGATACCAGCTAGCTGGAGTCCAAAAACTGCCACTGAGCATATGCAAACTAGAATTTTTGCCATTTGGTCAAATCTGGATGGAATTTTACAAAGGTAGTAAAATATTCTTCTCTAGCACAGACACCTCCCTACATCCCATAATGTTTGTAGGATCAGCATATTTATGATCCTAGCCTTTTTTTTTTAAATCAAATGTACTGAACTGATATAAACTCAGCCAATCTGAATAAATTACTAGTCTGCAATATTTCAGATTGCTCAGTCAACAACTGACATTTGGCTCTGAAAGTCACCTGCTGTCAATCCTGCTGGTAACTTTCTATTTTTCTAAGGTAATTCTATACTAACACAGAAATAGTAACACTGTTTAGAAGCAAACTAGATTTGCCCACTTCATTCCCACTCATCTCCTTGTCTATTTTTCAGAAGCCAAACTGCCTGTTTCGTGTACTCAGAGTACTTGCTGATTCAATTGTTTCTGTAGGGTAGAGCACAATAAGCCTCACTAAGTTATTTAATTTTCCCTATATGGTGTGTTCACTGTGGCTGGTATCCATACCATTGAACACCAAATTGTAGCAGAATCTGTCTGCAGTAATTAATTATTAATTAAGCAGACTGGGTCAAGGGGAAAAAAAAGAAAGCCAAAAGTGATGTCAAAACCATTGATACTCTGAAGTCTTATTAAATGCTGCAATGAACATTCAGCAGTTCAGCTAATGCATACAAAGCCACATGAATTACTTATTTATGGATCTTGATTTCCAAATAAAAAAAAGAACATGAAAACAAATCTAAACAGATAAATACATGGATTCTCATCTTTATAAACTGAAGTGAGAAACGACAAATTCTTCCCCAAAACTATTCAGGATAATCAGTTCCTAACTTCTGGAACTACTTAATTGGTTCAAGCATAAATAAAAATTACAGCTAGAAATCAGGACATACATTTGTATAATGAGTGAAATGAAGCAATAGAATTATTTGATGGGAAGCTTTTTGGTAGGTGGTGGCAGTATTTAGTTCCTTTTTTGCTGCATGTAGTGACAGAGTGCTTTGAGTACTATCTTTTATGTTGCCTTTTCAAGGAACACATCTTTCTGGAAGAATACCATAAAATTAATACATAAAATAAGTCACAAAATGGTTTGGGCTGGAAGGGACCTTGAAGATCATCTAGTTTTAACCCCCTGACATGGGCAGGTACACCTTACATTAGACCAGGTTGCTCAGAGTTCACTCCAAGCTGGCCTTAAACACTTCTAGTATTGGTGAGTCCACAACTTCTCTGGGCAACCTGTGTCTCATCACCCTCATTGTCAAGAATTTCTTCCTACTACATAATCCAAACCCACTCTCTTCCAGTTTGAAACCATTCCCACTTGTCCTCTCACTACACTGCCTTGTAAAAAGTCCCTCTGTCTTTCTTGTAAGTTGTCTTCAGGTACAAAAAGTTTGCAATTAGGTCACCCCAGTGCCTTATCTTTTCCAGGATGGGTAAACCCAATTGTCTTGGCCTTTCCTTATATGAGAGATGCTCCATCCCTCTAATCATCTTCGTGAACCCTACTCTGGACTCACTCCAATACCTCAATGTCCATCCTGTGCTGAGGATACCAGAGCTGGATGAAGTACTACAGGTGGGGTCTCATGAGAGGGAAGTAGAGGGATAGAATTGCTTTTCTTGACCTGCTGGTTTTGCTGCCTTGGATGCAGTCCAAGATACAACTGGCCTTCTGGGCTCGCAGAACACTTTGCTGGCTTATGTCTAGCCTCTCATCCACCAGCAACCCCAAGTCCTTCTCAGCAGGGCTGCTCTCAATCTGTCTATTCCCCAGCCTGTGTTGATACCAGAAGTTGCCCTGACCCAGGTGCCATGCCTTGTACTTGGCCTTGTTAAACCTCACCAGATTCCCATGGGCCCGCTTCTTGAGCCTGTCTAGGTCCCTCTGGATGGCATCCTGTCCTTCAGATGTGGCAAACACACCACTCAGCTTGGTAACATCTGCAAATTTACTGAGGATGCACTTGACCCCTTTGTCTGTTTTATTACTGAAGATATTTAATAACAGCAGTTCCAATACGGACCCTTGAGGGACACCACTTGTCACTGATGTCCATCAGGACTCTGATCTGTCGACCACTACCCTCTGGACACAACCATCCAACCACTTTCTTATGCAACAGTCCACTCATCAAATCCATTTTTCTCCAATTTAGAGAAGGATTTTGTGGGAGTCCAGTGTACACCTGTTCCTGATAAATTATATTCTTCTGTGGAGGACTGAAGACATGCATGCAGATTATGAATTAAGTAGTTTAAGAACCAAATTATCTGCCAACAAATAGAAATGTAACTCTGTGAGATTAAATGCAGACCCATATTGATCACACTGAACTAGGATTCACTTTAAAACAGCAAAGCCAAAAAAAGTAAGAGATTGGTTCAAACTAATTAATTATCAACATGCAGCATAGTCAAAAACATGAAAACTTCTGTGGTCAAAATCCACCGCAGTAGTAATGTGAGGAAAAGTAAACTACTTCAAGTGAAGTTCTACCAAGGGATACAGACAAGTAGGGGAAACAGGTAACAGGTTAAGACTCTAATTCCTCCAGTTTACTTAAGCTTCCAAATCACAAGTGTTGCAGTAGCCTTCAATCCAATGATGAATGGAATATGAGGATTCCTATTTCTATTATTTTAGTTAATGGTGGGTGACCAAACTTTGGTGGGTTTAGCTAATTACAGCTGGTCAGACATATAAGAAAATATCGAGGGCCTGCACAGAGCCAATAACACCCTGCAAAAATTAGAAATACTTTTGACTTAGTTCTGCATAGCTACTTCACTGGCACGTTACTTCATTTGACATCTCAGAGCAACCACATCAGTTTTACTTCAATCAAGGTTTGCATTCATACAGAGGCAAAGATGTGTCACCTTCCCATGATGTCTCATGGCAAACTGCACACACTTCAAACAATGTACATCAACAAATAGATGGCTCTGTTTCACAGTGTACATTACAGGAAAAATCTTCACTGACAGCCTATTTGTCAGTGTGTCGGATGCAGCACAGTAACACCAGACCATCTGGAGATTCCAGTGAAAAAAACACTTAGGGTGAAATTCTTCCTTCATCTACTGCTCACTGAAAGGAGACAGAATAATGGGCCTTCTCTGCAGTTTGTCATAACATCAGAAACAAGAAATTGACTGTGATGCTTTTATTTGTATTGGTTTGAAAAAGACTGGATATGCTGTAGCGATAAAAGCAGAGGATCGAAATTAAGATTGAGTCATGACAAAACACTGCTAAGTTTTACTCCTCCATTTTCACAAGAGGAAGAAACTGTATTCCATATACATGCATTTTCAGTCTTCAAATGTCCCAGCACAAAACTCAGCACACTACTCAGATTCAAACAGCAATTTTCATCACATTTCTTCATGAAGCCATGCACACTAGTGAATTATTTTGACTCATTCGCACCTAAGGACTCATGGTCACTAATGACTTATGAACTTCCAATGCTTTAAAGGAAAAACTCAGTATTTACTGATGTAATTGCCAGGTGGAGATTTAACAGCAATATTGTCTTAAAGTGAAACATATCTTTTAAAATTAGAGTGAATTCTCTTATATATGACTCAGACCAGTTCATCCAATAGACACAAAGAGAAAGAAAAGAATCTTCACAGCTTTTACCATGATTTCTACTTGCTGTAAAATAACATTTAGTGCTACTTTTGGAGGAAAAGTTATTTGGAATATAGATTATACCTAAGTACTGCAAATGAAATGTCAGAAAGGATGAAAAATATTCAGATATAGTTTGATTACAGACAGCAGTGACCCCAGGAGGAAAAAATCTGTATTGGTCAACATATTTGCGAAGTAATTAAATAATTCCACAGTAGACATGCCATACTTAGTTCAGTAACTAAACACCAATTCATTAATTTTTGCTCATGTTTGCTGTAACATACATTGTAGTTGAGGAATACCAGTCACTGTGCTTTAGTCTGATTTGCTGCTGATTAACAGCAGAAGAAGCCAAACTTAGAGCTTTTCAAGAACAGATGGTGCTTCTATCCTCTTCTTACTGGTCAGAAATTCAGAGAAAATAAGGATGAAGACGGATGTAGATGGGAAAGAGAAGTAACCAAAAGAGGAAAAAAAAGTTTGGCAGATCCCATAAGCAGCTATAGAAACAAATTATACCCATTTTCCACTGTGGGTGTACAAGTTTGAGGATTCACAGATGGCTTGGAATTCAGCTCCTCATCAGAGCTGAGTCTGTTTCTAAGACAGTCTGAAAAAGGGGTACCGAGTGAGAGCAAAACATTTCTTTTCCCACTTTACTACTTAATAGTTTCCCTTCTTTACCTCCTTTTTCTCCAAATTAACACACCATGAAGTAAGAATGGAAGTTTATTGAGATACCAGGAAAAATAGACAGTGACAGTATTTGCCCAGATCAGACAACTAAAAGTTGTTTTCACTGTGGGTTTCCTAAAGCCTAAGGGGACTTGAGGAGTTCTCATATCCTCCTACCTACTCCTTATAAATAAAACCATGACTCACTTTTAAAAATTTGGTATCAAGTGAGTCATTTTTTTTGCACGAGTAGCTTGAGACACCTTAAGATGATGGTCTCCATTTCTCTACCAAGAGGGCAGGAACGCTTCAACATTCTTTGAAATACAACCAAATGTAAAGTAAGGTGATCTGCTTTCATAAAGATAAAGAAAACCTTCTCAACTGTGCTGAATAAACACTCAGTCAGTACTTAGGTGCTAGAGTAAGTAATTAGGTGCTAGAATATAGTGCCGGAAACAGATTTGCTGCTGTTGAGAAGGTATTGTCCATATTTATTCCAAACCACAAAAAATGCCAGTTTGGATCCATGTATTTCCATATACTGACTATATCTCTTTACTCAAAGTCCACCAGCCTCTCAGACAGCTTTTATATCTGTCAATGCTCTATTTGCCATCCGATTGCACCATGTTCTGTCTGCTAGGACTTGCACCAGTCTGTTCTTTTAAATTTCAAGGAATCAAGCAGCTCACCCTCCTAGCACGTTCCTATTGACTAACGTTATGAAAGAAGTAAGAAACTTGTTTTGATCTCTGCCAGACTCAGCAACGGACCTCTCATGCAATGACTTACTCCATGATTTTCATTCTCTGTGGTGACCCTCTTGAAATTTCATCAATACAGTTCAGCTTGTTGAACTATCAGTGAAAAGCAACTACAACAGCCTTGCTGAGCCTCTGTTTGCTTCTGTCACAGAGTTCATGGGGGCTCTCAAGAATGGAAAAGCCAAAGGTCCACATGTGCCCTGCTTTACAACAGAAAAATCCAACCATGTCCTATCAGATGCAGGCATTTAGTCTTTCTGTAAAGAAAGTAGTTTAACTCTGTTTCTCACCACAGAATAAAGGCAATTACATTTAGATTTACTGTCTTTGGAAAACTGGTGGGGATTTAATAACAAGAGAAAGACAAGACTGCTATAGAGTGTCTTTAAATATTTAAAATTCTTCCAAAGCGAAGATAGCTGCAAGGAAGATTTCTCCGTGCCCTGCTAAGTTTCCAGTAGAACTCTCCCGGGGTATGTACTAAAATACCTCCTGTTTTACAGGGCTGCTGCAGTCATGTTAGTGGTGTGTAAATGTTTTGATGTGCCAGACACTGAAGAAAGGACTGTTAATTGAAATCTTAATAATATCTCTAGGTTACACTACCAATAAATAAATAATGCCTAATAGTTTCATAAATAAACATCAAAACCCATGAAAAATATAAAATGACATGAAATTAAAGTTTAGAATGCAGAAATAGTAGACAGATTCAGTCTACACATGTTGGTGTTTGAATTACAGGGAAATGTTATTTCCACAAACCTTTACTTCACTAAAATCACCCTGGGCATGAAACAAGACAGGAACATTTATTCTCCTTCATTGTTCTTAATGAACTGCTGAGAAAAAAATTTAGCAGAGGGGAGAGTTAAACTGAGGTTTTCATTTTCTGGAATGAAACTATTATGTTAACTGTTATTCCCTCCCTATATGTGCTATCGCATATTTCAAAACTCTTAATAATTTCATGCAACAGTGAAGGAGTAATTTACCTACTGCATCTCTCAGCAAAATGCTGGGTTTGAATTTTCATTCCCCTCCACTTGCAATACTATCTCATAAAGGCCATATTTCCAAACTGACCTAGAGAATTGCGGGTTTTTTTGTGATGGCAAACCATTTTTGCCATTTGTTTCCATGGTTTAAAGACAATCTTTTTCAAAAAACACTAAAGAAAATGCAGAACATAATTCTAAAATCTCAAAACACCAAAGTCTGCTTGATATTCCACTATTCACTGCAAATATCTCTCTGGACCTATCACACCTGTGAATACCTAGAAGGTAGTAAAACACCTCAGTCATAAATAATAGCAGTGAGTATATAATGCCCTACACAAGACATGGCACATATCTTGAATACTAATTCAATCAGTATTACATAAAAGTTCTGTGAAAACTGAATTACCTTCCATCTCACAGTTGAAGATAACATCCTGTCATGTCTAATCACTGGGAAAAAAAGCATAGATGCCACAGGCCAGTTCATATTTAGTTAATTATGTTTAACTCTATAATAAATTGTCAAATAGTGAATTTCTTTTACAAAACCAATTTCTTATATTTCAAGAAAAATCCTTGAACTTCATGAATCTTCAGAAAGGTTGAGAATGTTAACTAGTAGGCCAGGAGACAGACTATATCTTTTAATGTATTTACTGCTCTTTTTTTCCAGTCCTCTGAAATTACATCTCAAAAGACAGAACATATCTGTAGAGAAGCTGTTTAAAAACCCGAATGTTTGAAAATCCCCAGAAGATGCATGAAACGAAAGAGCTATAAAAGTAATGACTCAAGTTATTGTTGCTACTGCTTCTTATTTGCTAACAGTTATTGCAAGACAAAATGCTAGAGCAGCAAACTGCAATTTTCCTCCTCACCATAAAGATATTGTTGCACGTAGAAAGACTGTGGGTGGGACTTAGTTCAGGTTTAGACACACACAAAATATATCTCTAAGAGAATAAGGAGGGTCACCTATCGCAGTTAATGAAATGTAGCAAACAATTCAATACCTAACCACCATGTGTCCTCTCCAGACAGACAGGCTGAATTACTTCCTAGACTTCATTGACCTCATGGGGAACTTAAACTCTGTGCAGCCAGTGTATTCTAGCACGGCATCTCGCACTTGGTGCATTTGACTGAAAACCAAAACAAAGTAAACTGATATTAAACCACAGTCAATGCTAGAAATATAACCATTATGGTCCATCTATTTATCTATCTATCTATCTATCTATCAATCGATTGATCAATCTATCTCTCCAATGATTATGATGGAAATTATTCTTCATTATGGAATGACTACTAAACCCTGTAATTATACAATCAATATGTCACAGAGTACAAAGTAATTTAAAAAATTAAACATGTATTAGAAATAGAATAAAAAATACTTGGAGGTTTCATCTGACTTGGAAAAGGAAAATGTCACTCATACTGAAAGATCTGATTCTCAGGAAATGCTTTGTACCCATCACTAAAATTTTCCCTTTTACAGGACCTTTGAGTAAATCTAGTAGCTTTGCAGACCTCCAGCTGCTCAGAACACATATTGTCAAGAAATCCTTTCCAAATGATTCCTCTCCACATTCCATTTATCTTCATAAAATTCATAGCAAGTCCTAGCAGCTCAGCAGGAATCAAATAGGAGATGTCAGGACAACAGCTGGACACTCCCACATTGGCACCTCTGCTTATGACCTGCTGTGGCCAGACCTGAAGAACCTCTGCAGGCATTGTGCAGGGTTACCAAACAACATCTTGAGAGCAGACCAAATTAATGCAACTGGTGCAGACAGGCAAACACACTTCGTTGGAGGGCGTCTATGTGGAGTAAATGTACAAAAAAGCATCCCAGAACACTAAATTGGGGCAACTAATGTGTGACGGCATTTCAGTCAAGAATTTTTTCAAGCACACAAATTTGGTATCAGTTTTGATGATATCTGGATAAGTAAGAAGATTCTCCTAAAAGCAGTACTTTTGGTGTAAATAATTAATAGGCCAAGTCAGTATAACAGTGAAATGCTCAATAGCATTAGGAAGGAGTTACTTCTTCTCTACTGAGCATTCTGTATTAATTCCTAAATTGTGAGTTACAAAGGGTTATGCTAAGTCTACTCCTGCCAACCAAGAAAAGTAACCTTAAGAAAAATACAATTATGTTTTTTATACACAGACCAATGGGATGCTCAAACAAGTTAAATATATTTTTATTATTTATGGGCACACAAAAAGCTTCCTATTTTACAAATAACTCAGACATTCTAAAATTATAATACTACAAGGGTAAATGGGTTTCTTTTTCTCCTAAGCTAGAGTTACTTGCTTTTCAGCCTCCAAAATAGTTTTTCTAAAACCTTTAAACTCAATTAATTACTTCAGATGTTTCTTTTATATGTGTTAAAGAAAATTCTCTTGACCACATCACATTTTGCCCAGTGTAGAGCAGGTCTTTGAGTGTGTGTGTGTGGTAAATGTACTCTTAATTTAGGTTGGCTCTAAAATACATAGGAAAAATTTCAGCTGCTCCCCAAACTATTTACATTCTCTTTTTTTTAAATTTTTATGGGTTTTGAAGGTACATACATTTCTTTTGTGAGCTTTTTTTTTCCAGCTTCTGCAGGTTATGAGGTTTGCTTTTTGTTGTGTTCTCTCCAACAATTTGGTTTCTTTCACTAAGGCCAAGTATCAGAGACAAATTGCATCTGGAGTTTCCTTTTTCATTTTTCACCGATTGGAAAGAGAACTATACATCTAGCTCAGACTAGCTGCCTGATTTTTTAAGATCTGAAGCAAAATTAATCTGTGAGATTATTCCATCCTTGGATATGACACTAGCTGAAGTGCAGAAGAGAGGAGCAAGGGAGTGATGCTCTTAACTTCTCACACCACACAAGTGCAACCTACAGCAGTGTCTGCATCCTGAATGCTTTTCACTGTACTGCTGAGCCCACACCCTTATTTCACCACTCTGTATGACAGGACTACATTTTGCTCACATGCTGTGGCGCTCAGGCAAGTTTAAAAAAGAAAGTTACTGGCTGAGCCTGGATCGCACTGATGAGCTCGTATCAGTATGACTTTGTCCCCTCTTTTGTAACATCTCCTTTAGGGGACAACTGTCATCTGCGTATGCATAAATCCAAAGCTCAAGGTTTCTTTGTCTCCGACCTTCTCCAGCTAAAACTGGGGTGCATCTATATGTGGCTGTGGCAGCCTTCCAGTCTTTCAGCAAAACCGCTTGTGTGGTTCACGCTATTTAAGTCACCTGTACATTTTCAGGCTTGCTCAGCTGCACTGTCCTTTATAGCAGCTACTTTTCATATGTTGCCTCAGGTTTCATAAACGTAAATTATTACCCTTTTACTTTCCTTAACACAATTTAAAAAGGCATCTTATCAGGACAAATCTGAGCCTAAACATATTTCAAAGAATTAGTTCTTGGAAGAAAGAAAAAAAAAAAAGCACAAAACAAACACAGAACTGCATTTATATTAAAACTACAGCACCAGGAAAATTATCATAAGACATAACTACCAAAGAAGTGGAAATAAAACAGAATAATGCACACTAATCAATGACACTAATGAGGCTGGCAAAATCCCAATTACACCATTGTATCTGTGGGTAAAGTCTCTGCTTATGACTTAAAACATTGATCAGGTAGTAAAACAGATGTGTTTTGTTAATCTCGAAGAGCCAAGGTCAGAGTTATTTAGCTGAATCCTACGAAAAAAAAATTGTCAATACCATGACAACCATTACTTATTCCTAGTGTACCCTGTATTCAAAATTCTTATCAAAACATTTATAGGTGAGATGCACAATAGTTGTTTGTAACATAATAATTATGGAAAAATAGATATTTGACTATGATTACAGACTTCTCCTTTTATTTTTGACAATATGGCTTCACACAATATCAGGTCCCTATTGTGCCACACAACAAAGGGATGCAACGAAAACAAACACTGAGCATGACTGGACTTGACAGAAAAGCACCATAAATATTAAATCTGCAAATCAAATATCATCAGGATTATCAGTGACAGTTCTGGAGACTGTAATACTGTGTTGTATACCATGAAAGTATTTAACTTTAGTAAATTTAATAAGCACTTACGAGTGAACCATGCTTCTGGGGTGTTTTTTACTCTACTGGCCATTAATAATATAATATATCAATAAATAAATAGATTAATAACTAATAGGTTAACAACTTAAAACCAAAATTCTTTATGCTAAATAAAAAGGAAGCATTTCCAGAACAAGTCTCTAAATCAGATTAGATTTTAAAAAGGCTTTTGTAAATGCAATTTATTTGCCTAGGAACAATCAGCTTGGAAATCACATCTGGTTTGCTATCACACTGGTTAACATTAATATGAAAGGATCAAACAGGTCTTTGATTTTCAGAACCTCACCATCAAAATTTCAATTTAAAAAGGTCAATTCTATAGGTGGCTGAAAACCAAGAAAGTAAAGGAGCAGCAAAACTAAATCTTCTGAAATATTTCTATCAACTTTATTTTGTAGTAGCACCCACATTGTATTCAACTTACTGCTGGGCTGACTGAACCAAAACCAAAATAAATTCCTTAATTTCACACAGTGAAAAATAATTTTGCAAATTATCTCAAGTATTTTGGTATCTATTAAAATTTTATGGTGTGATTTTGGCCAAGGGTCAATTGACTTGGCATGACAAACAAGGCTATTTCACTGTAAAGAAGCCATTTTCACAGACTTCTCTGGGACAAAACTCAGTTTCTAAATTTCTCAAGGGTAAATCATGAGACCTTCATCATTCCTTTTGGTCTTCTGAGCTCTCTCCATTGCTACCTTAGGCTAGGGAGTCATTTGTTTGCTTTAATTTGTCACAGCTGCACAGACTTCCTTAAAATGATATAATATATTTTTGTAATCAGATGAAAACAGAGAAGACAAAGTGCAGATTTAAAATCCAGAAGCTGTGTGAATTGATAAATGGTAACATCTGATTCTCAGCGATATTAACCATCCTCAGCTCTTTCATGACACCAGCCTACATGCTAAGTTGAGTGAATTAACCTAGGGACATGATTTAGTGGTGGACCTGAAAGTGTTAAGGTTGATGCTCTTTTCCAACCTTAATGACTCTATAATGATTCTATGATTCTATGAACTGGCTGAAGACCTCCTATTAGCAGAAAGGAGAAGACAGTATTAGGCTACCAAAAGCAGCATAATAAAACTTCAGTGCAAATTCTACCCCCTGCTGATGTTCAGATTCCCCTAAATACCTAAGATGCTTATTCATCTTTGAAATCAATGACCTGTTGATGGCTGAAATACTCTCTAAAAGTTGAACAAGTTGCACAAGTTTTTGCCACACGATTTCCTTTTCTTGGGAGCTGAAGTGAAGGAAAGCTGAATCTAATTCTGGGAGAATCATCTTCATCTACTTCAGGGTCAAAAAAATGACAGCACATCACCTGGGTTTGCTGCATGCATAAAGTGGTATTCTCTCTGCAAAAGCAGCAATGCTTGCTAGCTTTTAAATTAGCACATTATGAATATGAAGGTTTGAATGACATTCAGAACTTGGGAGTAACAAAGGCATGAAACCATCATAGGAGTTAGTCCAAGCTGTACAGCAAGTAAGAGGAGGTATCTGAGGCACAGTATGTGTGCTTTGCCTCTAAAGGTGCTGCCTCAGTTCCACCAACACACACCACGTCAGTAATTTTCCGTATCTGTACAAGTGTCAGCATGGGGACTGGGACTAAATTCCCAAAGTGACAAAGTCTTAGTTAAAGTCACTAAAAGGCTACCAGGTTTTCCATGCACAGAACCACATCTTCAGGTCCACATCCTCAGACAAAATATCTGATGACATGGAATATTTTCCAAGAATGAATTAAGCCCTTCTGTTGTAAAGAACAATGTTACCAAGAAAAGAATGGGATGAGGAAAGCATTTAAAGATTTGTGTTGTGATACTTAATATAAATATGTAGAAAATAATTGGAAATCAACATTTGGCATGATAGGCACTAATGGACATCTATGGAACCAAAAAATTCCTCCACAATAATATCAGAGGAATGAGATGCAGAAAGCCAGGCGATTTCAGTTTTTAGCACAAAAATACTCTCCTATTAAAAACTACTATATTAACAAAAGGAAATAGTAAGAGAAAAAGAAGTCACTGCATCTGCTCCCTCATTTTGCAAACATTAACAAATTTCTTTTACTTTTAAGAACACAAGACAGGAATCTGATCTATGGATATAGAGTGAACACTCAAAATTACTGACAAAAACAGGAGCCCAGAAGAAACAGATACATAGTTACCATAATATTTTATTTAAAAAAAAATCATCAGTTGCATGTATAAAAATGATATTGGTTTTGCTTTAGGATCAGAAGATTTCTAGACCCCTTAATTTTTAATGATAAATTTATAATATGGAAAACAAATGTTGTTCTTATTAAGTTTAACTTTTATCCAAGTCTGGCTTCTGAAATGCAGAAAAAGGTTCCCAGCCTAAAACCACCCTAAAACCTCAGACTAGACTACAAAAGAATTAAATCAATGTTTCCTCTGCATGAAATATGTCCAGCAATTAAAAAACAATATAGGAAGAATAAGTGGTTTATAGATTTTGATTTATTTTAATATTTAGGGGAAAAAAACCTTTAATCTCGACAGATCATTTATAGTTTATCTTGTATATAAATTTTACAACCTAGGTGTAAGTTTGTCTGGGTACAAGGTAAAAGTTCTGAGAGTTGGCACTTGTTCCATAGTCCTGCTTAAGGAATAGGGTGGACATAGCAGGTAGAAGATGAAAAAGAGAATAGAAACAATCATCACAGGCATCAGAATATTTAATAATTTATAAGGAAAATATGCATCTTTTGTCCTGAAGTGTCTTACGGATTTGAGGCTAGAACACTGTTTAGCCTACCAAAATAAGGCCATCTCCTTCAGTGGGCGTGTAGGACAGCTTTACTCTCAGTGCTTAGGCAAAAAAATATCACGTCTTTTTGCCAGTATAATTTTTCAGAAAGAAGTCTTCCCTGGGTAACAACATTTATATGTAGCAAAGCACGACGGCAAAAGAAGACAGGCTACATTGAGAACAGTTCAGAAGCAGCAGAAAGCAGAGGCATGAAAAGTGCATTTACATCCTGCTTCCAGAAGCTCATCTATCTATATATCCCTCTGGATTATTCCCAGCTAAAACTGCCAGCTAGATTTCCCCCACTACCATTCTTTTTACATGTTCAGCAAACACTCTCCTTCTACTGTTTGACACGGAGATCCACTATTCTGTACTTTCACGAGCTCTTTAAAACCTTTGCGGATAGTCATACTTCAAGTGAAACACAATGGGTAAGAAAAGTCAGGCAATTGTATTTTGAAAGTGCAATGTTCGGAACAGCAACCCCATGTAAGCCTGGGAACTTCCAAACTACGTATTCTGTCTTGGTGTTTGAAGAACCAAAAAGAAAATGATTCAGCACTGGTACAGACCTTTCCGTTTTGAGCTTTATGAATTTAAACATTCCTTTAGGGATTCATTTGGACACAACAACTGAAAATAACTGAGTAGAAACTGACAGTTCCTTGAGATTAAGTAAATATTACCCATAATCTATAAATAAAGAAACTGAGACACCTAGAAGACTAAGAAGAACATTTAAACTAAAATACCTAGAGCTTTTCTCTCTTAAAATCCATCACTAGAAGTTAGACACATGGTTTGATTACCAGGCATGTCAAATTCCAACTAACCTCACTGATTTCATACCATCCAACAGGGTCAAATAGCTGTGCATGGGTCTGACACCACTGTCAACTGAAATGGCCCTCAGGAGATATCAGTTGTTCATTTTGTGTGTCATGAACCTGACAATTAGATGGTACCACAGAAAAAGTCATCTCTCCAATTGGCTTGGTCCAGTGCTTAGAGTTAGGGAAGCGAACACTTTGGAAAGAGTGATCCTATACTTGGAATAATGAAATATATATCTTTTCAGAATCCCCACCTCCATCTTCTCTCCAAAAGCCTCTAAATCTTGCCTCATTTGTTTTACAGGACCTTGTCAGCTCTTTTCTTTCTTACATTATTCTTTATGTTCACCAAAACCTTATTTTTTCTTGCTTCAGCAATTCCTACATAGCACTTATTGAAGACATGGCAAAATAATTACTTCTCCTTTAATTTTATTGCAACTGTGTCTCTTGTCTGTCTACAACCCTGTTTCAGCTTCTGATATCTTTCCATATCAAGTACCAGATGTTCATCATGGCCTCAACACCAGCAGGGAACCTGGCAAAGACATAGTGGGGCTGACAGATAAGCAAGGTGTAAAAAGTACCCTCACTGATAATAAGGTCAAACGAAAAAAATAAATTGCGTTTTTGCATCAGTTTTGACTGCAAAATAGCTTAGGAAGCTTCTAATTTTAACCTAAAGGGGAAGGCTGAGAAAAACTTGCTCAGCTGGAATATCTTGCTCTATTCAAATATCTATCAAAGATATTTTGGAAGGACTCAGAAAAAGAACAGTAAAAAATCCAACATAAACTGGATTCATCACTCAGTTTCTCTAGGAATTAAATTAGCACTGAGCTGTCATTCAAACCAGCCTCAGTATAAGAGGACAACAGCTAATAAAAATAATAATGCCAATTTCTGAAATGCTCCGTTATACCTGATTTCTAGCCAACACAGAGATAGTGTAACACAAAGTCAGTAGACACACAGTAACTATGGGGAAGATTCAACAGCATTTGTTTTAATCAGAACTTACAAAATTATTATAGGGCATTTTGATAAACTCAGTGAGCATGGAATGTGAGTGAAATGGATGAAACAGAATGGGGAAACAAAAGCTTTTGGAAATGCCTTTGAACTAAAGCCAAGAGAAACTTCAGAGTCCAAGGAAATAAGATTGGCATTCACAAATTTAAAATTACTCACAGTAATCGAGAATAAGGCTGACACCAAGGAGTTAATGAAGGAGACCCTGTTCCTATGGGGCTGAATTTAACCTTTCATTAGAGTGACTAATAAAAACCGTATGAACATACATGGAGAAAAACAATTTTAACCACATTTGCATGCTGCAATAAATTAATTATCTGTTGCCATACAAAAAAAAAGATGCTGTGAACATTGTTGATGGTCCTCTGAACATATAGTGGTTCTCATTAGTGATCAGAAAGACAAATAGAATTATAAGAATTGTTAAGACAGAAATGCAGAAATGCGCCTAGATAGGTTTGCATTGAAATCAGAAGTTGTAGGAATCTATTATAAAGTAAAAAAAAAATATGGAAAAGAGGAATAGGGAAGAGGTTTTTTGATTTTTTTTCTCATGCAAGGCCTACTGGACACTCGAAAATTTACAAAACATATGACTAAAAAGCAAATATTAAGGACTACATTTTCTTTTGACAAGTAATCCAATTATGAAACACATTGTCACAGGATGTGAGAGAAGTCAATGTGTAAACAGTATCAAGAAGTCTTCATCCATCAAAAAGTATTTATTTCCAGAATTTCAGAACTTCAGGAAGATTTACATCATAGTTGCTGCTACATTTTAATCTTTTCTTATGCTGTAACAATTTTTTTAAGCTCTTTCAGTGCTTACATCTGCTCTTCTGCAATATTATGCCCTTAACTCCTAGCTGCACAGTGAGATTTGTCTCTTTCTCCCACACATGACTTGATGCTGCAAAGCTACTGTTTGGTTACTAATCCTCTGTGTATCACACAGCCCACTATAATTCCCATCCCTCAGCTCCTGTCCTTATAAACCCCTTCCTTCTGTCAGCCTGCTTACATTAATTTATGCTTACAGTTTCTGCTCCGATTTAATTTCCTCAAATTATGTCCCCTTGTCTTTTAGTCCTCTGTTATTCTACCTGTCCTTCCAGTGACCCTTGTCACCGTTGGCTACCTGATGTATTATCTCTATTTAAATTACTGTCTTTCTGGACTTCCTTTTCACTTACTAGCCTGAAAATCTAACTGCCCACTGATTCTGCTGCCCATATGATGCATGCTGTTGAAAATGTTAATAACTACTGTGAATGTTATCAAGTAGGTCACATTTCCAGTCCCCAGACAAATTACAGAACTACATAGGAGCCACTTGTGTATCTCCATTTTACTACCCATGCTGTAGCCTATATTTTGATGAAGTATTATATACAGCCTCATAAAAGATTTCCCAAATAAATATGAAAGTGATCTTCTATTTGGTTTGATTTCAGGGCATAAGAAACGGTATCACAGTTCCTGCTTGCAGGGCATTATTTCAGATTATTCGGTGATCCTATTGCAGAAGTACCTATAGTTCTATGACACATATTAAGTGTTAGGAAGCAGAGCAATAGCAGGTTTATCAGTGCTCACTCACTGATAAAAACTGCTTAAATCTACCTGTAAGAGGCACATCACCCAGCAAAGAGGCAAAAAGAATCAGCCAGAAGTCACACAGAGCAGACCAGAGTGAGAAAAGAGACAGCAGAGAGAGAAATACAGCCTGCAAATCTGACTGATGAAAGCTCTCAAAAGAGAAATCATATCAAAATCAAGATTTTCCAATTTCTAGAGGCATAAATATGCGGGTTACAGTAAAACAAAAAATGAAGCGGAAAGTTCTTAAGCAGCTGAGTTTCATACTATACCAGAACCCCTACAAAAAGGAGAAAGATCAGCTTTGCCTGGCCATATATGTTTTTAGACCTCACAATAAAATGTTCTTTAATTTATTGGCACACTTAATAAAACCGTTCTTAATCTTGTACTCATATCCCACATTTTGAAATGTTAAAAAAACAATTTGGACCATTTTTTAAATTATTGAGTGCACTTTTGGAAGTAATGTTCCTTGAAATTAGATGAATGATTCTACAAACAGTTACAGTTACCAGAAACAGCCATCAAAATAATATTACCTCTGGTTTGATGATGAAAGCAAACTGGTGTATACTTTTGATATGCACAGCTACATGCACCAAAACATCTCTCTCTGATATTAAACAATAGCAAATATTTATGGAACTGTAGGTAACAAAATAAGATAAAAGCTGCATATACCATAAAAAAAACTACAGTGTTAGTTATTCCTGCCATTGCTAAAATGTAGGAATGTGAAATCACATCAAGCAGATTCAGCTATTCCTGGGCCAACAAATTATAACTGTTCTGGTAAATAAAAAGGGCAAGGTCTCTAATAGTGGAAATAAGGGGCAAGCAGAGCTTGTGTCCTGATAGTTACACTTTTCATACCCCAAAGAGGGTGGTCTTGTCTATGCACATGTTAGGAGCACTTCTAGGAGAAGTATTATTATATGAAGACCAAAAGCCTTTGTAAGCTGAAATTATACTGAAATTATATTGAACTTAGCACTAAGAGTTTAAATTACTTCTCAGTGAAATAGGTATTATTTTTTACTAAAAGCTGGTTTTACTATTAATGTAAATTAAGGATGTTTGGTATCAACAGATTACACAACTTGTTTCTTCATATAACTCCAAGGAGGACATTTAATTACAGCAGGCATGTAGTTTCATACCATATTGGCATGCAGGCTCAAATGGACACGAAGAGTTTTTCCTCTTTTACTAATTTCTCTTTAGTTGCAAACACTTCATGTTCAGTCTTAATCCTAGCTGAAAGAACTATGTCTGAATTGTCAATTAAGTTTCAACTATTTTAGCCAAATTTAGCCTGGTTTTCATTAGTAATTGCATAGCTTGAATTAAGAGGTATTCTTTTAACAAACTTCTAACTATCTTTTAATGAGATAAAACTCAAGTGATAGCATTTGTCTACAAAAGTAGTCCTTGAATGCATTTTAAACTTTTGCACTTTAATAGCACTTAGTATAACATTTCCTTTTTGTTTGTTCTTCCTTCACACTGCAATCAATCACTGGCCAAAAAAAGAAATGTGGAAACCAGCAGCCAAGTCTCTGTAACCCCAGCAGAGTGCTCTAGCCAATTGCACACAGAAACGGGTTTCCTTTTCCTCTTTTCTTGGAGAATCCTAAATTATCTTCTGGGGAAAGGAAGAAACAGCTTGACATGCCAAATCCTGTCTCTTCTCTCCAGGAGTTCTGGGTGATTAAGAGACTCTTGAAGATCTGTCTGAGTATCCTAATCAGAGAACTTGTGTCTCCGAAACCATCAGTGAGTATCTTAATCACAAAAATCTTGAAAAGAAAGGGAAGACACCAGAAGTACTTCTACTTCTTGAAAGACTGATCTCTGACTGGATTCAGGGGGAAAGGAGAAGAAACTCAGGATGCAGCTGTCAAGCCAAACGGGGTGATGCTCTTTGAACACCCTGACATGTCTCCAGTTGCTGCTGCTGGGAGGGGTAGCTCTCCTGCAAATCCTGGACAATACCTTCAAGCTACACACAGGTACCTCAAGCACATTGAAGAAATTAAAACAGCACTAGACATGAAACATTAATGTTTAGGCCATGGAATTTTTTTCATAGGGGTGAGTAAAGGAATTTTTCCCCCTGTTAGTTATGCCTAGGTAGCCACATCTTTTAAAAATGTTTCCTGTTGAATAAAAATACTTAATCAACTGCACTAACTTCAATAAAAAAAATTTTGACCTTATTATCATGCACCCTTAAAAGTGTTTCCTCTACTCCCATTCTCACATCAAGTTTTTTTGCATTAAACAAACTTTTCCTAGAGGTCACAAGGACTTTTAATTAAACAAACCTTAAATGTTCCCAGATGCTAATTCACAAATATTATATGTTGTCTGTATAAATAATAAATTAATAATACATTCGACCTTCAAAATTGGTTATTTATAATCTAACTTCCTCTTACTGTCATGACCTATGGTCACTTCACACAGCACACAATTTGTAGCAACTTTCCAGCACTGACTTCAGACCAAATGTACCTTTCAGCAAAAAAAAAAAAGGGAAATTCTGTGTGAAGAAAATTTGTCTGAGAGCAGAAGCAGAGGAACCTCATCCAAAAATCTTAGGCAACTTTGTGACTCCACTGGTATGTTTTGTTTTATGGGACAGGTCATGTAGTTCTCTTTAAAAATGAGATCTGTGACTGCTTGGGAACATTGGCAGATGGGGCAGGGACCGAGAAACTGGATCAAGAAAATTGTGGTGCTCAGATTCTGATAATTTGTCATAACTGTTTTTGGTAGTATTTATATTGATCTAAAGTCAGTTCAAAACTGAGACTAGAGGGTGAGAACATTCATAGTGATGCCATTTCTCACTGTTGTACAGAGGCAAATATGAGTTTAGATATATTCAGACATATTTCACAGACACACCTTAAGGGAGACTTAAGTCTAAAATTCCCAAAAGCTCTGTCCAAAATTGTTCAAAGACAAATTCATAGCTCATACAAATAAGAAATAGATTTATGTCTGCTACATGTTAAACCTATCTCCAATGTTTAACTTGCCCTGATTTGCCCAGCAGTTGCAGTTTGAAGAAAATCAAGTTCTGTCTTGAGATTCTGCAAATCTCACTGTACAGCTAGTTCCCCCACCTTTTCTTCCAGAGCATCCAGCTGTATCCATAAATGTCCCACAGAGACTGAGCATAACTACACCTGTCACAGTCCACTGGGTTATCAATATCCCTGACACCATTCCTTCTTTTACAGATTGCTATTTGCCTCCTATAGTTCTTGACCTCTCCTCCCTCCTCTACTAGATTCACTCAGGTTTGCTGGAAACTTCATTACAAAAATAATCTTGTGTACAGCTGTATCTTTAACAGTGCAATTCTGAACTGGCACAGTACATGACAGAATTCCCAAAGTCATTTAACATAGCATCACCAATGTGTGTTAAAGTAAATAAAAGCTGAAAAAAACAATATCAGGTTTTCCCTTTTCGACTATAGAATAAGACAGTCAAGCTCAAGTGACTCTAAGGAAAACAAGTAACTTTGGCCATGTTCCCAATTCTGTATTATTTAATAAGACCAGTGATATGATGGTAATGAAAATACTGACATTTCGTGGAAAACTTGAATTTATCAGAGCACACAAGCACACAGAAGGAAAGGCCCACTTAGTCATAAAAAATCATTCCCCAAACATTCTAGCACTACCTATATAAGTGTTCAGATTAGTATTTGCTTGATAGCACTCCTTTGAATACCTGCAATGCCTCATAGTTTGTATTTTGTATGTAACACAGTTAGGTCAATACACATGGCTGCTGAATGGGTACTGGATGGGGACCATGCCCTGGGTTATGCTCTGTACCAGGTTTGCACATTAACACTTGTTTTTACTGCAGCAGTGTTTTCAGAATACAGTTTTCAGAATACACCGGAATTAAGGGTCATTAATCAATTTGAGAAACCTGGAAAAACTGTACATCTCGGTCTTGATATTTGTGTCTGGTTATGTGCAAAGGTTGTGGGACACCCTGCTGACATGAGACTGAAGGTGCAGTCAAGAGTGGAAGGGCTGTGGGACTTGAAAGACATGAATTCATTGGTAAAACATGGGCTGATCCTGTATCAGTGTAGATAATCCTCTAAAACTGACTTGAATGTGTTGCTGCAGTTCTCTATGGAGTGCGTGTGGGAAGGGCATTTTGCAGTGAAAGTCCATCAATACACTGAGGGCGCAACAGGCAACACAGGAGGGAGATAAGAGAGATTTGGGCTCTTAGCAGAGGTGGGGGCTGGGTGAACTGGGCTTTCTGCTTCCTGACAAGTGTTCAAGCTGCTCTGGGCACCTGGCTGGTGCAGAAGTTCAGCTCAGTGATGTTGGAGACTGTATCAGCACAGATAGCCAAAAACCTGCCTGATCTTCTTCCTGGGACAAATTCATTCACAAATAACTCTGCTGATTAAGTTAAACTGCAGATGATATAAAAAGCCAAAAATTCTGTATGATTTATCACCTCTGGGAGTTCTTCTGATGAAGGAACACAAGTCCCTCTTGTTTTCTTCTGTTATTCATTAGAAAGAAGGCATATAAATAACAGTGTGTTATTTTCTTGAATTTTTAATTCCTTTAGAATGGGCATGGCTTTTCCTAATGCCTCAGTTGGGAGTAGGCCTTTCACTTTCTTATTTTTCCCATTTGTGCTGGTTTTGGCTGGCACAGAGTTAAATTTGCTCATGGTAGCTGGTATGGTGCTGTGTCTTGGATTTGTGCTAGAAACAGAGTTGATAACACAGGCATGTTTTCCTTATCACTGAGCAGTGCTGGCACAGAGCCAGGGCCTTTTTTACATCTTACCCCACCAGTGGACAGGCTGGGGTGCACAAGGAGTTGGGAGGAGACCCAGCCAGGACAGCTGAGCCCAAATGGCCACAAGGATAGTCCATTATCACATGGAGTCATGTTCAGCATATAAAGCTGGGGAAGAAGGAATATGGGGGCAAGTTTGGAGTGATAGTGCTTGTCTTCCCAAGTCCCTATTACATGTGATGGAGTCTGGCATTCCTGGGGATGGCCTAAGACCTGCCTGTTCATGGGAAGGGGTGAATTATAATTTCTTGCTTTGCTTTTGTCCACAGCTCTTGCTTTACCTATTAAACTGACTTTATCTCAACACATGAGTTTTTTCACTTTTATCCTCCCAATTTTCTCCCCCATTCCACCAGGAGAGAGTGAGTGTATGGCTGCTTGGGACTTAGTTGCTCACCGAGGTTAAACCATGACACCATAAACAATAACAATAATAAACCAAATTATTTCAATACTTTTATCTTTAGATTCCAAGAGGTGGACTCTCTCACTTTATGCCACAGGTGGTTTACTGTCATCAGTGTGAGGCATTAATTAAACTAATTATCCACAAATTGACCATAAAGTACCTCTTTAGATGAACTGCCCTGAGATATGAGAGAAGTCCCATGGAACCAGCACTGCTAAAATTCTGAGTAAGGCACCACTGAAAATGCTGACTTCTCTGGACCCATAAAGGGAGGAGGACAAACGAGACAGAAATTCATATCTATTTGTTCTTAAAAAGAAAAAGGAGTATAGCTGACTTTCATTACTTACACAAAAAAACCCCTATGTCTTCCTTCCTTCTGAAATCAGTGCAATTCTTTACATTTCAAACTCAATATAAACCAGACAGCCCTACTCTGCTGCCTTAGTTGCCAGCAATAAACTTCCAGTAGCTGTCATCCCTTTGCACTAGACTGACAAATACATGGGGGCACTAGAAAAAGGCAAAGACCCCACAGAGTCCCATATGACATAATCTTCTAATATCATAATTCATTTTTCAGTGTTTTTCATTAAGCAGTGAATGTCAAGTTTGGAAGTAACCAACCAGACAGCAAGAGATCTGAAAGAGGAAAGTTTCCAAAGCATTAAATTTCCACAGCATGGTAGAGATGTCTTACTAGAGACATGATTCTAAAACTTTTTTTCCTTCTGTCTCATCTTCAAAAAATTTGAATCTTCAGAGAACACCCCACCATACTGGTCATGTATTTTGGGAGTCTGCATAGATATTTTCATATGCAAGGGAAGGAAATACATTCTATAGTGGAAAAGAGGATGTCTTTGCTTAGTGTCTGATTAATCAAGGGCTATAAACAATGGAATAGAAGTATTACCAGGTTTCTAATGCTGGGATTAAAAATCTAAGCCATTGTGGTCACACTTTTTAAAATATCTATTTAATAATCATAGTTATTAATCATATTTGGAATAATTACTGCTAATTTTCATTTCATTTTACCAAGAACTACATGATGGAAGATACAATGAGAAGGAATTCTTAATTGAATGCTAAAAGTGGTAAAAAAAATTCAAAGAAAGATTTCTTCTTTTTCATTTTCATTTTCAGTCAGACTAACTTTTGTTCTGGCTTTGGGTTTTTTTTCTTGCTTTGTCCTTCTTTCCTCCTCTTCGAAAATATGTCTATAGTGTTCCATTTGATGCTCTTCATTTATAAATGTAAAATAAAAGTTTGCATATATGCATTCTGAAGGAAAATCTGTTTATCGATGCAAAGCCTTTCTAGTAAAGTTCAGTGAATAAATAAACAACGAGCACTATCTAAACACGATGTTCCCCAGAAATGATGCAAGGGCTTTAAAGATGCAAGGTGTATCTACATCATGTTGTTATATTTGGCCTTTTCTCTCAATGTTATCAAGTTTCTCAGATGAAAAACAACTACTGTCAAGCCAGTAAAAGCCCCCAACTTATTATTCTGTTTGAAAATTTGTCTCCCTAAGAATTTATATAGAAATAGTAACAAAGAATAATTTTTTAGTCTGATTCCAGCAAAATATTCTGTGTGTTGCACCAAAGAGGCTAAAAGATGCTCTGTTCCACCACTCTGTTCCAATATATCCTGCAGCTGCCCCTGATTATGAGGTGGGGTTTAGAGACTGAATTCCATAATAAAAGTGTTCCATGATTGTTTTCATACTACTCAAAATTTAAAATAGTGAACAATCACCAACGCATATTATCTAGAAAACCTTCAAAGCTATTGTTGATTTGTAAGTGGATGCAAAGGGCTTTTAAAAATGTTATTAAATTTAAGGGAAAAGGTCATAACTTGCATAAAGCTGTTAGTAAGTAAAATAATAAGAAACATCAATAAAAAGTACTACTAAAAATAATGCAGCAGAGTAGAATAACCAGCTTAACATGTACAAAAACCCCAAGCATTTTGATGTTGTATTTTAAATCACAGGCAAAGTTATTGCCATTTGGACTTCGCATGCCTAATAATAGTGAAATTAGATAATTATCTAGCTGAGAAATAGGCAAGTTTTCAAATGTCCAGATGGTTCCACCACCCACCTCATTTAGCAATGCTTCCTTTATTCACACTGCTCTAACATGCTGCCCATTTCCTCAATTTGTACCCATTAACTGACAAGAAAAGGGCTGAGCTCAGAAATCAACAGGCTCTGACAGGAAACCAATTCCCAGGGGCTCTCTTAGAAGAAGTAGGATTTTAACTGATGTTGCCCAGGAGACAGCTGTAGCAACTAAGTCCGTATCTAAAGTAATATTAGTGAAGCAGGCAAAAGGATTTACAGTACAAAGATCTCTTAATATTCTTGGTAAGCTGCATGGAATGATCTTTAGTCCACAGGAAGTCGAGTGTGGGCTCAGGATAAGAACCCTAACATAACTTATTTCCCATTCACTACTGAATAACACTTCCATGTGTCACTAAGTGATCCAGCTACAAAATGTGGTTTATACAGCTTGGCAGACATAAGGGACAAGGTCAGATTTATGGCTGAAGGCATCTTCGTGGATGTGCAAACACCTGAGAGTCCCCCAGTTCTGGAAGTTCTGAGTAGGAGTGGCCACTTCACCACAGCTGCAGATATGTTTCAGGCAAGGGCTTGATTTGCTATGGGCTACATTTGTAAAATATGCAGCCTTCTGATAGCAGTGGCACTCTCGGCCCTAAAGGGAGGACAGGCAGGAATACACAAAGGTCATCTGACAGATGTCATCTTCCAAAATATCAAGATATGCTAATGTCTAATTAATATTATGTTTATGAACATTACATAATAATGGATGCACCAGATTTGGTCTGTGTTTTCTCTAGCACTTCTCTTATTAATCTGCTAATTCTAAAAGATATTTTAAAGCATTGTTGCTTTAACTGCCTTTAAAACTTGAATGTTCATTATTCCAGAATGGCAAAGAGATCACTTCATCTAATTTGTCATCTGCGGACAACAAAGAATAAATAGAATGTTTGCAATTTTGTTTTGCAACACTTTCAAACACAGTCAGCAAATAATGAAAGCTTCATTTCAAGGTCTTTAACGGTAACTGCCTCGCAGAGAAATGTAATTCACCTGACACTGAAAAAAGCTGAGATGCTGTGAGGTCTGTATGTGTTACACAGCCTGGGAAACATATCAGTTAATTATCTGTAGGCATAATGATTCCCTGACAAAACCCAAATTAAAATGGAGTTGCTACTGAGAGTATGTATTAGTAGTTTTAGGTAAATTACAAACTGACCATTTTATAATTATCCTTAAAACTTTCATTTTAGTCTAAGACAAGGAGTGAAGGTTAAAAGAAGGCCATGCATGTTGTGAGGCAGAAATCCTGTGGAGGGACCAAAATTACCTTACTTCAGCACTGTTGAAGATGCCACAGATTACCAATGAAATAGATTTTGCATTAAAATCTAGTCCCCACACAGCATCAGATAGCAAAAAATTCATTTTGCTTATAAGTGGATGTGTCAAACTATCAAACTTTTCTAATACAACATAAATAGGGGATGCTCTGGAACTGACAGAGTATCAGTCAGTGCTAGGTGGCAAATGATCAAATCTTTAATAACTACAAAACTAAAATCTTAATCTAAAATCTTTAATAACAAATAATCTAAAATCTCTTAAGAACAAAATTTGCATTGGGCACCCTTTAGAGAAGAAAGATACATCTCTGAAGAAGAAAAAAGGGGAAGACATACAGAAAGCTTAAAATTTAGAAGCCTTAATAGTATCAGAGGAAGCTGATCTGACCTGAAGAATACAGTCAATGTAGAGTACTGGGCTGATGGATACTTTCAGTTACTTCTACCTTCTGCCACAAAATTAGGAAGTAAGAGATTAACAATATATGTACAATATCCTTAAACAGAAAAGGAAAACAAATGAGACAAATCCATAGATCAAACCTCAAAAGGGAAAGAGAAAAGTGTTGGATGCACTCTATCTGCTTATATTATCAGTTATCTGTTTATAAACCATGGTGTATAAATACTATCATCCTTTTTGTCCTTCAGCTACGTCTGTTATCCCAGGTAAGGGAAATATCAGGACTCATAAATTCAGTTCGAAGACAACAACATTTTTCTTTGATTGGTTTAATAAATCACTGCTTTTAAAATGTTAGTATTTAAAAGGAATCTTTTGAAATATATACACATACATACTTCAAGAATTACATTCTTATTCCTTCATTACAACATATACATTAAGAAATGTCACTACTTCTGAATATGAAAAAGCTTGAAAAAATGTTTATAGTTCTCCCTCACACACTTCAGAGTAAATATCTCCCAAAAAAGTCAAAAGAATCAAGAGGCCAACAAAACCAGTCCATTTTTTGTATTTTTTCCTTTTTGAACAGAATGGAAGAAGGATTACAATAAAGGTTTTAGATTATTACAATTTGCAATATTATAATTTCCCAAAGAAATACAACGCCAGATTTCATCATATTCCCTTAATTCTTTCCTTCATTTGCTGGAAATTTATTCAGGGAAGTGAAGCTTAATTTAATTTCCTGACAAAGAGTAGACAACGCAATGATACAGTTGCACTCCCCGGCACCTCAGTTACCAAATGCTCTCCCCTTGTCCTACCCAGCTATGATGGCAGCAGCCTTTTTCCTGAGTAACGGGTGAAAAATCAGGATGGAAGAAGGACAGAACAAAATATGATATGTTTGCCGTGGCAAATACTGTCAAACAGTAAAGTGTGTCTATTGGAAGCCTGTGTGCATTTCTGATGAAAAACTATAATAAACTTTAATCTCTATGATTTCCTGTGTCTCCTTGACTCAGTAATATTAATACTAGAGTGGCCACGACTCAGCAAGAAGCTGTTTTGCCACAGCAAATACAAACTGCTATTGTTGTTTGGCATCACTGTTTCATTCAACCACACTAAGGAAATACACTCCTTTCTCCTTTTCTTTAGATTCAAAATTTGCCATCTAAAGCAAAAGAAAATGTCCATTCATTAAAATAACTACTAATTTTATTTTAGTTGATAGGTTCTTTGGAAAATAATCCTCTAGTAGGTTGTCCAATAGCATTTTTCCCTCATCACTTAATTCCTGATTTTCAGCTGCTAGGCACTTTGTTTGGTTAATATACAGCTAATATCAGAAAATCATGCCAGTATGACAGTGCAATTCATTTTTTTACCCTTGAGGCTAATCTACACATAACTTTTGCACCCGTTTAATTTTCCTATGAGGAGGCTGCTTTTACCAAATTAATTAAGCAAATAAACCTTCAATTTTGATTTTAACAAGCTAGCGTTGGATTGTCTTTTACAACACAAAATGTATTTCCATCTATTATCAAAATAAGCTGTCCTGATATAAGTGTGTGTTTCTTTGTGTTGCATTAATAGTATAATAGTCTTGCGTTTTACACTGCACAAGACATTGATGATATATTCATAGCTACAAGGATAACTAGAAGCATTGTGTAAAGAAACCTCTAAAAAGCACAGAATTCAGGGAAAGGAAGATGTGCTAGTACAAGTAAAGGCAACCAGGCATAGGTAAATAAGACTTTGTTATGTAGTGGAGTAACTATAGATCTTTTATTTCATCTAAAAAGAGTTAAAAAAAAAAAAGAGCCGTGTTTAAAATCTTGGTATAGAAGGGGCTTCTGAGTCTGTATCTACCTCACATAACCCACAGATTTCCTGGGATACCCTCTGGAGATGCATCCTGATTTTCTCAGGGAGAAATATCCTCACAAGTGTGTCTCTTCCCAAGTGTTTGCTCCTCCAGAAAGGACTGCAATGTGCTTTCGGAGGTATCTGGCTCTCAAATGCACTGTAGCCTACACCAGCACGTAAATACGGATAGCCTCAAAAGGTTATAAAGACTTAGAAATAATGTATGTGTGTGTCTGACTCCTGGCATTCTTGTGCACTTTGCTTCAAAATGGAAAAAAGTTTTCTATAACACAAAACTAATAGCATCTATCCATTTATCAGTTCATACATTCAAGCACACATTCATTTATTCATGACTAAATCAATAACCACATTTCCCACTTCCACCCAAGCTGAAGAGCTCTTTGTTCACAACTTGAAGGAGAAATTCAAGGACAACGGGTTAATGCAGTTAGAAGGGAGGACAGAGAAGGGCTGATCTAGCTAGTGCTGTGCTACACTGAAAAGTGTCGGAGTGATTTCTGAGTAAATAACTGACAGTAAAAAGCTATATGCCTATATCCCCACAACAAGTCAAGGAAAGGCTGTTCCATTATTTTCCTTCCTGGTTTACTTTCTCTTGAAGGACAAATATGGCTAAACCACAACATTTTACCTGTACACATAAAGGTTTTTTCTTTTTCCTTTGATGTTCATGAAAATAGTGTTATTCTTAAGCTTTTCATACTTGAGAAGCTTCACTGTAGAGGAACTGAACAAGCACAAAAATGTATTTTATTAAAATGCAGGTAATTATGACAGGGACTTACAGAGAAGTGAGGATTGGGGTTTAGACAACAGTGAAGTATGGTCTTTACTTTTAAAACATGTTATATTTACAATTCTAAAGATTTCCCCAGAAGCAACAGAAATATCTAATATACTATGAACATGTACACAATCTAAAGGACACATTTCAGTATAACATGCAAGATTCTTACAGCCCAGTTCAGGTCACTTTTAATGGATGTCCAGCTAACACACCCCATCAAAGGACTGCACAACCTCTTTAAATTGAAACCTGTGTGAATACATTCCATATAAAGGGCACTGCACTGTTAAACCTTCATGGACTCTGCTATGGTTTCTTTCTCAGGTGAAAAAAGTTGGACCATATTTAAGGATCAATGCTATCATAAAGGGAAATCCTCTATTTTCTTGCAAAATTGGAAGCTATCACAAACAAGCAGGAAAAAAAGTTGTGAGCAAACATCATGACACTACATCATAAGGAAATTTTGGAGGATGAAAGGAGGTATAAGCAGGTTCAGTGCTCAGCACCATGTATTTAGGAATGCATCCTGCACTAAGGCAAAGTGAAGAACCTAGCTGTTGGCTTCATTTAGCAGCACGGTACAATCCCAAATGCAAATTAAATTCCTAAACTGTTGCTGAAAAAATGACAAGGAATTTGTTTTCTGCCAGCAAATGGTTATATTTGAATAGAGGATTGCAGCAGAGGGAGAATCGGCTAGTTGCTCTTCCAGTCAATACATATTTCAGCACTAACAATAAAAGAAGCTTTAAGTAGCAGTACACTCAAATGAGGAAGAAATTTTCAGACCTTAACAGAGCAATTTAACCTAGGAGAGACCCGACACATAGAGAATGCCTGGCAAACTTGCTAATGTCCTGATTAGGATGACTGCACTACTGCTCAGGGAACTGTGAATCAAAACAGCTTAGAGATTTTAAAAAGTAGTCTTCCACTGCAGTGAAAATGCACACTTCTTATTCCCTGCCTGGGAAAGCAGCTCCCTCTCAAACAGGCAAAAAAAAACCCCACAGAACTCAGGAAATTCCTAGCAACACTTTATCTTCTTTTTTATTTTTTTTTTCCCTGAAGTAGACAAACTACAAACCAGAAGACCCTGGAGGCTTGTCTGGGTTCATTTTCCATCAGTTCACTAAGCCTGATGTGGTGTGAACACAAAGAGCTCCTGGGCTGTTCAGCTTTGCCTAGCCTGTCTTTAGCCATCTCTCGACAAGCACTCTATTTGAGGTTTGTGGCATGTAGCCAGTTAAGAATAATTTGTGATCAGACCATCACATTAAATGCTAGCCTCCCACTCAAAAGATTTGACAACAAAAGCTGGCCTCACAGAAACCACAGCAAGTTCTTGCACATATGCAATTCCTGTGTTAACATTTCATTAGAATGTGGGCTCATGCAATGGCATGAATGACAGAAAGCAAGGAGCAAAACTCAACCTTCAAATCTGAGCATTCCCATTTTTATTGCTATTTCAACATCCTCAGCTCATCTCTAAAGACTTCGAAATGCTGCTTGGCCTTAGTTCCTTCCCTGTTTTTAAGCACTTGGGCACTCCTAGGAAAATTATTTGCAAAGTTGAACTTTATCTCTAAATGTTCAAAATAAATACTCAAGAAGCTGTCTTTTAATTAAGATGCACTCAGAGTTTCTGCCTTTTAACAAAATGCAGAAAACATCTGTTTTCATTTCACCTTCTGTCCATAAATATATCTGACATCATTTGGAACATACAAAATACATTAGAGGAAGAAGCTTTTTTTACAATGAAGGAAATGAAACAGGTTGCCCACAGAGATGGTGGATGCCCCATCCCTGGAAACATTCAGGGTCAGGTTGGATGGGGGTCTAAGCAACCTGGTCTAGTTGAAGATGTCCCTGTTCGTCGGGTGGGGGGGGGTGGGAAACCGTGCCTAAATGACCTTTAAAGGATGCTTCCAACATGAACTATTACATGGGTCTATGATACCACATTCTCATTATTTATTTAGCATTAAATAAATTATAATAATATATATATTAATAGTATTATATAGTGTAAAATGTTTATATATTTTATTTAAGGAGCAGATCCTCAAGTAGTAGACATGAAGGGATTTTACAGAAGCTGCCCTTGAGTTACATTACATTACATCATTTAAGAACAGAGCCCTTTAGTGTTACTGCAGGTGGTAGGTGCTTTCTAAAGACGGTATGCAGGGGTCTGTAATTTAACTGCTCAAAGTAGGCCCATAGTGGAAAGTGTCTCCAACAGGAAATAGCATGAAGTCTGCTCAAGTTTCTGACAATTCTGGCAGTAAAATTCAAGGTGTGTAAAAATTAGCTTGGATAGACATTGGCCATTTATAATAATAATAATAATGGCCAATGCCATTTTATAAAGATGAATTTATAAAACATTTCAGTATTGTGGATTAATTTGTTTCAATATTTGTTTGTTTCAGCATATGTGTCAATATTTGTTTCAATAATGTGCAAATGTTTTATTTTGGTAATGTTATAAGTATGACAACAGTGTTTATGTCAACGTAATAATCTTCTCTTATTTCTGTTCAATTTGCATATAATATTAAATTTAACACAGACGCACACACACACAAACACATATATGATATACAGCACATTTCCTGAACTGTAATGCAAACACAGCAAAACCAAAAAAAGTACATATAATATATATATATACTTATATATATAAATATATATATATATATAAAAAATATTGGAAAAGGAACATTTTATATTATGCAAAGTTACATACTGGATGCTTTAAAAATGAATTCTTGAATTATTAAAAAATAATTTTAAATTTCTCTTATTATTTCATTGTGATCTATACATACATGAACACTGTCTAAATATTTTATTTCAATCAATTCTTTAAAATCTGAAAACTTTTGTCAAAATTTCCTTGAATACTCTATTTTTGACAGAAAGTGTGAAGTTTTGGAAAGAAAACCACTGAGTCTTTTGAATCTCAAACCCATCTTTACAAGAAGCCTTCTCCATAAAAACATCTTTGCCAACTGTGTTTCATTAGTGGACCCATGGTGGCATCCTGTGCAAAAGATATTTAAACTTAAAAAGATAATTAATCTAAAGTAGTTGCGGAAAAAAAAGAAAGACAAGAAGAATAACACTACAAAAAAACACAGCATGGAAAAGGACACAACCAATTCCTTCCAGAGGCCATTATTAGAGAGGCTGCTGAAGAACCAAACCTGCAATTTGGAAACTCTGTATTCTGTGATCCCAGATTTCTGGGGTTGTGCAGACCTAAGCCCAACGAATCCATATTATCTGTTGTCTTTAGTCACTGCAATGCAGGCATAACCCCTCACATTTTATAAAAAGCCTGTGAAATTACTTCTCCTACCTGTGTCTCGCAACTTGACATCACCCTTCACAGAGTTTTCCAGCAATGTTTTTATTATTTGATCTTGCATGAAGATTTACAATGAGGTTTTAATTGCACTAGTGTCCTGGGCTCACTCTTATAGCATCGGAATGACTTGCACTTATTTTTAACAACACAAAGTATTTTCATTCCACAAATTTTCACCTAAAATGCTGAGCCAACTACCTTTGTTGTGGTAGATTGCTCTGTGCTACCTTAAAGTGAGAAAAGTGTAGGGTCTTGGAAACCAGATCCTCAAGCCACAAAATCTTAGTTTTATAAAGAAGTGGGGTTTTTTCTGGCTGGAAAAGAACAGTGGGTGATCATTATATATGCCTGCTAAATCAATCCTTTTATTTCCAATCGAACAAACATTTTAGAAGTATAGAAGTACTGAAAATTGCTTCAATGTCTGATTGATCGTCTGCGCAAGTGCAAGTATCTGTGGGATCAGCAAGTATTGTGGGTCTGATTCAACAAAATATTTATGTTAGTGACTTTTAAAAGTAATTATTTTTCTTTTTGTGAATGAAGTTACCTAATGAAAGATTAATGAGATTACTACAAGCAGTTTCTTCTATTTTTTAGGGCTGGTTAAGTATAACCAACAGAAATTAGTTACATGTTGCTGATTTTTCATTGGCATCTTATCTAAGGTCAGTAAAATTTCTCCCAGCATCCAAAAACTGGGGTTTTTTTTCTAGTTTATCAGTCAGTTCATCCCACCAATCAACTTTAGCTTGGAAGGACAGTACAATAGTGCAAGTCCTAATTTAAAACCTGGTGAAAAATGGATGCAATTCCTGTCTGCAAGACTAGCTTGTCAACAGAACTAGTTTTAGTTTTGTTTGGGTTTTTTTTCTTACTTCTATACTGTATTGAATCCTGTCTGGGCACTTCTTATTCTTTCGTTGTTTCTTATGCCACTTCAAATGTCTTTTCAAATCTTAAGATAAATAAGTTTCAAGGTTTCTTGAACTTTGATATCGCCACTGCTTCCCCAGAATTACATTACAAACAATGTCCAGGTACATTCAGTACAAAAATTCTTCAAACACAGGAAACATTTAGACATGAAGAGGTGCCTTCCTCACAGGGCTGACAATGCCCTGAATTATATGCACTGTTAAATGACTGGTAAACTACCACTGCCTGGTAACACAAACTGAAAATTGTATCTGGTTTACAAGACGCATTCTGTAATTATCATTTTTAAGTATATATATATATATGTACTTAAAATATAAGTATATGTATATAAAAATATGTATCTATATATACTTAAAATATAAGTATATATACTATTTTAAACATAGCTAGCCAGGTTTTTATTAGAGAAGAATTTGCTACCTTATTCTAGGCTCATTCGGCTGTTCCAATCATCCCCACCATAATCACAAGGCAGTAAGCAATACCTCCATGTATTAATCAGAATCCCTAAGGTGAAAAAGTAAAATGACTATGCATTGCAATAGGAAAGGAAAGAAATGCAGCATTTCTCACCGAGATTAAAGCATGCAGGTGAATTAATAGAATGACTGTCTAATTATGGCAAAGCTGTTCAAGCTGGCTCCCAAAAATCCATTGAGGTTAAGCCTTATGTTCTTTAGCTAATATAATGTATTGAAATATCCTTTGATGCTGGCAGATTGGAAGACTTTTATTTTTCCTCCTTCTAGCATGTGCCCTGAACACATGTCCTCTGTCCATTTCTTCTGTACAAAATAAATTAGCAAGCTCTCTGAAGCAGTGCTGATACTTGGCACTCTGCAACGAACAGTGTAAGCACATTCTCTTGTCCACAGCTTCAACCTTGGGAGGAGTGCTGGATTTACAACTTACCTCTTCAGCAGCACGTGGCAACTGAAGCACATAGAGGTGAAAGTGTCACGAGTGCACTGTGATCCACTCCTACCTCAGTTACTTTGAGGAAATAGGACTAATTAACATCTATATTTGTGCTTCTCCTACTTTTTTACTCATACTTGGACTTTCTTACCTTTTTTTTTTCTCCTTCTCCCTTCCTGATTCTATCTAACATGAGGAGGAAGCACCCTTTGCATCTAAGGTGCACTTTCTTTTACAGGGATCTGACTTCTGTCAGGTCTATATTGTTGCTCATTAATAACAATGGTGTCAGTTAAGTGTAAAAATTCAGTTTTCTCTGTATGATAGTTGTCCATTTATTCATAAGATCTCCGTTTGACTGACTCAAAAACTGAATTTAATGATATTCCATTATGAGCCCTGTGACAGGTGCAATACTTTTTCATGCCACTTCCTATTGACTTTGCAGCAAAACATAGATACGCAGTACAGAAATGAAGGTACCCAAACCTTAATTTCAGAGCAGAATTTTCTGTCTGACAGATAGGTGTGGCAATTCCCCAACACCAAACAGAATAAATAACCCATACTAAACTCGTCATATCATTGCAACAGATAAAATATATTGTTAGTCTGATTCTGCCAATTGCTTCTTGCATAGATTTATCAAGTCAAATGCACACAGAAAAATTTGTAAAGCATACATTTGCTTAAGGAATCCGCATAATAACCACAGACACTCGAATGAGCTATGAAACCTATTTTTAGTCACCAAGGTATTGGTTTTCTCACAGGATTTTTACATGCTTTACATCTCTGTAGAAAAAATCAGGTATTAACTGTCTGTCAGGATTTCTGTTCCTGTGGATTTCTCCTTTTTTTTCTACTTGTATTTCTAGACACATCAAGGCATGAATTCTGTTGCATATTTCTGTCATGTCCTTTGTTGCAGCTTTAAATTCTAATTAAAGTTAATGATTAGCTAAAATTAATAGAAATACAAAATACCTCCATGCCAGTATCTGAAGTATGTATAGTATATTGTATAATGCCTATTTTCTGTATACGCATGATGATTCAGCTACTAATATTTAACTCACTTTCTTAGGCATAGAGTATTTAAAGATAATAACAAAGCAAGATTCTGTTTTCTGGTGTGTGTGTGTGTTATGCTGTCCAAACTAGTAGACTGACAGCTGATGCTATTATCAACAGTGCATTATCAATTCTTTTTCACATATCAAAAGACTTTTCAAATACTTGGCAACCAAATAAGGTTAATTTTTTTTTTCTATCAGCAGTTTAAAAATATTTAAAACCCAACAATTGTCCATTAGGTCTTTCTAACATCGAAGGAGAGTTTGATTTAATTTTTCCATTATTTTATTCCTAATACAGAGAAAAGTGAAAAATAGTAGCAGCACAGAAAATTTCTCCCTCCCATCTGCCAAAGTAGGTAAAAACCAGTATTCAGATCATTTCATTTGGGCCTTAATCTTTTCCTATTTTCTACATTTTCTATTCCTGTGAAAGGCTAATATTTTTCAACTCCATCATTTTATACCAACAAAACACTGTAATTTCCCATGCTTCCCTCTCTTCCCTCCCCCCCCATATTAATTTTGAAAAGACTGTGTGAAATTCATCCATCTGCTACTTCTGTTTAACTTGTATGCCGCTGATTTTACATAGTGGTTGCTGATATTCATGTGAAAAACAAAGACAGGGGCTGGAAGCCTGAATTTATCTATCTGCTAACAAGCTGTCTGTAAAGTCATTATTTTATAGATTGTAACAGAGAAAGAGAGAAATATAGAGTATTCCAAACAGGATCCTCCAGCTCTGTTAAAAGGGATTTTTTTTTTTTTAATGCATCTCACACAAAATGCATTAGGAATAAGAAAAGATTATTTGGTCTTAAATGTTTTACTTTGTGAAATCAATATGAATGGATATTTCACTGTTTTGCGCACATTGATTAAAAAAATGGTCAAAATTATTTAACATTAGTTAAGTTTAGAATATAATTTTTTTTGGTAATATGACAAACAGATGTTTTTTACATGTATAAACTAAGTGATTAGATATATTGATTTTTTTTTTTAAATCCAAGGGGTTGCAACGACTAACTATATAATATAGAACTTATAAAGATTACAAATGTCATTTGGGATTTATAAATCAGTATAAGTGCATATACATATACACACACACACACGTTTATACATATATAGTATGTATTTGTGTGCACAGCTATTTGTTGTCTTTTTTTTTTCAGATGCATTTTGACCTGGCTACCAATTTTACAGTGTAGTTCTCCAACTGGTACAACTCACATGCATTTAATTGCACATTTTTACTCTCTATAGCCAGATAAATCACTGCATCTAAATTCTAGTCTAATTCAGATTACATTAAACCAAACAAGAACAACAAAAAAATCCATTATAGTTAATCTGGGGAATACAGCTCATTTTCTGTTATCAGTAACAGTGATTCATACACCCAAATAAAAAGTTATTCATTGATAAAACAAAAATGAATAGAGAATTTAATAGAGTTGTGTATCTTCTCTGGTCCTGAAAGACTTTATGGAGCTTGATTTCAATACCACAAAATTTTTTAACCTAACTAAATATTATTCTGTTTCATGAGGCTGAATCTCTGCATGGCTGGGGCAAGAACGCAGCACTGCATAAGTAAGTAATGCAGTGATTTAAAAAAATATATGTGTGAGGGCTGTGAACACTTTGGTGAAGTCAAAGCTTAAGTTCTATCATTTGAAACCAAAGCAACTTCAGTTAAAGGAGTCTCTGTGACAGATGTGATAGTTAACAAGTATTTCTGACTACAAAACAAGTTTGCACTGTGCAGACATACTCACCATTGTAGAAGGACTTGGAATGAAATAATTCTTTCTTCTCCTAGTTTAGCTATCTAACAACTATATCATGTTTTGTGAAACTTCTTAGTGGGTTTACTTTTGCTCCTCTCTTATATTCACATCAGTTGGTATCACAGATTTGCTCCACATCCTGAGTATACCTAATTTTCAAAAGAATTTCTTTTTCATTCAATCCATATTTGAAAATAATTTTGTTTTTATGTAGTTTCTATGTAGAAGATTATTATCTTGAAATATAGAATTGAATTAAAAATCTGACTTCTAAAGGCTAAAATTAATTCTGCAGCAAACCAGTTTATGGATATAAATATATTCACCGGTTTCTTTACTTAAACATCACTTAGAGACTGTACTCACAGTCTGGGATTTTCCAGGTTAGGGAGCAATTTTCTGTCAGCAGAATGACTTGAAAAATGGCGTAATGGCATTTCACAACAACTGTTCTAAACAACTTTATTCACTATTTTTTGATGACAATACAGATTATAACAAATATGACAATCTGAAGTTCCTTCTCTTTTTGTTCTATTGAATGCTCAGATTCATGTCTGAGTTAAAGAAGTCCTCAAAAATACTGCTATTTCTCAATTTTTATGTTCTTCACAATCATTTGTTCATCCCTTAGAAAATATATTTCCTTTGCATGTATTTGTGAATTGTTTTTACAGCTATGTGACATTACACACAAGAAGAAACTGACATCTGTGTATTTTAGCTGCTGCTTGGAACTCATTTTGAAACCAGAATGGAGGTCTACACCTGATCAACCACCCACATAGTAGATTATTACACTGAAATGAATTGGGGATTTAGGAATGGTGACAGATTTATCACACCAAAAATGTCAACCAGGCAGAAACAAGAAGTAAGAGAGAGGAAACAATTCAGACTGCCAAGGCTCCCCCCAAAACAGACTACTCTCTAAGAGGGCTTCCTTCCCTCCAGCAGATTCCCCGCAGCCTGCCCATAGCAGAGGGCCTGTTGAGGCTGTTTTAGCGCTAAGGGCACCAGGCTGATCCTGATCTGCTTGCCTGCCACGACACGAAGGTGCTGGCCATGCTCACAGCCACCTCTCAGGAGCAGCAGTGCAGAGCTGGTGTGCCCTGTGAGCCTGGGCAGTGCCTCCCAAGTCACATTAACCATCAGTGGATGCTGTCTTTTCTCGGTCGGTAGCACCGCGCCTGCGGCAGGCATGGGCGGAATTGTGCAAAGACAACTGAGTTATCTCAAAACATTTTTGAGACTTCCTCCCTCAGTTTTGCAGAAATAATTCCAATAAAGTTTGAAACATTCTTTATGATAACGTGAATTCTTCAATTCTCCCCTATTTCAATTTGTAATTGAAAAGAGCAGTCATATAAAAGTGTTCCCAGGTCACTGCACAGGTGCCAGAGCAGGGAAGTACCTGAAGTAAAAATAGCATACCTTTTAAAATATTTTCTTCCCTTTCAAATAGCTTTGTAATTGCTCTTTTGTTGAACAGAAGTGAATTTATGAAATACATGTCACTGATATGAATTAAATTTCACAAGAGGAATTTTTTTTCCAGGATCTCTCACAATTAATTAAGCACTAGTCTGAACAATACCCCAAACCAAACTTCTGCATCTACCCAATATGTCACAATTATTTCTCTAATTTGTCTCTGATACAGAATCACAGAATCAATTAGGCTGGAAAAAACCTCTGAGATCATCAAGTCCAATCTTTGAGTGAGCAGATGAAAAAGGATCCAAGAATTGGACTGTCAGCAAAAATGTTTGGTAAAACATTTCTTCCACTTGAAGAAATACTTTTGAAATTAAGAAATATTAAAGATTTCCATGTATAACACATTAAGTAGAATTAGACATTCCCACCTAATTAAGGATCTTACTAGAGAAATAATTTTTTAAATTATTATCATTTAAATCATATCTTTAAATTTTATTTGCTGAAATACACCGTCAGTTGGAAATGTGTGTTGTGAATTTACATACAGTGAAAAATTAGCCAAGAATGGAAACTACATTATGAATTTAAAAATTATCTGAATGGCAAGTTATCATTTTTACTTAGACTCTGAAATCCTACTCAGAATTCATCTCATCTGTCCCTTTTTTTTTTGTTTTTTACTTTCCCTACTCTCTTTGAACTAGAGAGGAATTGTTTTGCATTTGTTGCAATTGAATACCAAGCTTTCTGTAAACTGATGCTAATTTTGCCATTTGCAACCCATCCTCAATTACTTTCCACTGCATTTATGATATATAAACAGTGGGCGCAAGTCTAGTCTCAGCTGCAGGCTGAAGTGTGCCTGTCTGTACTCTCAGCTTGGAGGCGATGTGGGAATTGCTGCAGCACAGCTGCTGCACTGTGGCCTGTGCCACAGACCTCCCCACAAACCCTGAGGCCACCCAGCAATTCGGAACTGCAGCCTGCACTGAGCTGTTCCTCCAGCCACACCTCCAACTGCCAGTAAAAAAGAACTGAACTGCAGATGAGATCTAAAACTCGGCTGAAGGGATGTTCTTGATTTAGCCATAGGCTGAAATATCATGATTTCAGGTCGTGGTCTGTGGGAACTACAGGATTCTCTGGACAATACCAACCGCATAAGCAGACACAACCCTGGTGAAAGATGACAGCTTTGAACCTGTCAGTGCTAGAGCTACTACACAGCATGTCATTTCTACGGATAGCCGAGTAGTTAAGTGCTCACCAAGACAATGAAACCACTGTCAGCTCAGCAGACCTTGCCTGACAGTTCTTATTGCTCTGTGGAGCCAAGCAGAGCAAAGTTAAACACATGTGATGGAAGTATTTCAGTAAAGCTCTTTCTCACACAGCATATATGGTGTTGATGCGTATAATAAGAAGAGTGATAAAGAAGAAATGTCTCATATATAATATCTTTTAGTTTCTAAAAACAAATATGGTTTACAGAGTACCAAGAATGCTGTCACTGCAAGGAGGATTTCTAGCCACAGTCTCTGGGATTAAACATCACCATATACAACACCACCACCAAGTGTTTCATAGCACCTGGAATGTAATTCTGTAACTTCTACCAAACTCTTCCTGTCAGCAGAGGTGAAAATATAGGCGTCAAGCAGCTCGTCTCAATTCAAAGCAGGTAACTCCAACTGACAAATCACCTTAAGAGCCAAGTAATCCGTGAGTGGGTTACTGCAAGTCCCATGTGCAAAATCCTGCTAGACATTAGAATTAAGGAAAAGAGAGGACAAGCAGATACTACCTGATTCTTAAATAACTACAGCAGATGTCCACATGATTCACAGAGATTGTTCAGGAATATAAAATCAAATCCAGCCTCCCTGATGGTTTAGCTAGCTTATTCTACAATTAATGCAGACTTCAAAGAAATGGCAATCAACTGGGAAATACACTGTCAGCTCTGAGAGATGTCACAACCCACACAGAGACAGAGTTCTGGGATGTGGGGAAAGCTTCTTCCAACTACGAGTGGTATATTTATCCTCTGTATCACCTCTCCCTGTGCACATACACTATGGGAAGGGATGAAAACCATGGGAAGGACATGAGAGAGGAGGGTCCACAAGAGTGGGAGGCAAGACAGGATTATGTCACCTATCTCATTCTCCAAAAGGTAGATGTGGAAGTCTAAATAAATCATTCATCTTCCCTGTACCTGTCTATGTCTCTTCACTGACTCATTGTAAGTTCACCTCATTTACTGTGACCAGACAAATGCCACCACTAGTTTCAGAATCTTGGTTAGAAGACATGAGGAATGAAGCATAGAATTGTAAGGTGTCCAGTTATGCCCAGGAAATGAGTCACCTTAGAAGATTTAAGGTTAACATTTGAGGGACTGATGGGAATGGAGGGTTTCAAAAGTAGGGAAGCTCTGGGAAGGGGGTTCCAATGAGGAAGGAAGGCACTCCCGAAAATCTCACTCCTTCCATAGCTAAAGATTTGATAGAAAGCATTTTGTTTTGTGAAGGATACCCTGAATATCCTAATTTGTCTTATTGGTTCTTTTAATAAAATTACTAGAGTTATCAGAAAATATTTTCATCATAGATTTACTGTAAGAATACTCAGGCTAGATATTTATGACTTTTTTCCTCAGATCAGTTGTCAAACTGATAAAATCATATAACACCTTTGCAGCATAATTGGCAGAAACTGTGCCAGCCAGATTAACACAGGAGTATGGGTCTGCAGCTGATTAACTTGGTTTTAGCAGTAACTGCATTTGAAACCCATAAAATCTGTCCCAGAAAATTCAGTTTAAACATTAGGTGTCTGGAGTATTTTGAAAGTGTGATGAATCAGTCCAGTATTACATAGGACATGGGGATGCACAAATTAACATGGACAAACAGAGGAAAAGGTTAACAAAGGAAAATATAACTGTACTTTAATATGCTGTAATTAATAAATTAAAATTTAATAATTTAAGTTACATGTGTGAAAATATCCTAAAAATTGTTACTTGGGAAGATTAAAAAAGCCTTTTCTAAGAGGCTTGACCTAATACTCCTTAACCTTGGCTAATAATATCTGCACTTGTGGAAAACCAGCTGTAAAGTGATGCTTTTCCCACTTTGTAGTTTTTTACACCCAGTCTATATATGACATACACAAGGTGAAAGGTGAAGTAGAGTCATGTATAGAAAGCGTGTAGGCTTATACAGAAATACTGGGTAAATACAAATCTAAATGCTAACAGCAGAAGAAAAGGTTAATGTTGATCTATCCAAAGGCTCCCTATAAAGCCTTGTGATAAATGAAAATCATATATGAAGCCCTAGGTGAAACAGGATCTGTCCATAAACAGTTTAACTATGCATCACTAATATTGACTTGAATGGAGTCAAACTCCAAATCCCCAAAAAAATTTTTTTCTACTTTTGTTCAGCAGCCTCTTTCTTCATCAGTTCTTTCAAGTTTGTCTGCCTCTTCTCAGAAAACACATATATTAAATATATTGCAGTTTTCAAAGTTTTGGACTTTTAGACAATGTATGATGGGAAGATGCATAGCATTTTAAAACTGTATTATGGAAAAAGAACAGTAAGCTAAACTAGTTTCTGTAAGCAATTAATTTTTGTGATTTCAGAAATACTATTTCTGGCTATGCAGTCAGTTATGCAGATTTTTTTTTCCTTAGTGCAGTTTGATGACAGGAAACAAGCCAGTGGGAATTGCAAGTAGAGCAGGGAACAAAGAACAGGAGAGAATATAAATATGAAGGTATTTTCACTTCATGAGAATTAATTATGGGTCCCATGAATAAATATTTGAATAACATTGTTAGTACAATGCAATAAGAGCTCTCTGGTGGCAAAAAATTATCATTACATTGCATCTCATTGTTTTACAGGCAATGAGGGGGCTTTGACCTGCACATTTCTTTCTTCCCATTTCACTTGAAAGTACAAACAAACTGTGTTTACAAGAATATATCTTTTAACTGTGGGTTGTTTTTCTGTTGTTTTTTTTTTTTTTTTTACTGTTAAGAATTTTAACTTAATAGAGTCTATACTAATAATCTTCTATATCTGCACAGGTTTCCAAACAGGGCAGTAATTCTTTCCTCAAGGCCTGTTTCACAACATCAGTTCTGAAAATTTTTATTCATCTTATCAGGTGTTCATAATGGCTGAATTTGCTATTTCACTATGTAATATCAATTGCACTTTTCATTATCTTTAGCGAAAACATAGAAGACATGTACTAGATAGTGCAAAACAAGCTGCTTCTTAACAGTATGCATGGAAATGCATCAGAAAGCTCCACTCCTTCCTTTCTGACAGACGCTGACGACACTCCAGCTCTCGTGTTGATGATTTTTACAATGCAGGCAGGGTGTCAACACAAAATTGTGCGCACAGTGAGAAACTAATATCAAAATACTCAATAATGCAATTTAATAAAATGCAAAGTAAGTACTGGCTCAATGTGTAAGTTGTGAATATATGCATTTCTACATTAGCAAATTAGCTGAGAAACAGTCTGCTTGATAGAAGCATCTTACTTCCTAAATTTTACACCCCTGGTGCAGTAGCTCTCCCAAAGTGATCCTTTGCATAGCTGATTAGTAAGAGGTTAGACAGAACTACTTCCAGAAACATTGTAGGAAGATCCTCCCCACACAGATAATGTGCTTAAAACTACAAATAATATCTTCTTTCAGAGCCATCACGTGAAAAGGGGAGATTTCCTCAAAACCTGAGTGTTTGTTTTGTCTGTCAGTGCCCCAGGAAAGCCAAGAGTATCATTATGGGAACTCTGCACTGCGCTGCCTCTGGATTGGAGGGCAGTTCAGCTTGGTTGATAGCTGCTTTGCAGTTTATCACCTGCTAGGTCCCAAAAGTGCCCCTTTCTGCAAGCATTTCAGCAGAGCCTGGCCGCAGAGTCTCCACTCTGCTCTGCCCTCCATTCCATCCCATAGCCCCCAGTTTGTGCTTAAGGTTGCAGATTGTGGGCGTGGGGAAGCATTGTGGAATAGGTTTTGAGCTGCCAGCCACCTTCCATCAAGTCAGTAGCAACGACATTTCACCCTATAATTTCTGTATCATTATAACTTCTGTTAGAAAACTTCCCAATCTTCTCTAATTTAACTCCAGTCACCTTTTCCCAAGAGCCTTGGAGATAAGTGCATTGTTAACAAAGAAGTTAATAGAAGAACTGTGAAAGCAAAGAGACACTTATAAAGATATTAGTACATAGTAAGACTTAATGTACAATCAATGCTTTTCATCTATATTTTGTAAAGTTCTCTGATTTATTTCCATTCAAGGAACATGATTCATAATGTCACCAGCAGAATTTAGGAGAGCAGAGACCACAGTCCAAGTTCGTCAGTCTGTTCCAAACTGCAGGTCACTGCAGGCCAACACCTAGGAAGTGAGCCAGACAAGGAAAAGAGGGAGGATTTTCTGCATTAAATCTGTACTTTTAGCAGGCTGTCTCACAGAGCAGCTCTTCAAGTGTAGAACTTTAGATATGTATATAAATTACAAAGACTTCTCCTGGCCATCTTTCCTCTAACCCCTTTTGCACTTTTTTTGTGCTAATAGGGTGCAAGTCTGTTTAAAAAGGTACCAGAAAAAAAAAAAGTACTAGAAAAAAAGTACTAGAAATGACATTGAAACGTCTGAATTGTGCTGAAATTCCGCCAGCGTAGTAAAACAGTTGAAACTTATTGAGACATGATCTGTAAAAAGGCAAACAGGTTGAACAGTTCTGCACACCAATGGCAGCACATTTTTGTCAAGAACAGAAAGCTTAAATATGCCAAATTACTTGCTTGCAAAGTGCTCAATGTTGAAAGCCTGTCATGCACACTTCTGAGGAGATGAAAAACCTCAGCAGATGTAGACTCTGGATGCATACTAGTAATTAGGAATTTCCTTCCAAATTACAGTTTTTGTGTTCTACAAGCCACAGCAGTATGTACAGTGAGAAGCTTCATTAACATTTATACAATACTGTAAATGAACCTGATATATCCAAATTTACTTTTGCTCCCTTATCCCAAAATAATCAGACAGACCAATAGTTCTCCCTTAAATGTAGAGAAGAGTTCAGATTTTGCCAAATGCAAACCAACTCTATGCTGTCTTGTTGCAACGCTTTAGCTCATCCATTCACACATCTCCCAAGATTTCTCTACCTTTTGTTACCTAAAAGAGAACAAAACACAAGTGTGATAAGTAGCAGCAAATAGCTCATACTGCTGTCAGTGAAACACCTGCCTGGGCTGTGGGTTCAAACAAAGAATATAGTAATAAGACTGGCTGCTGTTACATAGATTGCAGAGACGTATTCTCCACCCAGAGATTTTTAAAATGAAAAAAAACCCAAACTTAAAAATTCAAGTTTCTCTCATAGTCCAAAATTGTTTCTATCCTCTTCCTTTCTGCCCTTGCTTACACATCATTAACTTCAGTGATCTCCCTAATAATGCCCTCCATTTGCCATTATCATTATTACCATAAGCTATCTGGATAGAAACATGAAAAGTGGAGACAGTCAAATGTGTTACAAATCCAGACCAAAAAATAAATAAATAAACTAACAAATAAACAGAAATATTTCTTGTCTTACTGAGATTTATAGGCTTTGCATGAAATTAAAAATTCAAACCAAATCTTATATTTTTACTGTTTATTTTTTATTAGTCATGAAAACCACTTTGACAATCTAACTACTCTCCTCAATTCTAGAATAAATGAAATTGTAATTCATACATTGAAATCCATTATTTTCCATATATATATAGTTAAAATACATTTGTGTTACTGCTTGTGGAGTTAAAGTTGATAATCTGTGGAAAAAAACCTGATAAAAATATCTGGTTTAGGATACAGAATGCCCTTGGTCAGCATCTTTGTCTCCTTGCGAAGAGAGGAGAATTAGAGACAGTTCAAGTGGATATTTTTCCTTTTGGTCACCCCTAAATGGCATAACAGAGCTTGGTTTTAGGAAAAGCTGTAAGATTTATCTTTGTCAGCAATTCGAGGAAAGGAACAAGAAGAGTGTCCATGGCACTTAATATAGTAGAGGGGAAGCAAGCTCAAAATTTGATCTCATGCAAACTTCACATTTTATAATAGTCAGTCAGCCTTTCCTAGTGCGGCTAAGGAAGAACCTCAGTATTCCCAAAGAACTTCCACCACAGCTCTCCAAGCATTCACTGTTCCTTGCCTCTCCAGCATAGATATAGTCAGTCCCAAGAAAGCACATTTTTAATGCAGAATAGAGTGTGAAAAACAACATTATCACAGAAGGTCAAAACAAAGAATTATACTGAAAGCCAGCTTCCAGGAACGAGTACAAATGGCTGCATCTTGGATTGAAACATGCAGACTGTTTTTCAATTAGCAGCATCATTGGCAGCAAACTCCATTCATTACTTAGGAAGCATATTAAAATGAAGATAAAGATCTGCCTATTGATAACATAATTTAAACCTGGGAATATAAGGCAATTCTTGTTTTCAAAGTATTTTAAAGACCGTTTGTGACTCCCCACTGACATTTCAAGGAAACTTAACATGACATTTAATTATGGCTGATTTGTTTTTCTGTGTACAATCAACAGCAGAGTTCTTAGAATGTGTTTGCCTCCTAAAATACAATTCATGCTTGGAATATTAATATTCAAGAAGGGACATTTTCACCAAACATAAGGTCCCAGAACATTACTCATTAACCTAATATTTGTTCTGATAGAGAAGTCATGCAAAGCAACCAAAAGTGTACTGAGATGCACTTATAAAGATGAAAAATAATTATAAAAATTTTAGAAAAGGAACTTTTGAGTTCTCCTAGCTGAAACATTTAAGTACCAATTTATATTGAGCTACAGTTAGATAAGGAAAACAACAGGCTCTTGTTAGCAATGTGGCAAAGATTTGACATCACTCATGAGAAAAAAAAAGGATTAATTTACAATTATAGTACTTTTTAAAGGAAAAAATGGCATTTTTCACTTATCAGTGAAAAAAATCGGGTTTAAAAAAAAGGTTCCTTTTAATTTCAGCTTAATGCTGATACTTAGAGGGGTCACGTGGTATTCACCAAGTTGTTGGGTTTTTCTAATAAAACCTAAAATACTGACAAACTTGCATGAATCGAGGCGCTTTCAGGTAAATTATCTATCATGAGATAAATATCGCAAGAACTGGCAACAAAACTACTAAAATATACTGAAGTTTATCAGGTACTGAATATCACATGGAAATTGATTACATTTTTATCTATGTATATTTGTTACCATTTCAGAAAGAAAATAAATTTGATAATGTTCCTTTTACATGAAACATTGTAAGACTAATATAGGATCATTACAGTTTAAATATTAACTCTGGAAAAAAGTACACACCCACAGCTGCTTTCTTGAACTTACATATGCAAATACATAGTTCTTTGAAGTGGCAGTTCTTTAGCCTGAAATCATATTACCTATTTCCTCAGAGTAAAAGCACAAATGATACTGGGAGGCAAGAGTCACGTGTCTCTGCTTTTCTATCTGTAAAATAAGCATTAATAGGTATCACATATATTGCAAGATTCAAAATCCATATATCTTTTCAAGATTTAAGTTCTTAAATTTGAGTGTCTTTGCAGTGCATTTATTATAACCCAAAATTATTATTTAGTTGCAATTTGTAGCACACATTCAAACACCTTAGTTCTCTGGTGAAGTTATTGAAATTTCTTTTAGAAGTAATTTATTATATATATTTATTTCCAAGATGAAGTTATTTCTTAAAGATGTTGAATTCAAACAACTCTGGCTGATTTTAGACTTTTAGTTTCTTGTATATGTTTTCTTTTACTGTGTTTGCTACATTGAACTATTGTCTCAAAAGCAATAACAACAAAAAAAAAATTCCCAACTAATAGCATTGTGGTCTCTGTGATACTTGCACTACAATCAGGCTATAGGAATCTGTCAGTTCAAAATGTACTGATATTCTGAAATAAAGATCTGTTCAGTACATAAAAATTTGTCATAAAACTGAGCTCCCAATCAGAAACTCCGAAAGCCTTCATAGCCACTTTTTAAGGCACAGCTGGTGTAAAAAGGATTCATAGGTTCTAGTGGTCACCAAAAGAATCACCTATTATGATAGCCTTATACCTGAAGAATGATGACGGATTTTGATTTTCTTCCCTGTTGGTTTGGAATTCCTGTTTTCTAAAAGCAATACTACCTTTACTGCAGGTAGGTACCTGGATATGTGTATCACCAGCTCAGATTGCTGTTTTCTCTTTAGGATCCTCTTCCTGGCACAGAATTATGATAAATTTCTCTCTTGGCAATAGTGCTGATGCCTAAAGGAGTGTTTGGTACCCACACACAGAATGAAAGATTCCAATAAAAAACTGGATACCCTAGGTACTTATGACTCACAAGGAACAGCCTTTTAAGAGTCCATGGTTGTTTACATCAACAACAAAGGCTGTTGACATCACAGAAAAGAGCAATGACGTACATCACAAACTAGGATGAAAATAGAAAAGGCAGATGGACAGTGAGAGAAAGTGAAATGCAGCCAACAGCAGGTGGGTAGCAAGTGTATTGCACACAGTAGCTACCGAGCTCTTATTTAACATTCTTCCTCACGTGATATGTTAGTATAGCAGTTTCTGATTTAATAAGGCATAGCAAATCTCCTCAGACTGCTTGTGGACTACTTTAAAGTTTTGCAAACCACAATGAATACTCTCAATTCTCTTCCCCATGTCAGGCAGTTCCAGGGTTGCTACCTGTGTGCAGAAGTACACACATCCACTCCCACAGAAATAGCCACAGGACTGCAATGTATATTGCAGCACTCTCAGTTCTCTGAATTTTATTAATCTCTGTTTATACACTATCTCCCAGAAAAATACATGACATTATTATTCCCCAGTAGCGTAAAGCCACAGATTTCTTGCCTGCATAAGTTAGAAACCAGCATTAACCCTCTGTAAGTTTCTGATCATGACCCACAGAAAGCAGCATGTATTGTATCTGCAATATATGATACTGTTGCCATGTCCTTGTAATTAATATATGCCCTTGTGGTATTCTTTCTTTTTTGTATCCTCCTTTAATTTTCACATAAAGAAACTGTTGGGTCATGCTGATGCACTCAGAAAAGGAAGTAAAATAAAACTGTCTCAACAAATTTAATTTTACCAATTAGAACAGCAGCAATCAATTATATCAGTTACTATAGAAGTATATGAGTCTTAATGTATAGAATCATCCAGGGCTGGAAATAAATACATATCCAATGAGTCAGCTGATTCTTCAAGACTTTTTTGGTGTCCAGAATGATATTTAAGTAGAATATAGAAAATTAATTTAAAAAAAAACAAACAAACAACAACATTGCACTGGCTCCAAGTTCTGGTGGCTGCCATGTATTGGAGGTACCTGTAGTCACCTGGCATCACCCTTCTTGGCATGAGCTTTTCCTCATGTTCCACTCTTCATAAAGTTTCTGGATGTGCAGTACCATGGCCAGAGGAATACTAAAAGGTGCCCAGGTCCACCAGCTCCCACTGAGCTCCACATGAAGTGCAGAAACCGCAGCCACATATGTTCAAAAATATAGCTAGAAAAGGTAACCCCTCAATACCTTTTACAATTTCTAATTACAGTGCTATTAAATGCTATATCTACTCAATGCTACCCCCCTCTCTCAGTTTTACTGAGTCTGTCCTAACCATTAGTTGACAGAAACACACAGAAACTGGAACCACATCTGCAAACACTTGCAGCCAAGTGCTCTGTCCAGTCCAGTTACTCCTGGATGACAAAGAGAGAATTTCGTGGTTACACCATTTGAAAGCAAAGCCTCTGACAGACTTTGAAGATATATTAGAAACTGATGGCTGATGTCACTTCTGCACAGAGAGGTTTCTAGTGCATACTGAAAATCATATTGAACAAGGAGGTAGCTCAAAAATGGACTAAAAAACTGTCCAGGAGGATAAGCAAAATGTCTCAGAAGCAGGGCAAATAATGAAAGGTGGTGATACCTTCACCCATTCACTTCACAGCAGCATCTGTGACAGTCCTAAGTAACAACAACATTTTTAAAGGTTTTGTGACCGAAGATAAATCTGGTTTGAGTTACGATTCAGTTCCCATGTGAAATTATTTAAATCAAATAATAAATTTAAACAAATTAATAATCAATATGTTTGATTTCAAAAGGGAAATGAGAGGAAGAAGGTTACTCAGCAAAACTAAAAGAACTATATACACAGGAACATGTAGAGATTGCCTAAAATTTCTATAATCAAAGCTTAAAATTGTTGGGGGAATTGCCTTCTATTCAAGAAGAGAAGTAGGTTAACAAGGCAGCAAGAATGCATCTGAAAGGAAAGTTAATACAGGTGGTTGGAAAGATTAACAAATATTACTCCAGATTTCAACAAAAATGAAGTTTTTTTATGATAGGTCCTTGGTGGATATGTTTTCATACATATCCACCATCAATGTATTTAGCCTCATCAGTTTTCTTATTAAATTACAATCATTTTATAAACAATGATATACAATATGCCACTACAAAAATTATTATATTCTCAATGGTCCTTATGTATTTCTTTCACTTGAGAAGTGACATATTTACTGTGGCTTCCCAAATAAAATATGAAATTTTAGAGTTTCATCATTGGAGGAGATAGATAATTGTTACCTAGATGGTGAGTGAAGTGGCTGTCACTTCAGGATTCCATTTCCCACACAATAATGTCCAGAAAAATGCAACCAAGATCAAAAGTACTTTAGACCTTAAAAGTCTATTATTTTCTTTAGGTCTTATTTTAGTAATGAGTTTATGGTTTAGCTTTGTAAAGGTTAGAATTTTCTATTGTATCTTAAAATATTTTTACTATAAAAATACATTTTGCATGTAATCATCCCATAAGTGAGATGTGACATTTTCATGGAGTATTATTCACTAAAAATACCATCTTCAACCATTAATATTTGAAAAAGTGTTACAATTAAAGATACAATGAGCATATGAACACAGTCTACTTTTTACAAAATTGAAAAATTAGTACTATGTTTAAATACAGTTCCAAAATATCCACCATTAATCTAAATTTAAACTTTTTATTTAGTTGCACTTTTTTTTAATTTCAATTTGCATTCATCACAAATTTGTCTTTTTTTCCAGTATTTCTTAGAGAATTTGTTCATTATTAAAGAAAAGAATAGGATTTATATTCAAATCTTTTATCCCCGCTTATTATTATTTTAGAAACATAAACTTGAATATATGAGTTCCTACAGTTTCCAAGATAAATGGCACATAATTTGTAATTTCTGGAGAGAAGAAATAATGGTAACTGCACTTTGTGGGGGATTTATCAGAATCTGTAGTTCAAGCGTCTCCAGGCAGCATGGGGCACAGCTGCTTGTTCATAGTGATCGTAAGATTAGGGGAGATGATTCCACTGTTTTTTGCTTTCCCAGTCTGAGATGAGGTTCCTATAGTTAGAGTTAAAGTACATTTTAAATGCTGTCTAGATAAAGCCATCTCATGGGCTTACCAAATAAATGGCAGCATTATTAAGAATTTCTGCAATGCTGCAGCCCCCTTGTCTGTAACTCTCTGGTTTCCCTGCATTTTCTGTGTATAACTAGCATCAAAGAATTTCTTGGAAAGCAGCTCTTCTACCTTCATACCTCATTGCTGGAGGCCTTTCATTGCATTTTGATCTTTTAGAGCTCTTTCATGCATCTTTATTTGTGTTGTAACTGCATCTAAAAAAGCCTAAGCTTTTCTTCATGTACCCAGGTAGTTACTCAGCTACACGTACCTAGATGCCTATGAGCTCTTAAAGGTTAGTCAGAATCTATGAACTACTTAACATATGAGCTGCTGAGGCTTTGGAGTGCTTCAAAAAAAGATTTTGAATTGTGAGCACTCCACTTAAGATCAGGCCCGCAATATTCTCAAGTTATCTTAGAAAAACACCTAAGCATCTAATAAAGCATTAAAAAAAAAGTGGACAATCACAGAAGGCCAGGAAATTCAAAGCAAAGGCAAAATGGTATTGAAATTAAAATTTTGGACTGGAAAATGCAAACTTAGAAGTAAGGTAACCATGATCTCTTAATTATGTCTCTGAAGAAAATTCTCCCAATGTCATCCCACTTTAAAGCCTTGCAGTTTGTGTATATGGGTGTCACTGAGCCTGTGCATGTGTTTGTGTGTGTTGGGAACTCAAAAATTAAAATTGCTTATGCTTTAAGTCTAAGATACAATTAGGTAAACCTTTGTCCTAATATGCATACTAAAATCATCATTTAAGGCACTAGTCTAAGAGAAGGGTTTTCTTTTAAATTTTACCTTACAGGATTTTCTAAAATTCTTACTCATCCCTTTATAGAATGCCACCAGAATGAGATTTCCAAGTATTTTATCATACCACGTGTGATTTAAGCATTCTCCTTTCCTTCTACCAAATCATGCCTGTATGACTGCTGTATTCTAGAGAATTTTGACTTAATGCTCAGACAGGATACTGAGCTAAATCATAGGAATAGCTGTCCAGATCAAAGAACAGATGTAAATGTATGCGCAGCTTGTTTACATTTACGCAAATATAGTCTGTGGTGTTAGCACCCCTAAAATTAATGATTTACTTGGTAAATCGTTACCAATCATTTTACACAGAAATCCTAGTTGGGAGCAAGACACCATCTTTGTAATCACTAAGGTTAACTATTAGACCAACTGTTAGACAAACAAAAAAGAAAAACCAGACCTGCTTTAGGTTCCACAGCTTCTAAAAGAGAGCCTTTCCTTACATATTCTGGTGAAAGTAAATACAATTTTAATACAAAATTATTAAAACTATCAATCATGAAAACCACAGAACAAGAAGTTATAAAATTATTGCTTCGATATCTTTTTCCCTCTCTCTAGGCTAAAATCAATATTTAAATCCAAACCAAACTTAAAAGCTTTAAAGAAAAACTTACACGCATGGGTCTACATACCTACCAACATTCATGCAGATATTTAGAAAGCCATTACCATTCAGAATGAAATCTAAACCCCTTCACAGAAAGTATTTCTAACCATCTCTTGATGTTGTTTTGGTAAAATTGTAGTCAGAATAAGCCAACATCAAATTGCCCTCCTCAGATTTAAACAACCAAGAGGATAAATTGTTCTAGCATGAGCCTTTCGGTCTTCTCCAGTAATACGGCTACCGACAGTGCCTCACAAAATTATGGAGATCACTGAAAACGAACATCCTGAAAATGAACACCCAAGAAAAAAAAAAATCCCCCTTCCAAGGAAGAATAAAGATAAAACAGCAACAGATTTTGAGCATACCCATGTTTGCTTTCCAATTCTTTAAAAACAAACAGAAAAGACTAAATCTTCATTCAATAAATACAGCCATCAAGGCAGCATTGAAATCATGACCATAAAACAACCTGACATGAGTTTTTGAGTAAAAGCCTGATAAGTAACAAGCCTAATTTAGGCTGTAGCCTGACTGATAAAACACACCTGAAACAGATTAATCATTGTGAGTTACACTGCTCAGCTGATTGTTTTTAAACGGTCTGAAGTGTTAACTCTATCTTCTGTCACTGGAAAATCCACCCTCCATTCCAGCAGCCCACTTAGGAATATTTATTATCTTTTTTTACTGTTTTGTTTTGGTTTTTTAGTTACACAATAATCTGTTAGACCTAAGAGTTTCTTTGACTTTGTAAACAGGAAAGTAATAATTTAAGGTAGGCTTTCCCCCCTTGTTTATCTTGAAGATGTTCACATAAATGAGGATATCTACATGCAATATGCAAAATTACATTAAATATTATACAAATATTTCTATTAGGTAAGACCATTTTTATGCCTTGGGTAAATCAATTTCCCTTCCTGTCTTGTTTTCTAATATATTTGTTCAATGAGGTTATTTTCTGTCTTGTATATATTTCCATGCAGAACTTCTACATGATTTAAAGCAAAATGCACTTCTTGAAGACATTGAATTCTATCATCCATTTAATTTTTGACCACTGATTCTCAAAACACAATCACTGAAGTACCTTTCAGAATAAACTGATATTACATGAAGGAACTAGGATGCCTCTGTTCCAATTTCATCTAGTTGCCACCAGCTGAACACATTATTCTAAGCAAGCAGATTAAACTCATTTTCTCATTTCCAGATTTCTTACTGCCAGCATTTACAAAATTGTGACATGACATAGAAAAGTTTCAGGATCTATAGATCAAACATGCTAAGAAAAATGCAAGGCATTGTTGTCATGTAATGGACTGTCTTTCAACTGCTGTCAATTCCAAATAAAATCATGGGAGCTGAACTTCTCTGCAAAGTCATTTTCCTGGACCATTAATTCTGAATTGCCATTTACAGAATAATTGCACTTTTGTTTCCCTGGGGATCTTGCTGCTATACTTTAACCTATGCTATCCTTCTTAACCCTCACATCAAAATATATACAGCTGAAATGGAAGTCATGAGCTATAGGTCATTAATGCAGAGCTGGGCCTAAGGGTATCTTTAATAGTTCTGTCGAGGACATCCTTACAATGACTGCATCTTTAGGGGAGTGGAAAGATTTTGTCCAGAAGGACACAGCTGGATCTATTCTGAGAAAGGTTAGCTGGGACAGCTGAATGTCCCTGAGGAGATAATAAATTGCACTGGCCAATTTGATAGAGCTGATTCTGAACTGGAGGAAATCCAAACAGCAAAAGGCTTTTGAATGGTAAATACTTCCCCCATTAATTGCTGAAAGTGCAGGTAGGCTTGAGGGAGTTTCATTTCAACTACGCTTTTTTTTTGTTAGGTAACTTACAGATAAAAAATGTACTGTACTTGAAAATGACTCTCATGACTTTGATGAAGCTCAAGTTGAGAAGAATTTCTCTTTTTTTCCTTTAGGAAACTCCAAGGGAGGAGCGAGGCTAACAAAGTTAATGACTTGATGTCAGAAGTCAGGAGTGGAGGATCTGAGGCAGGAAGGAAGCGCGGCTGCCTCCTGCTAGTATGCAGGGTAACTAGGAAGGTGCTGCATTAGCAAGAGCATCATTCCGACCACATTTTTGTCAAGCTCTGAATAGAAGGTCACCATCTCCCTCATTTTTTCCTTCCAATCATTATTTAGTCTGCTCAGCAGCTGCTAGAGCTGGCTGCCTCTGAACTTCATTGCTGTAAGTTACTGAGAAACTGGCTTATTATGACAACGCAGATCTCCCAGCAGATCTGACCTGCAGCCGCTGCCCTGTCTCTTTCAATCTGCTCCAAAATACAGAGATTACTCCAGTGCACAGCATTTACTGTACAAACCACTGTGGAGAAACGCTTGATCAATAGGAAAAGTAACAGGCTATGAGGGAATTTGGGGCCAAATATCTTACGTAATACAAAGACTGGCTCTAATAAGGTTACGGTAACTAATTAAAAAATGTCCCTATGAGAACTCATTGTTTAAAAACATAAAGTTTTACTTTGTCACCTTTTACCAAACAAAGTTCCAGCACAAATGTATTTTTTGATGGTTGTTTCACTTTTCACAAGACCTTGGGCAAGACACAAGGTATCTGTAATGCCACAAACCAGACAGTAGTTTTTTGAGATATATTAGACAAACTCTCAGTAACAGAGTGATTTTAGTAAAAATTATTGTACTGACTCAGGAATTTACAGGTTCAAATGACTGATAACAGTCTACACAACCTTTAGAGCCTTGGTTAGTAGCTGGATGATAAGAAGGGTCTAAACCCACCACTGCAGTAGTTTCAGGAGGTACTAAAGACTAAGTGAGCAAGGTGAAAAAATCACTTTCCATGCTGTTTTGTAGGTAGCCCACAAGAAGTTATCCTGATCAGGCTACTAGTTTTACAGCCCATCTATTAATAATTTTACACATTAAAATACTTCTATTCATTTAATTTTACTTGATTTTTACAAGAAAGCGAGAATTTTGAATGGCAAATTTCAGATTGTCTGTTTAGAAACCAGATTATCGTTATAAAATAACATAGAAGACACCCAGACACTGCAAATGGACCTCCAGTGTGGATGCATGCATTCAGTCCAGTTATTCCCTACTAATGAAATTGCTTTAGAAATTAGAAATTGTTGAAAAACAATCTGATACCTTTACAGTATCCTCATCTCTTTTACTTCAGTGTAAAAATATGGGATCTAGCACAAAAACAACTAATTTTACAGAACAATGAAAAAGTTTTATTTTCCTATGGTAATCTACTTTGAGTCCTTTTGGCTTTCCAGAGACCAACTACAGATCTGCTTGTAAATTTTCAATGGGATAAACATGCTTTTGGATGGCATATCTAAACACTGAAGCAAGATAGTACAACTGGTCCCGGAAGTAAAAAGAAGAATTGAGGCTAAATCTTTGACCAGAGCATACCATTAATGATAAAAATGGTAGTAAAAATATAGCAGTGTATCAAAAATCCTAAAAAACACCCAAAACACCACCAACAAAAAAACCCTCTATGATTTTGTTTGGATTTCATTTGTTTCAGGTAGAAATTTCAAAATATTGTTAAAGAACATTTCTAGAATATCTCTTTTACTTAGGAAGTAATGGTACTCCTACTGGAACTAAACCTTTCAAGTTTTGCTCGCTATTTGTGGAGGAGTTTTGATTCACCAAGAACTGTGTTGTGACTACCTTTGCATAGATACCTCGGGGGAGGGAAGTGATATATTAGTTAAGGCACAATTTTTGAGCCAGGCTCTATTCCAAGTTCTGTCCCAACTTCCTCTGTGACCTTGAACAAAGCACCTAATTCCTCTGTATTTCAGTTCCATTTCTAGAAAATGAGGACAAGGAAACTGTGCTATCTCAAGAGTCCTGTGAAAAGAAATTAATTAGCAGTTGTGAAGCACTCATAGGCTGTGGCCATGGCAATCTTCAATCTGACAAAAATGGGGCAACGTAGTAATGGTTTTTCTGTGATCTGCGCACCTAGAGAAGAGTCAGCACTACAAGCTTTATTCTTGAGCACTTGATACTGATGAAATCAATCATAGTCTGTTTCCATCCCCTGTTTGCCTCTGAAGGAGCACAGCTGTATAAAATAATGGATTAGAAACTACCACATTTGCTACACAAGCATATTTTTTGTCTGCTAATCCAAAAAAAAGAAGAAAAAAAATCACTTAGAATTCTTATTCCTCCACTAAAACAAGCTTCTCCAAAATTGTTTCTTAGAAAATGTATTTTCTGGAACACTAAAACCAGGCAAACTAATGAGGAAAGAAAAAGGAAAAAAAAAAAAAAAAAGAGAGAAGAAGAAAATGGAGCATCAGATTCAGAAAACACCTAGCAGAGGAGATCCCCTTTTACAAACTATTTTAGTAGCTGGCATACTCTGCAAGACATGCACAGTGATGTCTCCTACAGGAGACACAGTTTTAAATCTCATGGCTATCTCACACCTCCCACAGCTCACTTTTCTCACCTATTCCCATTATTTCCATTTGATGCCTTCCTACAAATTCATCACAGATTCATAAATAGTTTGGGGATGACTTAAACTGGGGGTAGGATTGGCATATTTAGTATTCATGCAACATTTTTAGAGATTTTTTATGAAAAAAACAACATTTTTTAAATGTATCAATAACTCTTAAGTTATACAGCATGTGTATGTAGTGCTATTATTAATGTTTATATATTGCTTATTTCTCTTACCTGCAAGCTAACTACTCAGCTTAATGCTTTGTTCTGTTTTGGATTTTTAAATAGGTAGTTCTCTGTATTATGAGTATTTTCACCTCAGGAATACTCAGTTTGTCTGGGGAGGTTTCACTTTTCTAATTAATTCCTGTGAGGTGTGTACTGTGAATATCAATTTCCCAAATAAAACATGGGTCAGTTAATGTCTGAAAGAGCAACAAAAAGCACATCAATAGAAGAAATTTTTAACCCTTAGGCTAAACTGGCAATTTTAGTAGTATTCTCTTCAATTGTATGCTAGAACCCTGTAAAAATAATTGTTCACTCAAATTTAATTTTAAGGATCTACTTTTAAGAATATTTTGAATAATTTGGAAAAAAAATGTAACAATTTCAAATCAGTTTGCTGATTATTTTTCCCCTGCCAATACTGGCTGTCAAACACTATTGCCAAAAGCCATAGTTTCACAGGGATGATTTTATGGCTCAAGATCTCCCTGATGTTTAAAAAAAAGAATTCTTAAAGATTGTTTAATGCACACGTCTGTAAAGGCTCAAAAAACATATGAATGTTTCACTAATATGGTATGTACACATATCTACAAACATTCAACATATGCTCCTAATTTGGAAGGTAATTTGCATGCTACCAAAACTTCTGGGATTCCCACAGAACAAGAGTTTTTCCCCATGATGTGTGTGTTCAGCAGCTGGCACAACACCTGACTAATCCCACAGAGAAAGCTGCAGCAAAGATGATTGATAAGACAGAATGTAATGATGGAAGTACAGAAATTACAGACATTGTAGACTGAAGAATGCTCAAGTGTGGCCGATGTTATTCTTCCCTGACACTTAATTAACACTCACCTGTCGTATTTTCCTTGAAAAAGAAAGATTATTACTCTGTAAACTTTACTGCAGTAATTTCAGATACTGACAGCCTGATAGTATATAGCCTAGCTGTGAAGGCAAGTGTTTATAAATGAGTTTTTGAAGGCAGCACAGACAGGCTGGCACTCTAGATTAAACATATTTTAACATGCATGCACAACTGGATTTGAAAAGTAAAATATGTGAACTGCATTTTATGCAGAAATTTCCTTAATTTTTTCTCTGGGATGCTGGGATAACCAGAGACCTTAATACTGGTGTTTCTCTTGTTTAGCACATATTGGCAGGGCTTTAGCAGCTGCTGGGTAACAGACAAGGTTACAATTGTTCCAGTACATGAAGTGCCATTATAAAATCAAGCTGCCTTTTTTTTTTCCCCTGCAAGATATGTATCACTATAGATACAAAAAAAATGTCGTGAAACAGCAATTTCAAGCATTTAACTTCTCTTTTATTTAACTACACATCACTTCTTTTCTGAACTTGTTATGAATATACACATGACAACTAGACTTTTTAGGGATGTAATTTCTCTTATTAGAAATAAAAGAATTTCATTGTGGAAACCTGTATTTTTTTTTTAATTTTCAAACTGGGAATAAGTTTGCATGGAAAAAATATTTTTAATTCAGACAAGCAAAAAAACAACACAAAAAGATCTCTTGTAATTAAGCAAATAAGGATACTTAATTTTATCTTTATAGCTTAACTTTCAAACTGTAACCTGAGAGGGTGAGAGAGAAACATTGCTTTATTGCTATTGCACCTGACAGTCCTCAAGTTAATTTTAAGTATTGACTGTGGATTCTTGGGGGGAAAAAAATGGTTTAGGCTTTTCTTTCATTTCTCCCTGGTTCTGTAGCTACACAATGAGAAAAACAATTTGGGACATGGCAAGGACATACCTGTAAACAACACTTTTCATCAGAACAGACTAGAATGTTTTGCTTTCAGTGGGATCCTAAAACTGTTGAATTCCCAGGCATTTTGTTGCTAGAGGATGCCCTCTGAGCTTTGAAAGGTCAGATCCTTTCTATATATATCAGAGCTATCAAATTATTATGCTGTAATGATGTGTGAGATTTAGATATTCATTAACACTGTAAGAAACACTCAGGAGTTGTTGTCCTTCCCAAATCATGGAGCGGGAGGTGCAGTGTGAGGTGTAGTTCTGGTTCTGCAGATTCCTCCCCATGCAAACATCGCAAAGGTTTCCAGAACCAGAACTTTTCCCCAGAAAAAGAAACTAACCAGAATCAATAAGAGATCTACATAAAACACCATATAAATGCCCTTACCTATCACAAGCCCATCCACAGGTCAGCAGGCACCACAGACAGTAGGTTATGTGGCTCTGTTGCCTCTGCAGCCTTCCACCTCCCTTTGAGTCAGAGGAAGGAGGAAGCCCTGGTATTTCTGTGGGCAATATGTGAATTTCTTGCCTTGTCCTTTTGTGGTTGTAAGGTCTGATGCTACACAGAACTCTATATGAGTGCAGGACCTTTTGGAAAAGCGGACTTTGCAAGGCAGAACTGATTTCCCAGGTACAGTTTGTTAGTTGGTTGGTTGGCTTGTTAGTTTTTATGTAGAGCTTCTTTAAAGATCAGAAACCACCTGAATGTCCCAAGAAGTGGAATGTATATTTTCACTTAGTGTCCCATTACATTTTACAGTGGTTGCAATAATTCAGAGCTAGGTATAAAAGAGCAACAACAATAGCATTTAAAATCATGCATTTCACACTACCCTACCTACCAAATTCAATAAAAATATCTGGTTTTCATACTTACTTTGTTGTACAAGGTGATATGAATGGCCAGGTTGAATGCTTCCCTGAACCACAGTGTCAGAAGTTTAGAAGGGAAAGTCTTCAAATTATGCTTATGTTTGACTTATATCTAGTTGTGAATTCAGTGAAAACTACTAGCAGGCACTATTTAGATGAGGAGGTGTTGGAGAACTGTGAGAGATCTCTAGGAAATCCATGGAAGGTAAAAACAGGTTATTGTATCTTCTGCAACAGGAAAGTAGGCAGTGACAGATGGTGCAGAATGCAAAGTTCACAGCCTAAGCTCCTCCTTTAACTTATACTTATGTGGAACAGCATATACATACCTCAGTACAAATATCTAGCCTTAAATCTGAAATCAAAAAGGATAGAGTACCCATCTACTCTGGCTGCTATATATGATTATGCTGTTGAAGACAGACAAGATGTCTCAAATGACATAAGAAAACACCAGCCTGACTCTCCAACAAAATTTAATCTTGATTTTGAGGTAAAAAAAGTTTCCAAATACTGTTTGAAATATCTACATACTTCCAAGTATTCTTTGCTTTTATTTTTGCTTAGAACAAGCCCAGAAAAATATTGTCATGTAACTTAAGTTCAGGCAATTTCTGTAGTTACAATAATAAATATGTATCTGGAAACATTTTTTGTAATTCTATGTTTTTAGATATTTATTTCTATGCCAACTCCCATAATTTCTTCTTCTTACTAAAAGTTAATGTGATTATAATGTATGATAGTCTTCACAATTATGATCTAATGATACTCTACATCTAACCCCAATTTAATTACACTGCCCAAATAGTGAGCAATATATTTAGCTAAGATAAATAGCTTTAAATAGGCTGTGAGGTGGAGTTGAAGCCCCACTTACTTAGAAATGTTTGGAAACCATGTTTAAACAGAAAAATCTGGAGTAATATCTCACACCAACCTCACACAAGTTCAATGCAATTCAAATCAATGTTCTCACTGTTCCTGAGGTTAATCTTGAAAGAATTGTCTGTAAATAAGAGTGAAGCTGAACACTTTCCCCTAAAACCATGAAGGAGGAGGCTTCAGTTTCACAACCACCTTTTTTATAAGCTTCGTTCCCTGTTTTATCCTCTGTTTCATTATTAAGACATTCCTTTTTACACTGTAGGCACCTAAGGTCAGGTAGCAATTGTCCCTAATTTTAGCAGGCTGCCCCAAAGGCGTTGTATGGTAGTTCAGCTATGCTACCAGGTGCAAAGCTACCAGTCGTTCACAGTAGTACTCATGACTGGAATATTGATGGGATACTGCCTATAGGCTGTAACTACTCCTCCTGCAATATCATTATGGAGCATTTGCAAAGGATCCACCACCAGCAGGCCGTTCTCAAACAAACAAATTTGTTGGGCAACAAAGACCATCAGCTGAGAAGTATGACTGCCACACACCAGGCAGACATGCATGTTTGGTTTTCTTTGTCCTTCTGAGAATGACAGCCTCCAAATACATCGGGGGTTTTCTCATTATCTGCAACTATTCATCTGAATCTATTGTACTATAACATGCATTCTTTTATGTATCATTCTACTATCTGGACTTGCATTGTTTCTCTGGAAGTATTCTTCATCCCTTGATCCCACAAGTTTCTCCACTGAAGTCTTGTATTAGAAGAAACTACTCACACTCACTAACAGATGCTTTGTAGGACTCAAAATTCTATCTTTGCTTTCCATACGAGTCACTCACCTAAATGACCTAAATGTCATTCTACTATTCTTTAAATGACGTGCATTTTTTTGATGTGACTTTTTTTGCCACACTCGTTGCCTTTCATAATCTAAGAAAATTATGTCAGTGGCCTTATCTTCAAGCTAAAAGAGTTCAAAGAGTCACTCCACTGGTTATGTAGGTAGTGGAAGGAGATTGGAATTGCTGCCAGCTGCACTTGATATTTTTTGCCTCTACTGAATGTTATCTTCACCTTGCTTCTGAAATTTGATTTATCTACTCCTATTCCAAATGGTTTGCACTACTCTACTCTCAGTCTTCCAGCTGCTGGTATAATTTCACAAATGTCTGTGCATCTATTCTCCTAAACCACATACTCATTCTTTCATACAATGAGATACACTAGCTTTTCAGTGATTTCCAACCTTGATACATAACCCCCAGCAAGCACCACAATTACAGGGAACAAGTTCAAGACATCAGTGAAGTCCCTTGGGCACTAAAACTTTCATGCCCTTAGCTAGGTCTATCCACCGTGTTGGGTGTTTTTGTCAACACGTTGCCTTCCTTTTTTTTTGCTGCTGACAAGATACCAAAGAATGCTTGATATGCACATCACTGGTTGTGAAGTCACAGAATGCACATCAGGCAGAACATAACAGATGACATGGCATGCAGAGCAGTCAATAAGAAATCTGGCCAAGATTTTGTCAGAACTGTCAACAAAAACATTATACTGTAGTTTCTGCAGTCTGATTTTATCTTTTCTTCTTTCATACGGTGAGGATGATGGCTTTTTGACATCCTCCAATATTCTTGTCTTTCTGTATGAAGAAAGTAATCACCAAAAAGACCATATCTTTCCTGGATACCATAAGTGATCATTATCATCATTTTGCTATTACCTTTATAAAATTGTTTACAGCTTCTGATTAAGTGCTGGGAAGATCACATTTAAATCATTGTTCCTTAATAAATATATTTTTTTAAATTTTCTTTTCCAGTTCTCCTCTTGTCTATACAACGTCTGTTCTACCATGATGGGCTTCTGTTTCTTTTCTTCTAGCAAGTAATTTCCTGCCTCTCATTTCCTTCATAAATGTTCACTCTCTGCTCTGGGACTGGATGACAGTTTTCTCACTTCTGCATGACAAAACAGAAATGCTGTGCTGAGAAATTTTGGGAAAGCCCTTCTACCAAGAATGACATTCCCATTCCTCAAAAGCGAATTTAAAACTAAATGCTTCAACTGCAGGCATTTAAGGTTATTTAAGCATTACTAAAGGGTTTTTTTTATGGTGTTCTCTGCAAATGACATAATACAGTTGTGTTCAGGTTTTCTGCCTTAAACCAAATGGAGAATGACAGAATTGCAGTCTTTCATCATCTACTTGCATCACAGACAGTAACGATCCACTGTAAACAACAGCATTTTACAACAAAATATCAATAACAACATTACTAGAAATAGTCTCTCAGATGTGTTTTATGTGTCCTCCAGTTTTAAAGCAGTGTTAAGATAGAAAACCCCAATATTCTCAACACAATCTTTTAACTGAATTCACAGTATTTAATTGCTTTTGGTCAAGTGTTCCACAGGGGCAGTCGTGCTAGAAAGTCTAGTATTTTCCAGTTAAAATCAATAGGAAAATGTTCACCACATTCAATGGGGAAAAGCCAAGTCTGAACAAAGTATCATCAATCTACCACAAACAATCCAGAAAACATGAACAACCATTTAAACTGCAAATATGTTTTCACAAAATGCTTTCACCCAGAGTTAGATAATAGGTTTTACGTCTATTGGAAATAAGTTTTAAGTCTAAAAAAGTGACTCAAATATTTTTTGCCTTATTTTTACCATATGATACAGTCAAATTAATAAGCAATGACAGTGCAATCTAGATGCTCACCCAGCTGTCTCAGTCAGCTCACATCATGTTATTAAAGACTCTTTGTGGCACATGATTAATTGTATTGCAACAGACATGTTCCCAAACTGTTTTTATTTTCTTCTTTTTTTAAGCGTGTGTTCCCCTTACTTCAAGGAAACACCAAATAAGGTGTTAATGATCATCTTTTCCCCAGATAATTAAAGAACTTTCCTGAGAAATATCATGCTGTTGTTCAGGCTTTTATACAATGATTACCAGCAGATATCAAGTGTTTACACTGAATATGACACAAATTAACCTAGTGGGAAACTCATTACTGCTGTGTACTTAAATGGTTATGAATTAACATATGTACCCATCTAAATTTGAAGGTGGGAATTGTTTAGTGTGCTGAAACTGGAATGGTGTTGCTAGTTCTCATAAAAGACACAGATCCCATTCTGGGCAACCATGAGCAACCTGTTAAAATCTAAACAGCAGTCATAAAATTCAGGTAAACCAAGCAGCTTTTGCAATACCATGTTTCTCCCACAGCTTCCTTTCTCCTCTCTATCTCTCCTTTCACAACACCTATGGGCCTACTACTTCTGCTTAACTAAATGCACTCATTTTCCACATTCTTTGTCTTGTATTACTGAATCTTTTTTACAGTAACAATACTAAAAAGAGAAGCAATAATATACACAAGCACCTAGCTCCGTGGTTTCCAAATCTGTGAAGAAGGCCATTAAGGAACACAAGAAAAAATAATGCAAAAATAATATATTTCTCAATGATAACTCTAAAACTCTGGGATGGAGAAAGCTTAAGTGATAATGTCTTATCATTATAACCTAATCTTTCTATAAAAATTTTGCTTTCTTTGATGAAGACTTATGGCTAGTAAGATATGTAGTAAGTGAGGATGCTAGAGCTCATTGAAATTGAAAAAGTAATAAGAATTCAGTGTTAAACAGCACTGGTCCCAGTACTGATCCCTGAGGAACACCACTCTTCACTGATGTCCACTTGGACATGGAGATGTTTACTGCAACCCTTTGAGTGCCACCATCCAGCCAATTCCTTATACACCAACTAGTCCAGCCATCTAATCCGTGTCCCCCGAATTTAGAGACAGGGCTGTTGTTCAGAACAGTATCAAATGTTTTGAACAAGTCCAGCTGGATGAAATCTGTTTCTTTTCCTTCATGCACCAACAGTGCTACCCTGTCATAGAAGGCCACCAAATTTGTCAGACATAGTTTGCCTTTAGCGAAGCCATGCGTGCTGGCTTCACCTCATTTTCCACGTACCTTAACAAATTTTTTTCCTAGAAAAGATTGGGACCTGCAGCTTGTGTAGATTACATCTGCCACAGCCTGATTCGGAGAATGGTGTCCTTACTGTTAATAGGAGAGATAATGACATATGAGCTCATTCAAAATCAATCCAGCTTGCTGGAGGCACATGAAAGATAATTCTGAGAAATAGATTAGTGCATTGGAAAGAGTGGAAAGAAATGCAGGGGGTAACAGGGATACCAAAAGCTTCATCAGGCTCCTGCAGTTTTCAGCTGGACAACCCTCTTACCTAGCGGGTACCTGCTTTAAGAGCGTATGCAGCATTTGCTGCACGTGGATGCCTGCCCACACCATGTCCTGGAGCTGCAAATAAACTTTTGGCTGCCTGATACAAAAGTGAGACAGCTACAGGTACCAGATAATGGAAAGAGAAAAGGTTTCCATTAGGAATCTAACAGCCATGGGATCAAATAGTATATGTTATCAAAACTCTTAAAACTAGATCTGTCTAAACAGTCTTATCCAGTGACATCAATATCATTTTAAATCAGTAAGAAATCTGGGCTTCAGATTCTTTTAGAATGTGAGAATGTCAACTCCAGTCTCCTTTAAAAATGTATTAGTACATATTCTAGTTTGGCATGTAATTAGGAGACATATTCCCAAATGTTGAAGGCATCAAGTGATTCAGTGGAAACTACGAAATAACTAGGGCTGCTTGTAGTCAAGGCACTAATTTAGATGCTTTCCTAATGATTTAAAGCTTACAGAAGGCAATACATTATACATTGCCAAGTCTGCTGAAGAACACCTCAACGGAAGTGCTTTTCTCCTGTTCCAGCATGCTGCCCACAAGCAAAGTTTTCACTGTCAGTTATGTGTATTAGCTTCCAGGCACACCTAGCACTGATCAATAATCTCTGTGGTTACATGGTGTACCTGTTCATCAAAAATCGCTAACAGATATCCAAAAAGTAATATAAAAGAAAGAGCCTAACCAATAAAATTAATGTGAAACAATCTGCTTACTGGGTTTCGTAGAGTCATAGAATATGCTGAGATAGGGGAACGCCCATGAGAATCATTGAGTCCAACTCCTGGCCCTGCTCTGGACACCCCAGGAATCACACCAGGTGCCTGAGACAGTTGTCCAAACACTTCTTGAGCTCTGTCAGGCTGGTGCTATGACCACTTCCCTGGGGAGCCCGTTCCAGTGCCCAACCACCCTCTGGGTGAAAACTTTTTTCCTGGTTTGATTTGTTGTCTTAACTTCATGGAGGCATCAGGTAATTGGGCTTCCATCCAGTTCTAACTCACTTCTCAGTTAATCCTGCCTGGCATTCACAACATTTACATATGGATGAGAAGAACAGAGCAATCGCAAAAATCTGCAAACATGGAAAAGCTGTCATTTTTACCACAATAGCATTTGCTGCATGGATAGAAACCCACACCCCAAACTTCATATCACAGTTATGCAAGTATTTGCTCACACTTTAACACTGAATAATATTGCAGCAGGCATACTAGACCTCTACTGGTAGTACTGCCAGCATGATATAAAAATAGTCTGTAGTCCATTTTAAGATCAACTCAATATGCCAACCATTAACTTACAAGAAACTCACTAGCTGAAAATAAAACCCAAAATTAAACAGTGTTCTATTCTCAAATCTTTCATCTTTTATTCTCTTTGTGTTAATTGGAATTTGCAATTTTTCACCACACCACAAAACTTAGATACTCCCCTGAAAAAGCACACTTTTTAAAAAATAACCACAATGAAGGTATTTTCAAGCTTGTAGTGTTCTCCTGCATGTATTTTTTTCACTTGCAGTAGATCAGGTTATTTGTGGTACTGTAGTTAATGCAGAGTATATATACAATAGTTCAGGCAGAAAGACAGAAGACTTGTAGGAACAAATGCTGCAACACACTTAAATCACCAACTCATTACAACAAGAGAGTGGAATTTAAGGTGTCAGAGGAAAGATAATTCTGTTAAATTAAGTTTTTTTGCATGAGTATTTTTAAAAGTAGTAGCACAAAAGTAAATGTGAGCAAGAACTCTATTTTGCTTATCTGTTAATAATTAATAAGAAAGGATAACTTTTTGTTTCTTAGAAGCAGTGGTGTCTTGACAGCATTGTTTATAAGTCAGTAATACTGAACTTATTTTTAAATACTGCTTTAGTTTATTTAGTTCTACCAGCCTAGTAAATATCACAAACTATTTACCAAGTTGACGTGGTGTAAGCCTGGTAGGCCTCCAAGCCCTGTGCAGCCACTCTCTTGCTCCCTGCAGTGGGCTGGAAAAGGGAATCAGTAGATAAAATTGAGAAATCTCCTGGGTTGAGATAAAGACAGTTGAATACATAAAGTAAAGCTTTAAAATGTGTTATCAACACCATTTTACTCACAAATTCAAAACATAGCACCCCACAAGCTAGTATGAAGAGAATTCCATCCCAGTAAAAACCTACACAGAAATATTTGTAAAAGACTGAAATGTTTAGAAAGTGCCTAAAATAAAGCCTCTGCAAATATGCTATGCCAAAGCACTGTGAATGACAAATTATTTTCCTTAGCGTCAAGCCAATCAGGTGGCTCAGATTACTATTTGCATATCAGTGTATATCCATTTCAAATTCATGCTAGTATGTAAATAATTTCCATATTTTTTTATATATTGGCCCAGTGCACATTACCACATAGTTGTACAGGCATCCATATGGCTGCTTCACTATCAGCTCTTTTGACAAAACCATTTCTACTCTGTCTCTATGGATATATGCAAGTCTTTAATACCATACATGTGGATGCACGTTTGCAGTTCCCTTAGGTTTTGAATTAACCCTGAAAGTAATGGACAGAACCAAAAAAAAACAAAAACAAAACAAAAAAACCAACCGACCAACCAAAAAAAAAAAAAAAAAACACCCCCAAAAAAAAAAAAAAAAAACACCCCCAAAAAAAAAAAAAAAAAACACCCCCAAAAAAAAAAAAAAAAAACCTAGAAAAAACAAACACTCAAACAAAAAAACCCTGAAAATGTCAGGACCTGTATGCTAGCCTGGGAAGACTTCTTGTGAACCCTTTCATTCAGAGAGAAAGCCTGACACAGGAAAATCAAACAGAAAATCAAATTGAATCAAATCAAATTGAAGGCTAAAACAGTATGCCACAAGGATTTTCTAAAAGACCTCATGAAAATCTTTGCCGAAAAATAGTGCGTGCTTAAGAGGGAAGAATTAGCTTTGGGAGGCTAGTGGGAAAAATAATCTTCTTTTCTTCCCTTACTCCCCAATTCAGGGTAATCGACTTTCACTTATAGAGGTATATACTCATTTTCTTTCCTATCACCCAAGAGTCTAGTCTGAATAACAGAGTTTTCCCAGAGCTACACCATTAAGAGGCATAAGACTCTGTGTGTGTGTGTCTGTGTCTGTGTTCATATCTGAACAAGGAAGGAAACTAATATAAAAATCTCTTTCTTCAGAATGTCTCACAAATTTCATTATATATCCTAGTTTTAATTCTACCAGAATGTTTCCATACTTTAAATGAGACGCTACTTCACCTATTACATCAGGAAACAAAAAACCAAACAAACAAACAGAAGCTCCTAAAAATGATGTTATAAGCTATGGCATGCCTTTGTGTCACGTTTTCTGTCTTTAACCTAAAGAATGGTTTTTTTAATGTTCTTCAGCAGAACACTTCCTGTACATTCATTTTAATATTGTGACATACCTGACTAGCTACTGAATTATTTCATATTAGTTTCAGCTTGAGTTCTCTCCTTGTTTTCTTAACAGTTCTGACATGTCTCCTGCAGGCAGCTCTCACAGGTCGTATCAGATAAAAAGATCAGAGTGATCCTGGGGGTGCACTCCAGCCGGGCACATCAGCCAAGAATAAACAAATGTAGACCCTGATTAGTAACAACAGAATAAGGCAGGAATTTTGCAAAATAATTTTATTTTCCCCTGTGAAGAATTACAGTTTTCCAAAAATCACATTCCCTTCCAAATAACTTCCAACAATCTAGGCTAATAGCAGCTCTTTAAAGTGAACAACGTGAAAAAAATGTGATTGTTGGGAAAACGCCTTTCTCACAAAATTCCTGTGCTTTGGAAATGAGGCTCAGACCCTAAGCATAAGTGTTAATCTACAACCTACCAGACAAGACTGATCTTTATCTGTGTGGTTGCAAGCTGCTACACCAGCACAGGACGAAGGGTACCCTGCCTGCCAGCTTCTCCAAGCATTCTAATGTCGGTGAAGCCATTTGCTCCCTTCAACTTCTCTCCCTCTACATGGATATAGGCTGAACCCACAGCTGGCCTTCTCTGCTCCCTAACTCCCAGGGTGCACAGAGATTGCACCGATCGCATGAGCCGTGCCTGCAGTCTGAAGGAAGATGTAGCTGGAGGGGAATATGTGCCCTGGCTGTGCTCTCATATTTGTTGCATAGGAGATGATGATTAATTTGATTAATAACCAAATTGTAAAGTTGGGAGTTCTCTAATAGATCTGTTTTTCTTTTCATTAGGACTATCATTCAGTTAAGTATTTCAGAACATAATGTTTCATCTTTCTGTTAATATTTTCCTTTTTTCATTTGTATTAACATTCTACAATCTCATTATTGTTTTTGACATTTTTTCTTCTATTTCTTCCCTGTGGTCTTCTTCATTTCTCTTGTCAGTTATCATTTTATACACATTATGAATCACTTCAGCATCTGCCCATTCCAAAACATTAATCATTCACATTTTTAATAAACAAGCATTTTTAAAGAGCTAGCTATGATGTTGGGGTTTTTTTTCGACAACGGTGCACAAGATTTCCACCAGAAACTCCAATCCTACTCTCCTATAGCAATATATAGGACCGATAAAGATCTGAATTGTGGGGGATTTCAAGGCTCTTGTTTAGTTACTGCAGAACCTGCAATGCAGAAAATGCTGCAAGAGCACCTATCACATGGGAAAGTTATCACATAGTTGTCACATATCACACCATCTCTGAGTCCGTTCATTGTACAGGAAAACAAGGAAGGTCTTGCCCTATCTCTTTTTGCTTGTCCTACTTTCACTGAGCTGTGATGATGGAATCTGTAGTTGGCTTACGTTTTTAGTTTACAAAATCACAACAGAATGACGTCTAGTGTCTAATTAAACACGTATTTTCTCAGACCTATAAAGTCATTTAAGTTCTTAACTGGGTAAAGGTTAGACACCTGCACTTCATTGTGATCTGACACCATATTCACTCAGTAACAAAGTCAAATCCATCCTGCCACTACAACATGCTGCTCTTTTTGGTATGTTTGCTTGCTTCTTTGGAGGAGGCAAAAAGGTTTTTTCTGGTGTTGCCTTTTTGGCTGGAGCACCTCTCCTATGCAGACGGAGAGAGAGTTGTGACTCTTCAGCCTGGAGAAGAGAAGGCTTCAGGGAGATCTTATAGCAGCCTTCTAGTACCTAAAGGGGGCCTACAGGAGAGATGGAGGAGGACTTTTTACATGGCTTCAAACTGAAAGAGGGTAGGTTTAGAGTAGATATTAGAAATTACTTTTTACTTTGAGGCACAGCAACAGTTTGCCTGGAAAAGCTGTGGATGCCCCATCCTTGGAAGTGTTCAAGGCCAGGTTTGATGGGGCTCTGAGCAACCTGGTCTAATGGAAGGTGTCCCTGCCCAAGGCAGAGGGTATGGAACTAGCAAGTCTTTAGGGTCCCTTTCACTCAAACCATTCTGTGATTCAATGATTACCAGGGAACTATCGTTTTGCATTTGTTCAGGTTGCTAGTTCTGCTTACATAAGCAGAACTTACGACTGCCAAATGCATATCTATGGTAACTGGTTTAAGACAGAATCAGACTGCAAGTGTTAACTTGGTGTTATTAGTCAATGGCAGACCTCCTACTGATTCCAGTGCTGCCAGTAATGCTATTGCTTTTATAAACTGCACACAGAACCCTAACTATCATCAGTGTTGTTATCAGATACTGTGCATATCTACAAGTTTAATGCTAAGAGGTTTTCCATTTCAGAGTTTTACCTGCTATTATTTATATATTAATTTCTCTAGGACTCTGTATCAGACATATATATATATATACACACATGTACATGATATCCATGGAAGCATCCTTTTCAACTTGAGCTGGACCCTGGTATTTTTTGTATTACTCTTTTACTTGTAGACAGTTTTGGATCTGTCTTTGCCATTCCTCTTGCCTTTGAGAATGTTCCTCCATACCTTCCAACCATCAAATCAGTATCTCAGGTTCTGGTGTTTCAAGTGGTCTTCATCTGACGCTGTCATTTATTGATTGCATTATTTATGATGTTAACTGATGCTCAGCTATAGCATTTATTCTCATCAGCTTCCCAACTGCTTTCCCCCTAATCTAGTCAATAAGAGAAGCCTTACCTTAATTTTAGCAATATACGAGCTCTGGACAGCTTGCTGCAGATGACCAATCAATTGCACTACTCAATAAAAATCACAGGGCTCTCACTGGAGGCATTACAGCAGAAATCCTTATTGCTCTGTTGCACCCTTAGATGCTATCTGTTCAATGATGTCAGCTATCTTTCACTATTCATTACTGCACACTGTGTGAAGACTCTCAAAATTATTTTTATAGTGACTTAGTGCACATAACAGTTCCCCTGGCTTTCCCACAATGTCATATCTTAGTTCACTAATTTTCCAGTAAATCTGCCCACATCCCTGCTTTCTCCTGATAGACAAATTAAAATGATTATGTAATTTATGTTCAATCACCTCACTGGCAAATCTAAGTGCAGTAATTAGTAATTAATTGTTGAATTATGGCTGCTCAAACAGCACCAGTGCTGTCAAATATTTAAACGTAAAGACATTGTTTAGGGAAGAAATCAAAAAATCTTCTCAAGAAACAATTTGAGAACCCTGCTGTATCCTCAAGAAAATTCTGCATAGCATAAAACACTGTGCAATATTTTACCTTCATATTGGCCTAAAATTGTCCAGAAGTAGGTAGAAATACCATCAATAAATAAATCTTATTAAGGAAATACAAACAATTGTATCCTCATCGCTTAGAATACTCATAGGCATGCTAAAAGCACGAGTTTATTTGATTCCTAGTATCATGGATTCTTTGTGTTTGTAGATCTGAGAAGCTTTCAAAGTATTCTGAACGGTCTTAGGTGTAATCAGCAAGAATTTTGTACATCCGATTGAATATCGGAAATATGTTACCCACTGTAATAATTGCATGGATAGTTATGAATATATTGTTTATAAAAATGAAGAATGTACCCACGTAAAAATTTATATTTCCCTCTAAAATATTTTATATGTGTAAAAGGTCGAAGTCAAGTTTGGTTTGATATAACTCCCAAGGAATTGCAGATTTGATTTTTACACTGCCACATACCACAGCCCCAAGCACACACACTTGTTTTGATAGACTTGATTCATATTGTGCTAGAGCCAGTCCTGTGCATCCCATCTGTTCCTGGAATGAAATCACCTAATCTTAAGGCCCGTCTATGTAAGCCTATGACATTACCCTCCCGAAGGTAATGATAAATAGAATTTAAAAGATTTATGGGCCACCTCAGTTTAGCCTGCTAAAGAACAGCAGAGTGCTACCATTTTCACAGAAGATAAGCAAAGATGAGCTAGGGAGCATTCTCTTGTCAGTGAAGAGCCCATACTGATCATTAGACTAATTAAACTCATTTTCTGTGCCTACTTACAGAGGACATGGAAAACAGTTTTCTTCTCTGTGCTTTCTTTTCACAAACAAGTACTTCCCTTTTCTGGAATCAAGAGCACTTTATGTTATGAAGCTTTTATTTTAGAGTGTGTATGTATATATGTATGCATGTACATATGCCTACAAACCTCTCTGCTTCAGAGAAATGTTAAAAGGGATGGTACAGATATTTGCAGGAAGTATCCTGATATACAAGACAGACAGCATGGAAAAATTTAATATATACAGCTGCTTCAAGATTGTGGTGAAGAATTTGGGCTTCCTTTTCAGAGTTCCTGCGTAGCTCCAGAACTAATAGGAATTATAAATGTGCAGCAGTTTGGGAAGCACCTCATCTATTTACACAACGGAGAAAGGTAGAGGTATGTTTGGGGCTGTATTCCAGTGTTAGGAGAAGCAAATTAAAATCTTTGCTTTGGAAAAGCCTATCTAAGATGTATCACCTAAGCCCCTACAGTTACCTGCCCTTGTCACTATACAGGATATTTTTCTGAAGGAATATTTTAAAATTTTATTGAAGATATATTAAGGATAAACTTTTGTTAAAATTATGAAAAAGATATTGTCTTTCCTCAGACTATGCCTTCTTTTTTTCTTCAAGATTTCCTATAAATACTCCAGTAATAAGTAAGAAAACAGAATTCATATTCTGTAATTAAGACATGGGAAAATATAAAAACACAGTGAAGACCAAATTCTTCAAAATATCAAACACATAAAATTTCTAGCAAGTTAACAACTAACACTAACTTCAAAGCCATTTACTTCAGACATACTTTGGAAATATGAAGCCATGTTTAGTAATAGTGAAATATCATAAGCAATTTTTAACAGATATATTTTAAATGCAGAGCTAAACACAAGCATCCTGAAGACTATTGTGGTGGGATATAAATACAATAATTTCAAGTCATACTGCCTTGACTAGGTTAACATCCAAAACAGAACAGTTTGCTGGAAACTATAAAAAGTGAAATAAGTAGAGTTCTAAGTTGTTTCTATCAATACTAATTACATGTCTGCAACAAGGTTAAATTAGTTGACTCTACAGTCAATATTCTCAGAGTAGTCTGGGGTTAATGTCTTAATTATTGTGTCTTTTTTAACAGAACAAATTAAAGTTTCAGTGCTATGCTGTAGGCTTTCCCCTTATCCCTCTACTCCTTCAATGTTTTTTCTTGTTAAAAAGGTTTTTCCCAGTAGCAAAATATCTGAGGCATATATAGTTAATATGAACTAATTTCTAGTGAAGCTACAGTTCACATCAGTCAAATCTAAAGAAATGTATTATAAATTCAGATATCCAGCTATAAATAGGAAAACCGGAAGAGCCCTCTGAGTGTACTTTCACAGAATGCGCTTGTTTCACTGCAGAAAGATTTGTGCTCATTGTAAATTTTAAAAAGGAAAACAAGTTAAGGAAATGTCTAAGTGCAGTTCTTTTAAAAGTCTTATAGCTAAGCCAAGCTTTGTAAAAAATAGGCAGTTATAGAAATTATATAAATGATTTTAAAAAATGGATGGTTTCCTGATCTGAGTTCTGTTTCCTCAGGAGCAATTATGAAGAGGTTACAAATTCATTGCACATTTACAAACAATTGAATGAAACCCAGTAATTCTGACTCTTGTAAAAGGCAGACTCTTAAAGAGCTGCATAAACATCACTAGGAACAGGTTTACTAGAAGAACAGCCCAGAAAATGAATGCAAACAGACATACATTGAAAAATATTGAATAAAATGATAAATCTTTTAGGAGATAGGCCACATTATAGTGATAATAAACTGGTGAAAAATCATTTGCATTGTTCCACTGTTATTAATGAACATTGGCCTCATTTTTTAGGACAGAAATCATTACGTAGCTCTCCATGTAAATTATTATCTCTGTATCTACTTGGTCCTGTAGAAGATCAGCCTCAAATCTAGGTAAACTTTTTCATGAGTGATCAAACATCTGAAGGCAATTTTATGATGTCTTGTTTTTCAAGGAAATATTTTTCTGTCTGATACATCCACTGTAAATGTAAAGCTGAAAATTTATGAGCAACTTTTAAAATCTGAAATTTCAATATCTTCTAAGTAACTCAGTTCCAGAAGAGTGCTACTTTCTGTAAAGCAGACACAGTCAAAAAAACCCCAAACACCAAAACACCCCCCGAAAACAAACAAACTAACCCACCCAAAACCAACCAGTCCTAAGAAGTGTCTTTAACAAAAAGAAACAAGTAACTCAAAATCCAATCTAAAGATATAAATGTCTGCCTTTTCTTCATACACCTCAAAAAATTGTTTAGAAGTAGGCAAGGATATATTCCTTATCTTAATGATCCTTAAAAAACTCCTGATTAAATACTAGTTAATACCTACTGCAATTAAAGAGTTTACATAGAGCTATTGAAAATGATAATAGTAAACATTAACCAGTGGCTGCCAAAACCATACTGACAAAGGAAGAGTTAAGAAGAAGAATAAAACACAGGATACAAAAATCTCACTTCAGTTTTCAGCATAATAGATGAAATATTCACCTTGGCACCATCACCAGTATACTAATTTTTGTGCAGGTCTAAGGCTAAATAGAGTAGGCAGATAATTCATGTTTTCAAAAATTAAATACTACTTTATAAAATTTCTGTTGACTCTCAGAATGGCAAAGACATATTGTGAAAGGTGTATGTTTTGATGTATAAGCAAAGAAATAAGGGATGTGATTGTATTGCTGCTTTGTGACACAGCACTTTGCTTTTGGAAATACTTCAAAATTTCCTTGAGTTCCTTGATATTTTGCCCTCAGGTGATAGAACTGAAGGGAGAAAATGGCCATAATCCTGACATATTGCACTTTTCCTTCACAATTTTCTTAGGCCGTAAAAGAAGTTTTTCACAAAAGAGAAAACAGTGCTTATGAACGCGATGGGAATCTTCATGAGGAAAAAAACCCAAACCAAAATAAAAAAAACAGCCAACAACTCACTGTGAAGTATAATTTTAATTTTTACAGCCTTGACAATATGCCATTAGCTCAGAAGGCAAAACTACAAGTCATACAAGGCTTTTATTGTCAGGGTATGAAGTGGAGCAGGGAAATATTAAATTTCAAACTGCATTCACTTTCAAATCAAGATTTGGCAGAAAATGCTTTTTTAAATAGTGGTTATCTTTAACTGTCAAAACGCTGCTTATGTGCTGTCTGGAAAAATTATCATTCATATTCATTTGTCAGTACTCGTCCCACTCTTCACAGTCAGGCAATGTTAAAATTCAAGTCAAAGTTGGTTTTTTGTCAATGATATTTATTGCTCCTAAATACTAATACATAGATAAACCTTTTCTGTTTCTTAATGCTGCTTGCACATGTTACTCCACTGTATTTCAGGCTAACCCTTTGTAATTTCTGTGCGAAGAGCTACATTTGGGAGAGGGGACAGGATCTTCTGTTAGGAAGGAGACATTAGTTGTCTTTTTGATCTTTCAGTTTAGTGATTTACATTATTTTTCTGACATGCTACAACATCAAAGAAAGCCATTCTACAAAAGCCTGACCATCGCATTGCAGAGAGTTTGCTTTGCATAATGTATCTCCATTAGGGTTTCCATATAAGTTGACAATATGACAGTTAAATCTCTTCATGCATTTCTATCACTTCACATAATAAAATGTCAAACTTCCTGTGCATATTGAAGTAAAACATGTACAATATGTAACACAAAATCAAGACTTGCACAACCAGAGCATGACAATATTCTATAAACAGGGGTAGTTGGTATCAGACTGAAATCTAGAAATTACAGTCTCCTAGGTATAATGGTTTCATTAAAATGTTCAAACATTGTCTCCAAAGCTAATTTTCTTTCCAAAGTACCCATGCATAGAAAGTACAGAAATAAGACATCCCCCTGCTATGCCTTTCTGAATAGCAGATTAACTGCAGAACTAGAATGATGTCAATTTGTTTCAAAATATTGCAGCAAAGCTTTTGAATGGATGAGCAATTACTAACAGAGGGTGCAATTATAACCGAGTCACAGGGAATGCTTTAATATGGTTCTTCTCCCATGTACAAGGAATAACAAGGAAATGTAATGGAAGAGGAATAATGAGACAGCTGGCTTTGACAGCACCTTGGCAGCCGTCACTAAGAAAGTAAGTGCATTAGTTCAGTGGAGTCCATTCTTCAAGGCATCTCCTCAAGGAGGATGAGGAAAAAGCATCTTGTCAGAGAGTAGCCGAAAGCTACCACCAACAGTGGCAGCATAAGATTTACTTGAATCAAAACAAAATTTAGTTTTTTATACTAATTAACACCAAAAAGACAGTAATTTGGGCAGTTTTTACTAGACCATTTTTGCTGCTTCTTTTTTTTCTCCTCTTATCCCAAATCCCCAGCTTGGTTTTTAACTCTTTGGACAGGAAATAAAAATCTGCCTGTGACCTCTCAATTCCACAAGCTCAGTCAACAATTCACTCTTTTGTTTCTGAATGAAATTTTTACAAAGTGCTTTTTGCCATTTGTCACATTAAGGTGGCTTAACACTATTTCTGCACTTAAATAGGTCCTGCCTGGAGCCAGCTGGTCTGCCTAGGCAGGCTTGGGAGGAAGAAAATTAAGTTTCAGAAGCAATGGGCTAAATTCTCCTTTCAATTATCCATTGTAACCTTATTACATACAAAATCAATGATACAATGTGCTCCCATGTTTTGCTAGTAGAATCAATATAATTGTCCTTATGGTATTCAAATGCTACAAATACGGCAAACGTTTTTATTAAAGATAGATAACTGCAACAAACCCCCAAACATAAAGGAGCTTTATCTAGACTACTGCCAAAGTTCATTTTTTGAACAATGTTCTTAAATTGCCAAAAGCTGCACGAAACAAAACACTGAGATCAAACTGTGCTATGCCCAGTTCTGGTCTCCTCAGTACAAGAAGAGTGTAACAAAGGGTCACTAAGATGACTGAAGGACTGGAGCATCTCTTCCAAGAGGGGTGGCTGAGACACCTGGGACTAGTCAGGAGAAGAGAAGGTGACCATGTTACTGTGTATAAATACCTGGAGTAAAGGTGCAAAGGGGCAGTCAGGCTCTTTCTAATGGCAAACAACCAGGGACAATGGGCTCAAACTGAAACACTAGAAGTTCCCTCTGAACACTAGGAAAGGCCTCTTACTGTGATATTGACCGATCATAGGTTGCTGAGGGATCTTATGGTGTTTCCATCCTTGCATATGTCCAAAAGCTATCTGGACATGTTCTAGGCAACTGACTCTAGATAGCCCTGCTTGAAAAGGGGCATTGGAGCAGCTGACCTGGCAACGTCCCTTCCAACCTTGACCATTCTGTGGTTTTGTGATTCTCTGAAATATTCACATACTTGCTATAAAACTTTGGGGGAAAAAAAAAAGTATGAACAAGCACAAAAGTATGCAAAAACACAAGCTGTTTCTTCAGCACCCTACTTCTACACCTACTAAGTCATACATTCTCTTCAGAATGCTCCTGTCTAAATAACTCACTCAGGAGAAGGAAGGTATAAGCACACCGTATCTGGTAGTATACTTTAGACTTAGAGTAGTATACTCTAGATTTCCTGTAGGTTTGTGGGAGTTTTTAACAGGCTTGCAGTGATCTACTAACATGAAATTAATCCATTAAAATGTATTCCATCTTTATGATTTTATTTTCCCTAAGGTACAGATAATTGAATTGGAATTGTTGATCAGTATCACTGTTCATAAAAGTGCTAATCCCTGTCCACTCAGCTATAATAAACTACAATCATCAGGTTTCAGAGCTCCAACACAGCATTCAGCAGTTCTTTGTCTTGTAAGAAAAGTCAAATTGACCTTTGCCATCCAAACACTGGGAATCAAAGTTAATGTTTGTTTGTTTGGGCAGAAGTTACAGCATCAGGTGCATAGTGCTATTGGCGTATTGGTACTTAATGGAAATTGCCCTCTTTATTGCCATCTGGAAGTATGCCTTTTGACCTTCTCACACATATACATTTCTGGGCTCTTTACTACTAGTCGGTATTGTTACTGGTACCATCTGCGTGAGCAAGAAATATTAATTTACCATTAAACCTATAGTTCTTACTACTGTCATGATATCTAGGAGCACAAGAGAGACTACGTCTCTATTGTGCTACAGATTCTAGAACTGTAGGACTAAAATTGCGTGACTCCCCTAAAATGTTTAAAAATCGTTGTTTCTTTCTCCTTTCATGCTGCAATTCATACCTACTTTTCACTTCACAGAGTAAGAAATATATTCTCAAAGTGTGCATAACAACTCAGGAAATCTAGAGGCAGAATTAAAGCACAAAGGCATTTTCTTTCATTATCTCATCAGCAACCACTTACCTTTCCCCATTTTTATACTACATACTTCCCAGAGCAATCCAAACAGGAAATCAGGTCTTCTGGATTCCTCCACCATTTTTCAGAAGAGTCTGTGCATGAGAAGATAGCCTACTTCCTAGACTATATTAACACATGATAATTATATTTTCAAAGCAAAAAGGAGCATATGTCCTTTGTAGTCTTTGATGGTAACTTTAAATTGCACTCATTGCTTTACAGCAAGTATCTCACTCTAATGAAAAATAAAGGTATAATGCTGAATAATTGTTCACTGGCTTCCAACTTCAAAGTGCTTTGTAAATATGACCTAATTCATCAAAATTTTCGGTACTCAAGGGAATTGGGTACACAACAAGCAGAGATAGCAAAAGCAAAGCAGACAGGGCTAATGGTCAAATTCTGTAATTTTTGCCCAAGCATGTCCTTGCTCAGGATTTTCCTTAAACAACAAAGGAATCTAAGAAAGGAGGTAACATTTTTCTAAATCACAAATTGTAGCTGAAATTGCAGTGCAACTGTTATTGATTTGTTTGGTGTTTGGCAAAAATATGTTCAGAAATCTTCATAACTCCGCACAAAACCTTAGGATAAGGACATTGTGCCAACTCCCAGAATCTGCATGTAGCAGATATAAATTTCTTCCTCCACATCATAAAGTAAGTAAGCTTCCCACAGACTTCTACCACCAGTTTTGGCTTGCTTTTGTCTTCCTATAAGAAGATTTGGCTAGTTGGCTCATGTTGTAAATGGACCCCTTATGGAATCCATTCAACTTTTCCCCCAAAAGCTTCCCATCCAACAAACACAGAACACTTCTTCCTTGCAATCACTTCAGCCTACAAATACAGGACTACAGTGGATCCGTGGCTTTGAATCCAAGCACATCCATCTAAAGGAAACAGTATTATTCCTGAAGGTATAACTGCACCACAGAGGAAGCAAAATTTCCATTAATTGTTCATCTCCATCTATAAAATTATATGATCAGGGAAAACATGAATGAAAATATCAAATGTTTCAATAGATTAATTCTGAAGTCAATGGTGAATCATATTTGGTGTCAGCAGTATTTCTTAGTCTCTTTTTCTAAACCTTATTCAATGCACAACAACAAATGCATGGTTTTAAGCTATTTTAATAGTGGAAGGATATAACAAACTAATATGAATAGATGTTTTATAATGACACTTATAAATATTAAGATATCTATATATATACACTATACAAATATTTACATACAAAAAATATAAAAAAAGTCCAGGATCACTATGAAACAAATCAGTAGGGAAAGTACTGCTGATATTGATATCTATACGTATCATACATAACTGCTCAGATAAAGCATCTACTTGTCATTAGGCAGTTATGTAACTAATTGGAGAACATTAGCTAGGCTTTCAAAATTGTTAGCATTATTTAAGATTATGTTAAAAAATAAAATAAACTCTGCACAGCTTACATTTTAAACAGCCGAGAGACATCTTATTTGATGACAAAATCTTGTTTATCTGCTTTTGATACTTTTTTTTTTCTATTATTCCTGTTAGTTATGGCTATCACTGAAATAAGGAAGGAAGGAGAGGAAGTAAGAAAGTAAAAAAGCAAGCAAAGCAAGGAAGCAAGAAAAGCAAAAAACCAAGAAAGTAAGAAAATAAGAAAGCAAGTGCAAGCAAACAGGAAAGAAAGAGAGAAAGAGAAAGAAACAAAAAAAAGAGAGAAAGAAAGGGAAAGAGAGAAAGAAAGGGAAAGAGAGAGGAAGAGAGAAAAGGAGAAAGAGAGAGAGAGAAAAAGAGAAAGAAAGAAAGGAAAAAAGGAAGGAAGGAAGGAAGGCAGGAAGGAAGGAAGGAAGGAAGGAAGGAAGGAAGGAGAATATTACCTCATTAATCTCTTTTCTATTTTAAATGCTAAGTGTCCTCATAACAGTTGGAGATAATATGGCATCACCTAATTCAGAGGAATTGTCCCACAGTGTGCCAGGAGTAGCTAAGCCAATAAATAGCTGGAAATATGAAGGAAAATGAATGGGAAAAAATGCATCCAGCTTTGAACAGGAATTATCTAAACTAAACCATCCCTTGTGTGGGATGCTCTCACCTCTTAAATTGGATTAATTACTATGACCATAAACAAAGCCATTGTGTTTTATTCTAATCCAACAGGAAAGCATGTATTACTACTGTAAAGCACTTTTATAATGAATGTTTGGTCACTAGACCCCTGGCATTTTTTGCATATAACACCACACATTCTGGGCACTTTCACAAATGCTTTTGCCATTTTATGATGGTACAACACTTGAGTATTTCCATGAGAAACCGTGCTTTCATTTACCAAAATTGTGTGTAGGGCAGGAGATAAACCAGTGCAGAAGACGCTAGAACCAGTGTTAGAAGGCATCCAAAGTGCTTCTCCTTCCAGGGAACTAGATAAACAGCAGTATCGGGCTTATAATAATGTGATCTCTCTGTTAGTTTCAATAACACCATATTTTACTCTGTAGTTCATTTTATGTGCTTAATGAGCTCAGATGTAAGTAGATCAATAGAACATACTGTGTAAGTAAATCAGTAGTAGTTAAAAGGTCAAAGTTTGGATCTAATCAGAAAAAAAGCCCACACCACTCTTTAAAATGGCCATATGGTAGTATATGTATCTACTGTATGTGTCTGACTATCCTGCCAGCCTCCCTGAAGCAAGGAAGACCCACATGTCACCTGAATCATCCCATTAAACTGGCCATATTGTGCAGGGAAAGAAGCAGGTTTATAAAAGCTGTAGAATAATGTCACTGCTCTGCAGTTTCCCCTTAAAATCCAGAAATTACAAGAAACAAATGCCTGCTCTGCTAATTCAGACCAATTTCAAGCACACCACATTTGGTAGCATGGAGTCAACAGCAATTCTCAGCCAACAGTACTTCGAAGTGCGACCACCAGCAGAAGTGAGACAGTCTCCCCAGTTCTCTGTATCACCAAAATGTGATCATCTTTTTCTGGATCTGCTCCAGCTGGTAAGAGGGAGGAATGCAGTGAGGGCTCTGCGGTGCTTCACACTGCCCAGCTACACGGATTGCTCACTGCCGGGCTCAGGCAGGGGTGGGAGAGAGCTGCTGCCATCACAGTACATGGACATAGGAGATGGAGCCTTAGTGCCTGAGATGTGTGAGAGAGGAATCCACTGAGTTCCTGCTATGCATGAAGCTGAGGAGCATGCTGTCCTAAAATACCCCTTTCACAGGCAGTAACTTTCTTGAACAAAATTACTCCTAAATTAGCAGCCACCTAGTTATTAGTAATAGAGTTAGGAATGAGACAAGAAACCTCCGAAGTTTATTCCATAAAATAGAATATAAAGCCATATCCACAAAAAAACCCACAAAAAAAACCCCAAACCAAAACAAAACCATTTCACATAATTGAGCCCTGCTATTATTTGGTGGTGGTTTGGGTTTGGCTGGAGGGAACGTGTGCTTGGTTTTTATTTAATGTACAGATTTATCTCAGTTGTAATGGCATCATGATATTTTTTACAGAGGAAATCAATCGAAACAGCTTACTTATTTGGTTTTCTTGTTCCTGCTGAAATGGAAACCTGAGCATGCCAATGCTGTGCTAATATGTGTAAACCATAAAATTACCCTGGCTGGGGACTACAGCTCGAACTAACTGAAACAGACAGCAGGCTGCTTTCATTACCCACCCTAAGCAAAACTAGAATACTGAGAAGCAAGAATAAAAAGTGAAAAGTAAATTAGGAACTGATTTTATAAATTCCTGTGAACACCTTGCTATTCATATATAAACAAGTCACATACAAAATACTTTCCTAAACAAAGGTTTGCAGAAGCAGCAGATTTCAAAGAATATTAATAAAAGAGAGAACTCTAAGGTGTATCTAATTACTGCAGTCTTGATCATGTTTATTTAAATATTGCTACTGTTTACCTTATTGTGTTTTTTCCCCTTTTTCAACGTTTTTCCTGATATTATATCTTTCTTACACTGAATACAAATTTTAGGGAATTTGTATTATGTACATTTGTAATATATACATTTAGGGAATGTGTATTATGCCAAGAACATCCTAAATTTTATTTAATTGCTCTTAATAAAATCAAACAAGGTCATCAAAAAGTATAGGAAAGAGGATAATAAGAGAAAAATCCATCCAAAATGATCTAATTGATTACTATTCATCAATCACACAGCTGGGAGCAAATTTTTACTATTTGGCTCAGGGTAACATTTGCTTAAGAACTATTCACACACTTAGTAGTACCCATGCTCACAAGCTTTGTGGAACCAATGTTTAGAGACACAAAGCTGAACCACAGTATTAGTCTTCCCTATTCCTATTCCTATTCCTATTCCTATTCCTATTCCTATTCCTATTCCTATTCCTATTCCTATTCCAACTATTCCTACAGAATTCCTTCAAAAGATTAACTAGTTGCCAAAAGCTGTGCCTAATTATGGAATTTGATACTAAAGCAAATCCAGCTTCGAAATACCTTGTCAGATCAAACACTATAGATTCATGATGCAAACCACTGATCATGTGGAAACACCAGGTGCTGATTCAAAAGAGTTCAAGGTAGGGCTTTTTTGGTGAATTAGCTTTATACTGGCAAGCTTGAGACTGCTCAAATACTGTCTGTCTGCCCAGCAACAACCAGCATAAAAGTGAGAGGTCAACATAAACTCTGTATATGTGTTCTGGCTAATTTGCCAGAAATATAATTGTGTGCCCATTCCTCATCCAGATGAAATTAGCACTCCTGGGTCACCCAGCAGCACACAGATCAGGTATTAACAATAGTGGAATGAAAGCCTAATTACATTTACTGTAAAATGGGTATATTAATAGTTCTCACCACAGCCAGAGTATAGAGAGAATTAACTCAAATCCCTGTAAATCCCAGAGGCCCTTTATCTCATCCTATTGTGGAAAATTCAACAAAGTAGTAATATTCCACTACTTTTTTTTTTCTATTTTGAAATTGTCTTGATGATATATATCTATATTATTGTTCACACTACATAAGCAGAAGATAACAGCAGAAACTAAACTACAAAATCCTAAATAATATACCTCATTTTGATATCGTCGTTATCCAAACTACAATTCAAAATGTTTTCTTATCCAAATAAATTTACTAGGGAGGGATTCTTGGTCAAATTTCAAATCTTGCCTCAGCAGGAACAAAAATGACCTCCTAGACACTCCCTGAAACATTGGAGACTTTACTTAGTCCATGAACTGATTGGAAAATTGTAAATAAGTTATTAATGTAAGCAAAAATGCTTTACTGGAAATTATTGGCAAGGAAAAATGCAGAGTTCCTTTCCATATTTGGAAGAAAAATAAACTGACAGCAACATTTTTCCTGTTTTGTCTAGGCATCTTTGCAGGAGGATGAGCTACCCAACCCAACATCAGAAGCTGAAAGCTAATGACTTGATGCAACTGCCATTTTCCCATTTCCCTTTCATCCCATTACTGAAACTACCTGGTCGCTATTATGTTAAGTTGATTCATATCCTTGTAAGTGCAAGATGGCAGAATCTCTTCAAGAACTGCCTTCCCTTTCTGCATCATAATAAGAAACACATCAAAGCTCCACCCCTCATTTCAAGTGTAGAGCTGCTTGAAGTCAAACCTCCATTTGTTTCCAAGGTAACAAAGAGAAACTCAACTCCAGCCTGTTTCTGGCTTTACAAGTAAAAATTAACCAAGTGATGGATATATGTGCCTTGCTTTAACTTGAATATTTGTCAAAAGTTAATGATTGTACCAAGTAGAATGGAAAAAAAAATAAATCTATTTAAAATAAAGAGAAAAATTTGGAATAAATAATAACAATGACATGCTAGGACATATTTACATTCACAGCCCTACCTCTGTAAAAAGCATACATAATTTAATGAACCAGTTTAGAAATCGCATTGTCTTTTTTCAATCTTTAGGATAAATATGAGCTCTGCTTTAAAAGCTTGTGTGTAACAAATGTATTGGACTCACTGGCTAACAGTATTTCAAAATACCTTACTATGCATTTTGCAGTATCAAAGTTGGGAAAAGTATGTTACTAATTATTGTCCCACATTTAAAAGCCTTTTCAAGAACAGAGCATATTGCAACTGACAGACAGATCTGTGATTTCAACTTGGAGGGAAGCAAGAAGCTAATCAGGGTCAGAATTGAAGCACAGACCTTGCTGCAGCCCTTGGGACAGGAGCATTTTCTGTGGAACTGACAACTGCAAGTTACAGTCTAGGGAAATTGCAATACACCCCCAGACAGAAGTCAGAGGAATAAATATGATTGCAAATTTTTCATTACCATTTTGCAATAATTCTGATCTCCATCTTTACCCTTTCCAACTCAATGCTACCTACTATTTTCCTTAACAGATTTTATTTAAAGCTTAACATAGGTGCCAGCAACTCATATGCAGCATGGTGCATTTCCCAGTTAGCCTACTTCCGATGGTATTTTTGAAAAGAACTTCCTCTGGCGGATCAAAGGGTCACATATTACAAATCCATTTCAGTGTCTTCTCCCACACAGATTCAGGCAATTTGACTTTTTTCCCCCCCAAGAAAAAGCACAAAGAAATGCAAACCTCCAAGTTACTTTTGATTTTGTCCTTGAACTTTTGCTTCCTCCTTTCACTGTATTTTTGTCTAAACCACCTCAGCCACAGAAGTGGAAAACAAGTAACTAAAACCAATTTTAATCAAATAAAGCAGAATTATACTCTTAACTTCACTCATCATTTGGGTAACTCCAGCAAACAACTTATTTATGTATGCAACCCACATGCCTGTTTGTGAGTGAAGACTGAGCTATACAAATCTACTCATATTTAAAGACACATAATGAGAAAAATAGTCTGAACAGTCACAGACCAGATAAACACGATATAGATGCCAAGTTGCATTAAGTAGAATGAGCTCTGAAGAGAAACATCAAAAAAAATCCAATTATTCAACTATTTCTTTTTCTCATTTAAGTATTCATCTTTCAAATCTTCTTTATTTTCAGCTATTATTCCCTTGCCCTTCCTCAGAATTAAAAGGACTATTAAAGATCTTATACTCAAGGGTATATCTAAAACTGATTGTTTTGACTTCTGACAGGAATCTTTGGTCAAAGAAAATACCCTGAAAATTGACCCTAGAGGACTCTGCTTGAAAACTTCAGCTGCAGCTCAAAGAAAATTACTTCCTTCAAATTCCTGCTGCATCCTAACTAAAAGCTGGCTTAAAAAAGAATACGACAAAAAAATTTAACCAAAAAGCTCCAACAGAGAAAAATTTTGCCTGCTAGGACTGCTTAGCCAAACAAACATGTCTACTAAAAATTTCAGTGCCATTTCATTTCTCCTTCAAACCTCAGATATGATGTGTCTCAATACCTGAAAATAACTTGTTAGAAAAACCGTTGTACATAAATAAATAAGTTGAGAAATAGAAATTTCCTTTTTTCCTTGCCCTTTTTAACTTATGTATATACTCAGTTTTCACAAAGTGCATATTAGCATCAGAATAAGAAGGCATTAAGCTGTGTTGAAGCAGTTTATGTTAAACACTTTATTGTGCAGAAAAAGGCACACTCTTTGTGGCATGGCATGCAATTTGGTTATGTGAGGTGAAGAAATCTGAACAGGTCTTTACCAGCTCATTTGGAAGCCCCACCCCAGCTTGACTTCAAACAGACTCATCTGAAAGGATATTGTGCATGACTGCATGTCTTTGTTCCTTCCTAAATTATCAAGGCATAAGCTGTTTCTGTAGACTTTTGGTACTTGCAAACTAAAGCCAAAGTAAAATTAAAATAGCAGTTCCAAGTATCGTCACGCTTGGGGAGCTTGCCGGCTACCTGGGGGGCCCCATGGGCACTGGACTGTGATAGCACAAGATTCCTTTTCAGTCAAAATCCAGGGTGAGAAGCAGAGAAGTTCAACTCAGTCCACCAAGGATCCTGAAATGACAAAGAGGGACCAACACTCCCAGAAGCACTGCTGTTTCCCGACTGCCTGCAGGTCCTAGTGTAAGAAATTAAGCCCTTTGCTATCCTTAACAGGACACTCAGTTATCTTCTCCCTGCTTTCATTCACAGAAGTCAAGAAGGCTTTTTTACCAGGTGATTATATAGATATAAAATGCAGACAGAGGGAAAAATAAATATAACATATGTGGTTTTAAATATTTTACAAATAATGTTCCCCTTCTGTGTTATTTACTACAACATTTCCTCCCTGTCCCATCTTTAGCTAAACAGGAGGTGGAACAAAAAAAGGAGGGAATGTTGGCCCACTGATCAAAAAAATCACTCTCTCTTGGCACAGGTGTCTCATGTTTATTGTTTTTTTTTCCTGGCTAGGCAGTAAAAAACAGTAATTTTACAGCCAGGGATTTCACATATAATTTTGTTTACTTGTTCTTCCCGAGATGATTTATCTTTTTGCTTTCTATTTTGCATGGATTTTATCTCTATATCTTCCACAGCTGATATAGCTCCACAGGTATTTCCCACTTCCAGGTAAAGGCTGCTAAAATGCATTTTGTAAGCCTATGTTATATACAGCTTCAGTTGTGAATAAACAATTTATACCAGAACATGATTAGATAATTTTTTCAAACAGTTCTAAGTGAAAGCTCTGAATTTCTAACATAAAATAGTGTCTCTGTAACAGAAAATAAGAATTCCCATGGTTTTATGGAACTGATGAGCACAGTTTTAGAGGAATGTCTGAGTTCAACTTTCCAGGCTGGAAGGGGAATTGAAGCATTTTAGCCAAAGCATCCTGTCAGAAATTAGAGAATTTAATTTTTGGTATAGAATAAGATTTCTGTCAAGTTAAAAGCAAATCTTCTGTTTAACTGACTGATTACACTTGTTTTAAAAGTACCACTCCAAATATTAGCAGGGTACATTAACAATGTTCAAGTCAAGAATTTCTCTCAGAGAAATTCAGCAGAAAGTTATTTCATCATAACCACTGGGTTACTTTCTTTGAAATAAGCACAGGGTTAATTATGTAAATATACTTGTGTAAAAATGATAAGGGATCAGAGCTATGCTTGAGACCTTTATAATATACATATTGCCACTTTTGTTCTGTAAACATTAAAACATTTTGGGCTGGCATTAATATAACATATTCGCCATTCTATATGAACTTTCAAACTGCAGTTCTTCTTAAAAATAGCATTTGGAGTGTGCAGAAGGTTAATGTCACTCATGTTTATACTGTACAACCAAAGTATCAACCATGCCTGCCCTAAAAAACAAGTGGGGCACACATACACTGCTTTCAGTACTCAAATTGTCTCTACCCAGCACTATGGTATCCACAGGATGTGTATACACCTCAAATGGGAAATAAAGGTGAACTAAAATATTTTTATTTTGACAGATGGACTTCCTTGTGAAGAAGAAGAACAGAAGAACTTCATTAGACCAGACTGCTCTCAGGTCAATTAATATCAATATATCAACTTACTAGATTTATATTGAGAGATGAAGAAATGGAATTATATTTATATTAATTGTACAATCATTTCAGTACTCAGTATATCCCTAGGATTGTGACCTGATGCCCTAATTTAAGAAAGCACCAAGAGGGACCTGCTTCAAAATCCCCTGTAAGGTCATATATTTCAATGTAAAATTGAAAGATTTTTACATTAGTTTTGCAGCAGAGGTAAGCTCAATTCAGTCATGTACTATATAAATTGCTCACAAATACTAACCTGAAGCTATGATTTGGCAGGGGCGAGGAGGTAGGTAAAAGGAGGGGAAGTAGGAAGAAGAGAAGAGGGATCTGCTCATTGGGAATGAGGAGAATATTTCAAGCAAGGTGAGTTTTCCACACTTCCATAAACAGGATATTCAGCAAAAGGCATCCTCAATTACCCGAGCAGATTTCGTGCTATGGAGACAAAAGACAAAGATTCTCCAAAACGCTTGCACCATCTCCCATGTCCCCTGGTTCTTACTCAGAGTCTTGTCCAAAACCTATATCCCAACAATCTGACTTCCAAAGATAAAAAAATAAAAAAAGTTTATACAGGGCAACTTGATTTGCCCTGGGCTATGAGGAGCTTGAAGTGACTCGAGCTTGAAACAGAGCATGGAGTGTCTGTAGCACATCTCATTGCTCCACCTGAAAACTGAAGCACATTTTCAGTTCTCTTAGCCCAAGTGGAAAAGTGGGCTTTAAAGGGATCGGGATCAGATAGAGTAGGTGGTCATGCTCTTAGATGTGAAAAAACCTGAACAAATACCTGGGTGCAAAAGGAATTTCCTACAATAACCATTTCAGAGTGCAATAGATTCATATTTCATGACTTCTGGTTTTTATTAGTCATGTGCACCCTTTGTAGTTACAAGTGAAGATTTATAGGAAAAACATTTCTAACCAAAAAGGTCATTTCACAATCAGATAGGTGAGATAATATAATATCTAATTTTTCTTTGTCTTCAATACTACAAAGGCATAAAGATCAGCTTTTATTTCAAAAAGAGTAAATATTCATTTCCAAGTGTTTTGAACCAAATTAGTCTACTCGAAAATGACATAAAAGTTATTTTTTTAAGTTGTCAGATAAATAAATTGTTAATTAAAAAAAAAATCACGTGGTTTTGATATTCTTACAACAAATGAAGCCTCTGTTAGTTTATATTTAATTTGCATTTTAAAGTCTAAAGAATAGCCATATTCAAAAGAGAATTACTGGTTTGGTAAAAAAAAAATCTCATAAGCCTGCCTTAATCAAAACTCAAAATCTGGCAACAAAACATCACTGTGGAGTGTTTGCTTTATAAACTTCTGGGAAAAGGTTTTCAATGTTAATATTTCAAAATGAATAATTTTGTAGAGTTTCTCTATCATTAATAAGCTTGCCATTTTTAATTTAAAACATGAAAGAAACATTTGTTTTCCTAGTAATAAGTAGACAGAATATTGTAAGCGGTTCAAGAAAATAAATTATATTGTTTTTAATGGCATGTTCTCTGAAATCATGAACATCACAGTCAAGAATGACCATGCAGGATCTGCCACATTATGTGGGAAAAATAAACTAAATGCTTCTGGTTTTACCATGAGATACCCTAGAGTATTCACAGCGCATATTCCAATTTTTAGTTTTATCTTTCTGACTTATCTCCTACTCCTTAGCAATTTTGGTGCCTGATAACTGTTTACGTCCCTTGGCAGGTGCTATTGTGACAATTTCCATTGCCAGAAAGTATTATGACTCCTCTGGCCAAAAGCTGTCTGCTTACCTACCTCGATTTTCATTCTGAACCCATCTCTATACTATTTCTGTGCCCATTACAACCCCACGGCTGGCAGAACGAGTGTCACCCAGCAAGGGGAAGGCGGAAGCACCAACTCTATTTCCAGATGCTTCCCTTGCTGCCACTCTGGCAGATGGAGCGAGCAGGGCTTGCCTGCCAAACATGGCATAACTCTACTCTCAGCTCAAGCAAAATCTTGGCTATGCTGAAACCTGTGGCACATTGCCCATCCCCTTCAGCAGAGCCCGGCTTCTGGCACTGCAGCGGTGATGGGGAAGGACAAGACAGTTTGATTAATCAAGGAGGGCACTGGGCGAAGGAAGGAGAGGTGCCACCATGCACGTGGGTGAGGAGAGGCTCTGAAAGAAGCCAGGAAGCAACAGGTCTTAGGTCTTTGTCTCCCTTGACGTGCTATATAAAGATGGATGATACTCACAACATTACTGAAATTATTTATTGACCAGAGTAGGCAAAATGGCATGGTCACCATTCTATTTTTCTTTATTATCTTAGGCAATTTATTCTTATGCCTAACCTGAGCCCTGTAACATTTCATCACTGTGCTCTTTGGTCCTCTTTACCCCAGCATCTTTCTTATTTCCTGTCATCCTCATTCATCTTGTCATATTTGAAACTTAGAGAGTAAGATTTCTTGGAACAAAGATGCATCTCACTGAAACTCCTGAAAAGCATTTCCGGCACATCCTTTGAATGCAAAATAATGAAATCAATACAAGTTTATTGTTCTCTTCCTATAGGAAACGGTGACAGAATTAGGTTCCCCAGGATCTAGTACTCTCAAGAAGTTCTTTGATTTTGTTATCTTTCGACCCTCTACATTATGCAGCATTCACTTGATTTTGAGATTGCAGATTTTGAAGAGAGCAGTTGAGACAAACAATTTCAAGGATCTTTTCCCCAAAAATTACTTTCCATCCTCCATCATCACATCAGAAACCGTAATACATACCATCATCAGCTCTTCCTTGGTGGAACACTAAGGAGCTGCTTGCCATCTGCCACCTAGCTCACACCCCTTGCAAGTAACCTGCCTTAATATCAGCCCTCAACTGCTTGGTTTCTATTTCCTTTTTTTTTGTTAGTTTTAATGTGACGTGTCTCTCAACAAAAGCTGTAAACCACCAAACTCCTCACTTTGTCAGTTTTCCCTCCTTTTGATGATGATATCTGGATTCACCCTCACAAAATGTATGGTGGAAAGAGTTATGAACAACAGAGCTGTCCAAAAGCAGGAGTAACTATACCCACACCTTGACTAACCTCCAGAGTCCATGGAGAACTGGACATTAATTTTTATCTGTACCAACCTCTCACTTGCTTGAAGACTAAATACCAAGCTTGTTAACTTACTAGTGCTAACTCAGCTCACCTCCTGTGATTATTTTTCTACCAAGCCTGACATTTCCGGGCATTTTGATGTCCTTTCCTTCATTTATTTTAAATGCAATTTGTTCTGCACCATTGCATCATATGTTTGATACTTCAGTGCAGACTCCCTAGGGCAGATGTCAGGAATCCAGCTAGAAGTTTGCTGAACTGCAGGGTTATTTGTTAAACCTAGGATTATGTTTATTGCCAGTCATCCTACTGATCTAATCTTAGCAGAATTTGCCAGTGTAGATCACTTCCTGCTTATATGGAACTCCTGGAGGGCAAAGAACTTCACTCTTCCCAAATTGTCTTCCTCAGGAAGAAGGCCTCTCGGCTCCTGGCCCCAAAGCTGCAGTGTGCCATCTAAAATCTACTCCTCTTCCATACTACAGGTGGTGACTTCACCCAAGCAGACTTTTACTTATTCCTACAACTGCCCTGGGACTTCAGAAATGCAGAGAAGCTTCAGAGGGGACTGACAAACTTTACATGCAAGCAATAACATTTAAACACACGTTAATTTACACACAGGTATTCTGCAACCTTCCAAAAATATTAGTACTTGAAAATAAATTAATAGAAAACTAGCAGCCTCTGATGTTTTCCATGTCCTTAGACTACTACCTTAGCATTAAAGGACAGGGTAAATTCTGACACCTATCAGTGTAAATTCTGCAAAAAAAGAGGGAAATGAAATGTGATGGAGTAGCACAGGTAAAGATGCTATAGACAGAAGGGATTTTGGTAAAGTTTCATCCTATTCCTTTCAGTATAACCCCCTAAAGCATTACTGAATTGCAAGTTTAAAGATAAACTTGGTCATGTAAGTTTTCACTATGTCTAATAAATTCTTCTCCTACTTAATACTATACTAAGAAATATAATTTGATTCTAATTCTCAGTAAATACACAAATAAACACGAAATAAAATAGCATATTTAAAATAATAAAAGTACTTTTGAAAAATATTCTGAGAATTCTGCAATATTCTACATCAACTATCGCTTAAAGTTGCTGATTTCACATGAAATTATTTAGGAATGGAAAACTGAATGGAAAAAAATAAAAAACAAAAGCGAAACTTTATTTCCAAAGTATCAAAATTACAAATGCCATATAATTTAGTATTAAATGTTAATATTTAATATTAAAAATATATTTTCCTGTAAATCTCAACCCTAAGGCTATGGGTTATCTTTACTGTCTTATACCCTCCTACATGTTACTTTGCCAGGCTTTTCACGCAGAAGCAGTAAACATATTCCGTCCCACACTATCAGCTGCAATATCACTTCCTCAGGAGAGATAGCCTCGTGGTTGATATGCCTCAATGTCAAAATTTACACCAAGAACTTATTGGACAGATTGTGAAATAAATTATAGAAGAAAATGGGATTCTTTCCTCATAAAAACTTCTAGACTTTAATTATTCCTTCCACTCCAAATAGCATGACAAATCAAAATTAGAGATTTTCATTAATCCAAATAAAATAAAAAGTAACCAAGTCAGACAAAATGCCTTAAAAATTTATCCTAACTTAGAAATTCTAGATTTTTTTCTCTTAATTTTAGATTTCTGATGTGATTTTTTTTGAATTTAGTGTGCGAAGTATCAATATTTCAATTTATTTTGATCTTTATTCATGCTAAATCATATTAACCATGCATACCAAAAAGTACCAGAACTAGCACATTCTCTGAAATCTCCATTTCCCTACAAACGTTTTAAATATAAGAACAATATAAAACTAAAATCCCAATGAAACTTATTCCATAAAAAAATTCTTACTGTCTACAGTAAAAAATGAATTTCCATAATTAAATCATTTTCCCTGTGAATATAACAGGTAAAATAAGAGGGGGAACAACAGAAGACAGAAAAGAGAAAGAAATCAGAATCTATGGACTGCTGGGAAAAGATAGCACCTGAAGTGCTTTAATGAACTGTATTCTGCTCCCATTGTGTCAGGTTACCACTAAATACCAAAAGTCTTTTTTTTTTTGTACATTCTGGGAACCTTTCCCATACCATGCTGAGGCATTTACGTTTTACACAAATTAACATGTGACTGCTATGCTAGATGGCTAATGGAATACATGTTTAGTAATATGAAAGCTCAAAATCACTTAAGAGTATCAAATGAGGTATCTTCACCTCTGCCGCCAAAAAGGCTGCCAGTGGTGTGTCAGAGACAACATAGCTTCCAAATGAGTTGACTAGGAAACAATGGTGTCTCACTCTAGGAGGATGAGAAGATTCCCAGGAAAGAATCTGTCTCATTCAGTTGTATCCACCACATCTCACAGAAGTGCTGCCAGATGGGTACCTTGTGCAGAAGACTACACAGAAAGAGTGTAATACATCACACACAGCTCCCGTGTCCTCATCCAAGAAGAGACACTTGTAGTAGTTGTCAGTAGAACCAATAGACTAAAATTAATCATCTGTTGGCTGAACTCAGTAGGAGCCAACGTGTGCTGGAGTCAGAGGAAAGGCAAGAGAGCTGCACTTTTTGTGTGCCTCAAATTGTCTTTAACAGTCTCATAATCAATATAACTTGAGAACTCTAAAATATTGTTCATGCCAAGCTGGAACCACCAATTTTGGATGTTTATATAAGACAAGGCCCAGCACAGGATTTCCTCTTTTCTTTTTTCCTCAAGGGTGTAGGTAAAGGAAAGAACCTGTCTAGATTCTAATATGCTATCTATAATCTACTATCTACAATCAATGTCCATTGTCCCTTGAAGGGAGGCTCTCACAGTTCCCAGTAACACATGAGGGGTGTGTTAGAAAGATGAAGGAAACCCAGGACTGGTTTCATCACAATCTTCTTGTCTGATCTTGAAGAGTCAAGCTCTGTACCTAGTGACTCACTTTACCATCTGCTCAACATCATAGGAGTACTGTGAAGATAAATACATTATGAGTAGGAGGCACCAAGTAACTACAGTGATGAAGGCAATATAGTATGTTGGCTACCAAAATGAAGGTGTAATTGTAGCTTATACTATGTTCTTCTGCAATAGTAGTAAAGAAAAGCCAACATAGGCTTTAGTAGGTGGTAGCTGCCACAAAAAAAAGAAAAAAAAAAAAGAAAAAGAAAAAAAGCTGAGAAGCTGCATAAGAGATATTGGTCCTATTTAGTTGGTAATTTGTTCACCGAAGAAGAAGAGATTCAGGTTCAATTTTCCACATCATCTCCTGTTTATTTACATTAACTGGAAGAGCATCAACAACATAAACATAGAATAATTCACACTTAGCTCAGAAAGTACCCAGTAGGTACTCACTTGGGCTGGGCTGTGCTGGACTTCAAGGTCTTTCTGTGAAAAAACTGAAATAAGAAATTGAATCCATGTCTTCGGTGTTCCATGGCAACAGCTTTTTTTTCAGTTTCAGTAATTTTAAGAAGTAACTTCTCTTTGTCCCTCCACAAAATATTTTTTTAAATTAAATCCTTGCTGCGTGCATCCTGATAGGTTTTTATTTCTTCTCTTGTGAAGAGGACAGCAAGAGTAGCTTTAAATCTGAGAGGCAGGTAACCTTTTATACCCTCATAAAATGTTTAGCTTCTTATACACACCATCACAGCAGTTTTATATTTCATTCTGTTACTGAGAACATCTTGGTTGCCAAGCTATCTTGGTATGGTGAACATCACACTCCTAATATTTGCTATTATTTTTTAATTCCATGATTGACCTTATACACAAAAAATATGAAAGAACAAACTGTTAAATTCCACTAATGACTTTCAAGATATACTGTCTGTGATCAAAAACTTACATCAATCAATGTCTTGACAATTTTATCTACAAAAACAATTAGAATAGCTGCCTCTATACCCATGTCTTAATCATTATTTGAAAGTTCTGAGTGCCTAAAATTGTGTGCTTTACAAATTAAAAAAAAATGTTTTATTTTAAGTGTTTTTTCCTTATTTGTTTATTAACAATGACTGTGAGATTATTGTTGAAAATTAACCAGCAACTTAAATGTGTATTTATTTTATTTCTTGTACATGGACTTCTTTAGACACTTGCCAAACAGTAATTGAACATTTGAATAATAATGAATTTAAATTTTTTACAACCCACAGAAAAGTCACTGTAAAGAATAGCATGCAAGCCTTGCTCCTTACCAAGGCTGATAATTAACTGCCTAAATAAAAAGCTGTAAGTCCAACTTGGGCATGATCAAAGGAATTATTCCAATGTCTCCACACTTAATGTGGCTGCCTCCATGGGAACCCTACCTTGGCCCAGTGTAATTGAATTACAACATGATTTACTTTGTGCCTTTTGCCTTTTTTCCACCAACTGGTATCTCTATTGGTCTTACAAAAGAACAGTTCTAAAGGAGACAGTTTAAACAGAATAATGGTGTCTGGTAATTTTCACAAATATAAATGTATATATTCTTCTTGTGGGTTTAAGCTCCTAAATTATATTCCTTTCTTCAGGCTGTTGTCTAGTATAATATTCCTTTAATGTTCTGTATTTGGAGAAACTTCATAATTTTCAGGAAGGATTACGTAAAAAATTAATTTCTTCTCTGAACCGCAAAGATGAACAGAACCTTTTTCTCTCAAAATTTGAAACGCACACTTCTATTTGAAAAACAGATCAGCCAATAGTGTCAGAAACCACTCTGTCCTGCTGTGCAAATCTATGACATAGCAGTGTGAAACCTGTCACTCCAATGCTTATTCGTACTTCCAGGCACTCAGCAGGTGGTAAAGGCCTTAAAGCATCTCAGTAAACAAAAAGGGTATTTGAATTGCCATTTCATGTCATTGCTTACTTGGGAAAATCTCCATTTAATCTTAAAAAGCTGATAGCACTTTAAAAATATATTTTTCTGTCTTTCTTTCCCCCTCCAGATTACTTATCAGTAATTATAACTAACACACTCTTCTCCCAGTTTGCATTCTGAATTGCAAGTATCTGTCTATAGCCTTGATGGGAGCAGTAATCTTCATGAGTACATCTACATGATTTCACATGTACTTGAAATATCCCTTCTACTCCACAAAGAGCTGCAGCAAAAAGTACACAAACAAAATACAAAACACAAAAAAAAAAGTCTTAATGTGATAGATCACATAAAAACTGATCTGATAGACCGACAGTCTGGAAAAGGTTGCCCAGAGAAGCTGTGGATGCCCCAGTCCTGGAAGTGTTCAAGGCCAGGTTGGATGGGGGTTTTGAGCAACCTGGTCTTGTGGAAGGTTTCCTGCCTATGGCAAGGGGATTAGACTAAATGGTCTTTTTGATCCCCACCAACTCAAACCATTCTGTGAGTCTGTGTTTCTATGAAAATTATGTACACCTCAGCTAACAGCTAATCTTTTCTTGCTCACAAAGCCTAGTCTTTTTCTTGTAATCTTTATAAACGTCAATCCTACCATGCTAGGAAGTAATCCAAATACAGCAAGGATGGAATAGCTTGAAACACGTCAGGAGCTTGCACACTGCAACGCAGGCATCTTTGAAAGAGCAATGTTAATGACACAATATGAGTAGCAGCAGGCTGATGGACAGCAATGCAGCAGCAGCCTGCCGTGGCGCGTCATGACAGTTTTTGGGGAGGACATCAGCTCTTGCGCAAGATAAACACTTAGGAGATCAGCAATGAGGGTGACTAGCTAACTAACCTGACATCTTGGTCTCCCTCCCAGCACTACATCAGGCAAAACAGGACTTTGACTACACTGTTCAAACACAGCAAATGAAACCAGTTCTAAAATAGATGGCATATGGCAGTTTTTCCACATGTGTTTACATAGACTGCTTTAGTTCAGAAGCTGGGCTGTGCTAATGTGAACTTAATGAAAGGGTGAGTATAGAGGTGGTTATTGTTGTCTATCAATGGTTATCAGCAGTAAAGCTAACAGACCCACAGTTCCAATTAATTTTTTGGCTTCCCACCCTGGTGTAACTGGACCTGAGGCAAATCAATGAAGTAAAACACTGAAAACTGTTCCTTTAGAGATACAAAAATGTTCAGATATTCTTCCTTAGAGTACTGCATTTGTCTGTTCAACTACTGTGCATGCACTACACTACTTAAGATAGATAGATTTTGCAAGCACCAGACCTTTTGTCTCAAAAAATAAAAATAAAATTAATCTCTAGATTTACCAAAACATTTAAGAAACTTTTCTCAAAGAACTAATGCTCAAGCTTCATTAACTTCCTGAAACATCTCAGAAAGAGGACAGCTGGAGTTACAGCTATTACAATTGTGATGTGAAAATGTTTAAGAAGTGGAATCTTCTTTATGGATAAATGTCTTACAATTGATGATCCTAATAATTATTCAGAACAATTTGGGCTTTTACAGTTCAGATCAGCACACAGTTCACAACAACACAGCAAAATACAGAAAAACATGACTACTTAATGTCACTGTGTTTCCCTATTTTATTGTGAAAAAGCACTTTACTATAACTTACAGTAAATTATAAAGCAGATATGTTATATTAAGGACTCAAGAATCTACATGTTACTCACAGTGAAAGGACAAGTTATAGATTAATCTTTTGGACAGTGTCTAGAAAATGTTAGTAAAAGCTTTGTAGCCATAAACTGAAATAATGCATTTCCTATTTTATGTTACAAATAATATAAAAATATACTGTAGAGATTTAACATTTTATTAGTGCTGCATCTCTGCCCTTAAAATAAGATCTTTTATAAGGACATCTGAGAAGTGTTTTGGTTATTGAAAAGAAAAAAATGATTAGGAGAAAATTTCAGATTTTAAAAAAATTTGCTTTATTAAAGTATCTATAAAACCTGCTACATATTTCTTTATATTTGCAGATTTTATAGAATATTATGAATTAGATATTGTTGAGGTAGGTGCAAAAGCATTTATAAAAGTGTATACTAGCAGAGGGATGCATCAAAATGGTGTTATGCATGATATATCCTCAACTTAGATCATCCATCAAAAGAGTGTCTCCTACTGGAATATCAAGAACACTCTGAATTTCTCAGTTTTGGTTCAATAATCCCATTTGACACCAGATTAGTTATCTTTATGAAGACAGAGTTGCTAGTGGCCTGGATTTTAATCTCATCTGTAAAGCAGGTACAGTTTTCACTGCAACGCTTTAATTTTATGTGTGCAAAACCCAAACCACATCTCTTACAATGTCTTTAAAAACAATCTGTTTAAATCCCATCCCTACTCAGAATATCAGTATTCTAGGGGATACTGCTTAGCTATTTTGACCACATAATCTACCTTATGCTCACAGATTCAAATCAGATTGATATGCAGAATATTAATTCATTTTGTAAAAGTCTTATGACTATTGGGCGTTGACTGACGAGAAGCTCAACAGGAGCCGGCAATGTGCACTTGCAGCCCAGAAAGTCAATCGTACACTGGGCTGCATCGAAAGCAGCATGGCCAGCACTAATCTGCTCCTGTGAGACCCCACCCAGAGTACTGCATCCAGCTCTGGAGCCCTCAGCACAGGAAGGACAGAGATCTGTTGGAGCAAGTCCAGAGGAGGCCATCAAGATGATCAGAGGGCTGGAGCACCTCTCCTGTGAGGACAGGAGAAGGAGTTGGGGTTGTTCAGCCTGGAGTAGAGAAGGCCTGGGGAGACCTTAGAGCAGCTTTCCAGTACCTAAAGGGCGCCAACTGGAAATCTAGAGATGGACACATTACAAGGACATGTAGTGATAGGACAAGGGAGCATGGCTTAAAACTGAAACACAGTACATTTAGTATAGGTATAAGGAAGAAATTCTTCACTGTAAGGGTAGTGAGGCACTGAAACAGGCTGCCTAGACAAGTTGTGGATGTCTCATCCCTGAAAATATTCAAGGCCAGGTTGTATGAGGCTTTGACAACCTGATCTAGTGGTTAAAGGTTCCTTCCAACGCAAACCATTTCATGATTCTATTATTCTATGATACGATTCCATGTCAGTCAGCAAATTACAAGTCTAAGCACTAACTAGGTTTTAAAAATTAACGGCATCAAAGTGATCAGTGACTAGGAAAATGCTGCATCTATGTAAGTTACATTGCCCAGCAGCTCCAGCTTTGTCTTGGGAGTTTTATACTGCAGCATGTAAAAGCCCAGAATTAATTAACCACATCACCTCACTACATCAGCCTACTACTAGCAATGAAATGAAGTATGTAATATGTAAGGTTCTTCCTGTATATGTTTTTATATATATCACAGCATATATATGTACACATTATTTATCTTCAATGCATCAATAATCACTACAAAATCCATTTTTCTTACTTCAGAAATACCATCAAACTTGCTTTCAAATCTTAAGGAATTCATGATGCACTGTTAAACTTGGTGGGAGCAGGATTGTTCTGATACATAGCTTTCTACAAAGAAACCTATGTATGTTTTGCATTTTGGGTATACTAACACCTATCACAGAATCCTAGGTTAAACAGAGACGGGAACCTTGAGTTTCAGCAGAATACTCACAAAATCGCAGAGCAAAAATTTTACAAATAAAAGAAAGAATCAACTGACATCACAGGCAGAATAATAGTTTGTGAGAGCAATGAACCACAATATTTTAGTCTCATATGATTTGGCCACAAGGGGCACACACTACAAAAGCAAGCTTCAGCCTCCAGTGCTTACATATACATGAACCCTCATCATTTGTGCATTTTCCTTACAAATAAAATGCAGAGGAACAAAGAAATAGAGAGCAATTGTATATTAATATGAGCAATAGTTTCAGATTTTATCTGAAACCAGAAATGCTCAGCTTATTTAATTTTCAGCAGAAAATCCAAGAGCATTACTTTTCATTATATACATTTAATAACAGTGGATAAAAATATCTATGCTAGTCTTCTGCAAAGTAGTGCCTTTGAGATAATTGTTAATTGTGAAAGATTCACAATATATTATGTTATTTTAAGTGAAGAGTTCATGGCTAAGGGCAATTTCAACAAATGGCATTCAATTTATCGTGTCCAATACTGTTATATAGGATTATTTACCTCAATACATATAATGTATCATTAGCTTTAATAATAAATTTGCATCTAAGGCTTTTTAAAATGTTACTTACATTTCAGGAAGCAAACTAAGAACAAGCACTTACTGCCAGTCTGGTAACACATGTGCCAGTACAACAGTGGCATAAGGTGCACACACACACACAGGGGGTGCAAAAACAGTAGTAAAGCAACGTGTATAAATCTGCTACAGATGCTCATAAGGAAGCAAGAAGGATAAAACAAAGGGTTCTGCTTCATGTCTGAATTCCTTGCATGACCCATGGTATCTGAAGTCTCAAACAAATGTCAGCCAGTGCAAATGAACCTGTCGATTATGAATCAGAATCAAAGTCTTAACATCCCCAAGTAATTCCTCACACTGTGCTAGAGACCAAATTCAGAGACAGACTAACTTTTGGCACATTGTGTGCTCCTGAAAAAAAAGGCTTGTAGGAAAATTTACTGATGGTGTAATAACATTTCCTGAGTCTGATGCAAATGTCTGATTTGACACCAAAAAGACTCTAAAACAATCGGATTTACAAAATTAAATTACTGCATATAATGCTTCAGTGTCTAGATTAGCTATGACCTTTCTTCATCTGATGCCTTTCTAAACATGATGGACATTGATCTCCAGCTCAATATTGGAGAAAAGGCATTTAGGATTTGAAAATATAAATTAGGCTAATTCAGACGTGGTGCTCAAGTAAGGTGTGCAATCTAATTTTGATAATTCTGTCAAAACATTATTCAGTTGTAACTGTACCTTCCTAAATGTGGGATGATAATTTCCTTTACAGGAAATAACTCAGAAAGGTTTCTAAGGAAACCAGGCAAGCACACCAAACTAATATCAGGTTTTATATGACAGTGAATATCACACAAGGAGAGTTGGAAGAAAATTTTCAAGGGAAAATGCTGTAAATGTGAATAAAGATAAATTGAGGTTTGAACACTGGCAATGTTTGAGAATCTCTGCTTCTGACTCCCGATATATTACTAGGTTAAGCAAAAAGAGGTGTCCAATACATGAGCAGGAACATGCACATGAATAGAAGCATGTGGGATACAACTTATTGACAAAATACAAATGCAAATGAAGGAAAGTGAGGAAAGGAAAATGCAGACTATTTTAATGGCAAACACTTTCAGAATGGGCAAAGTGAGTGAAGTGGGAGAAATCTCACCACCACAGTAATGATAGGTGTTTTGGTGGTTTGATTCTGGTCAACTAAAATTATGGCAGAGACAGAAACTGCACGTAAGTAAATTAGATGGGAATCTTTTTTTCACGTGCAAAGCACGTCCAGCCTAAATACTGCTAAAAATCTGACTTCCAGACGCATGAAGGGGAGAGGGCACGTCTGGATTTTTGATTTTTCAAACTTCAGGGGTGCCTGAGTACTTCCAACTCAGCCTTGAATGTCTTTAATTAAATATTCTTCTGTGGAGGCTGCTCCTTGCTTTCCTCCCCAGCAGAGCTAAACTGGTTCTTTAATGTGTAAGGGACCAGAGGGAGGGAGGTGATCCAAGCAGTGCCAGGCACTGGCCAAGATTTAAGGTGTCCTGCTGTTTAGGGTGCAGGTGCAAAATAGTAAAAAAAAATCCTCCAAAACAGGCTAGATGCATGACGCATGAGTTTTTTTCCCTAGATAAAGGCAGGGAGAAGGGGCTAGTGCAGTCATGCTTGCTGGGAACTGTGAGCAAAGCAGGTAACTGTGCACAGCTCTGCTCTGGCAGGTGCTAACTGTGAATAACAAAGAGGCTGTGTGTTCCAAACTGAGAATCCCTTACAAATGAATAAGAGAACATCTGATGTAAATGTCTGTGATTACATGAATGTGAGCTTTTCAGGCAGAATCAATACCTTCCATTAGATCATCTCATATTGTTGGGAAAAGTCACAATTCTGGTTGATTCAAACTTTCCCTGATGACACTATAGTTAACATCCAGGTTAGAGGCCAGGTGGGAGATCATGGGCAATGAAAACCAACTCCCTTTTCACCCACATACATGTCCTTTGGATTACTCTATTATAATGAGATAATTGCAAAATATTGAACAAAATATTTCATTTATAAACAATTTTATAAGGCACCATGAATGCAAATGGAACAAAATAATAAGGGTGTTCTCTACACCTCCTGAAAATATCCACTTATTGATCACATAGACAGCTTTTTAACTTTCTTTATCCCGTGGTGTGTTTGACCAGCAACCTGCTAGTTTTAAGATCCCTCCTGGAACTGATTTGGAAGTAAAATTATTTTACAAATGAAACTAGCAGGATATATTTACTTACACTCAGCAGACTTTTATCCAGGAATTCCTCTACATAGGTAGCAAAACCCTAAGTGCTTTGGGTACAACCACCTGCAGGGTGGTAGAATTTGCCCTTATAATCAGGCATGTACCCTTCACCTGAACGTTGCAGAGAATTAATCCTTCACGGGTCTCAGCACATTAAAAGCAAGAAAAAGAACATATTTTGCTGTCAGAGATGAAAACTGCTGGTGAGAAGGTGGCTTTTGCTTTTTTATTCCAGAAAAAAAGTAAACAAATGAAAACAAGACAAATGAAAACAATACATTTTCCTCTCTGAACTTACCAACAGAAAATCCCTCAGCAGAAGGATTCATGTTTCTTCGGATGCAGCTGAAGAAGCAAATTAATTACCTGTCTTCTTGTCAACAAATAAAGCCCTCAAGATCTATGTCTGAACTTAAAGAAAAAGGTACATCTTTATTTAAAGACACTTTAATACCTATTTGTGCTTTTGAAAGTGATTCTTTTTCTCCCTTTTGCAAGAATATATACACACAGGGACTTAATTAACATATAGACTGGGGATTTAGTATCAAATGGTCACAGGAGAGAAGAAATTAATGTAAATCATAAACAAAGTACTATACTTCCTTCCTAAAAAACAGCCTTTGGGCAAAAAACAATAAACAGTTTAACTAGCAAAGGCAGATGCTAAAGGGTCACTATCTTCCCTCCTGCCATCGTTTGTTGAATAGTTCTGTAGATATAAGGAGTAAGCCACTGAGCCAGATCCTGCTGTTCAAGAAATATGTTTCACAGCCAGGTAATTGCTTTCCCCAGACTGTTGTCCTAAAAGGAGGGGAAAGACAGACAAAATCCTAACAGTAATGTGGAGGACTGTTTCAAGAGGATCTGGTCAGAAAACACTTTGAGTAGCTTAGTTTCATTGCAACTGTCTGTTACTACATATTTTCTGCAATATAAAAGTAAACTTCCAAAATAAAATTCCAGCAGTGTTAGACCATAAGCAACACTCTAGATTATAATATACAATAAAGATCAATAATGCTGTTTGGAAATAAAAGAATGCTATCAAAGAAAATCAAATTACTGTATACACACATTTGAGAAAAATATCTGCATACTATACATAGACAAATTTATGTAAGTCTTCACTTACTGTTTTTTTTGGGTTGCTTTTTTTTTTTTGACATTTTGCTCTACATCATTAGACACGGAGGATTCTTGTAATATTTCACCACAGAACACTGCAAAACATTTTCATAAGACTCCGATGCTGATGTTAAAGACAAACTGGGGTAAGCAACACAAAAAAATTTTCACTTCTCTGAAAGGTGTTCACAGAACAGGCTGAACTAACATCTTTTCCTCCACCATTCAGAAGTTCACTGTATCTCATTAGGCTGAGGGGCAGCATCACTTGCAAAAATGAGTTGCTAATGGTCATTGCATCCTGCTGAACCCTATTTATAAGAGTGCCACACAATTTGAAGGGAGACTTTGAAGGAAAACAGAGCTCCAACAGACTCCTCTGTTAGTAAAGAAACAAATGAGAAAGTTATTAATTTTACAGACATATATTTTCACATTGGTGAACAATTTACCTAAACCATTATTTTAATCTCTAGCACTGAATATGAACATTGAATCTGCCTATCCATTTGAAGTTCTCTAAAATTATAGCTCAAGTCCTGTACATGGAAAATCAATTATTTAATCTTAATGAAGAAAAAACTGGAATTTGTACCTTTTTGAAGAATAGAAATAATTTATTTGTAACAGATATTCAACGGCTCTTTCTAAATTATTAATTTATATATGCAGGAACATGTCAAAAGAAGCAGTTCAGACCTATACTATTCTATTTGTTGAAAAAAAAATGCATTTGTCTGGCTACAGCATGGTCAGATGGTCTTTCTCTGTCCAGAAGAACAGATGAACACTGACTTTATATAGGAGTCATATCGTCACACTTACCTTTTTTATATTGTTTATGCAGAAAATTATTTTCTTATGGGTGTCATTTTAGCAAATGATGCACTATAATTTTCCCTCAGCACTACTTGCAGTTGTATCAAGTAAGTTAGAGCCTGACATTGCAGCAGGGTGCCCAGAATAGAGCTCTATGCCTCCTCTATCTTCAGTGGCACAAGCATGGGGGATTCAGAACAACATCTGGTCTTTTTATTGTATTTTTGGTATGTGCAGGTGGGAAAAAGCCAATTTCTTAAATGATAGTTATTTAGATTTGAAAAAGTAGTAAAGACCTTTTAGCAGCTTTTAGGTGCTGCAGATGTAAATTGAAGAGCAAATATTAATGCAAATATCACACACAATCAGTAATCCAGGAACTGGTCAAACGCTTTACCACGCAGAGCATCTGTACCTCTCCTTCACACATTATAAATTTCTCCCACTGTTGGGTATCTTTTGAAAAGCTGCCCAAGTACATATCTGTAGACTCAGATCTGCAGTGCATTGAAAGTAGTAAAATAGATTCTTGTGTGATTTTGGAGACAGACATTCTAGACAGAAGCCAAACTTCTAGCTCTTTTTTTCAACTTCAGAGAAACTATTCCAGTTTACAATAGAAAAGAAATTGGCCTATTAAAGAAAAAGATAGATAAAACCTAAAAAATGAAAAAAAAAAAAACCCCAACCCCTCTTTGCTCTAATTTAGAGACGGCTAAATCAATTTAAACTAAAATTCACTTTTCAGTCTCTCACAGAATGAAATTCCTTTCTAACAATTTTGTTGCTACAATAAAGCCTTGACAAATTGGAACTTACAGTGGAAGCTGTGATAGACCATTAACTATAGAGGATGCACCATAAAATAGCAGGGAAGCTGTCAGTGGGAATACAATTTTCAGGGGATTTACTTTTGTAGTTATATAAGAATATTAAATAAAAGTAATGTAATACAGGAAACCCTACTGCATTAATTTTATTTGACAGGTTTTACTGTACCTGTTTTCCTTCAAAGCCACTTTTCTCATTTCTTCATCAATATTCTTCTCAACAGATAAAAACTCTTCAAATATAGTGAGCTGGCTCATTATAGAAGAATGAACCCAAAAGAAGCATGCTTAAATCTGTGAATTTAAAAAGCATTCTGGTCAATCCCATGTGTCTCCTAAAGCTAGCGCTGTCTGCTGCTGAGACATACCTAATGGGACATTTCCAACAGATGACTGGTGTTGGGAAGAACGCAGCAGGGGTGAAAATGGAAGTTGCCTCCAAAACTCCTTCAGCTTCTCTGAAGGGAAAAGGTAACTAACAGGTTTCTAACATCAGTATCCCATCGAGGTGCAGTAAATGTTTTGCCCACTTTTGATTTCATTATGGGTATAAACTCTATAAACTGTGCTGCTAAGGAGCTGTGGCTTTCCAGTCATTTTCTGATTCAAAACTAATATACTCCCTGGAGCGAGTTGGGTTTATGTTTATGTTGTGTTTTCCTTCTTATTTGTTTTTGTGCAGGCATAGACCTGAACTAAAACACAAGGCAGACATAATCACACACATGGACTGCATGAAGCAGACTATCTGTTCCAAATTAAAGCGCAAAGCAAATCATAAAGAAATTAAGTTAAATTAAAGAAATTTATAACTTGGTCTCTTGTTAAATTTTATCTTGTCTGCTTCACATTTTTGCAGCTTGTGGGTGGAAGGAAAAAAAAAACGGATTGGAACTGAAAGCATACGTGAGTCATTACTGATCTCCAGAGGAAATGAGCTTGCAGGTAAAAGCTGTTAGGTCTGTCTGGTAAAGGAGGCTGAACCTAGGCACCAGACAGAAACTTGGGCTCTAACCAATACAGATAAAAGTCCCAAATGGTGAGGTGTGCTCTCAACTGAATTCTGCCCACCAAGAGAACAGTTATCATGTCCCTATCCAAAGTCCTTACCTTGACAGCCAAATTTTAAGTACGGGACTACTTAACAGCTTTGAAGCCTAAATGGGCTTTGAGCAATTTTGCTAATTTAAGCAGTTTTTTTCTTTTCTGCATCTAATTTCCTTTATGTCTCAATCAGCAGCCAACTGCAGCCATCTTCTATGCAAAAGGACTAGCCATCTTCTATGCAAAAGGACTGGAAAATCTATAGTTCAAAATGTGGTGCCAACAGCTTTAAAATATATGTATGTTATACATTACTTTTATATGACTGACGGAAATCAATCTCTGAAATTCTATTATATTTGTACTGTTCTCTCTCTAATTCCAAAATCAAAACTGAAAAATGCAGATGTCAGGGTAAAGCATGTCTTGGCCCATTGTCATGTTGGTGCAGAAATTTTGCCCTTCTGCTTGCATCGTAGTCTAGAACTACCAGAGGGACTAAGAAATACTCATCTATAAAAATCTTTATCTTGGTGATTACATCACAAGACTCTGCTTCCTGAATGAAGAGCAGTCTCATTTCTGAAGAAAAGAGGTCATATGCCATAAAACTCTGGGAATTACTTTTGGGTTTAGAATTCCCTTTCCACAGTCACAGACTGCCTTTACATGCCAAAAATAGAGTTTTGGTTATGCCTCGGTCAAACTTTCCTCTTGTCTGACTTTAACACACCAGAATTCAGGACTGTGCCTGGTGCTAGCTCCCGTTTACACCTCTACCCTTAGTTTCAGCTGTCTGATTCATTATACAGTCTTCTAACTCTGTTCATGTTTCGGGACAAGACCTGCTAGATGCCTTTGCTTTCCAAGTCTTCACCAAGTAAACCTCTATCACTGTAGGTTATAATGCAGAATCTGACCCTTCAACATTTTATTTTCTTTCAACATAAAATGTGGAAGAGGATGGACACATTCCTCAACTCAATAGTACATGGAGGAATAAAGCATTTTGTACAGACTCAGTAAGTGCAACTGCCTTCTATGATGAGGGAAAACACGTAATGGATTAGGCGGTACTTACGCGGAGTAGAGGACTTCAGTCTTCTTAAGTATCCTGAATAAGGCCACTCTTGAGCCAAATAGAAAGAAAATTATAATTACATCCTGAACACTCCCAGTAATAAGCAAAACTCTTGTTTACAGACCAGTTCAGAAATGTAAAATAGTGACTTTCTCATGAGACGCAGCTGGGTTTAGCATGAGTTATAAATGTGATATTGCCAATTAGTCTTCCTAAGTAACAACATTTCTCCATTTCTTAATTCTCTGCCAAAGCAGTTGTAACATGGACTACCTGTACAGAAGTAATGCATACATAATGATATGAGCTCTACTATTGACTGGTCTAAAAATGGATTGCTTTTCTTTCTTTTTCTGCTTCATTTCTTTTGTACGAGTGAACATCATTCATACATAGATTTAACAAATGTTTATGACATATGGTTTTAAATGATAAATTACTTTGCTTAGATAACAAGATAAATGTGGCAATTGGGTTTTTTAGAGCTGACAAAACTAAATATTTTCCATGTTTCCATGAAAGAATTTGAAGAAAACCAATCAACCAAACAAATAAAATCACTGCAAGCATATTTTAATTAACTCAATAATTAGAATGGGTTGGATTTTGTTTGGGATTTTTTTTTTTATGTCTATGAGTCCTTGCATCTTGGGTCTTGATGGATTCTGTATTACAGATTATGTTTACAAGAAGTTTCAATGAAATTGAAAAAAATCAGAATGAATAATCTTCCATTCAGGCATAATCTTGAGACAGAGAATGCCAAACAATGAGTGAATTCATTTAAATATTGAATGAAGCAGTTCCCTTAAAAGAAAAAAATCCTGTTAATTTCCCTTTTATTTTCAGAAACCATTACAAAATGTAGAGTCCTTTAATAAAGATAATCATAGTACAGTAATTATATAACTCACACTTTGATTTAAGGAAATCTAACAACTTCTCATAATTTGAAAGTGGAATGAATATGCTTTCAAAGAACACAAATGGTTTAATATTTCTCTCCACTCTTCAGTTAATTCAGCCCAGCTTCTGCATACAGATAACCCTTGGTGTCTTGACATTTCCCTCTTGCCCAGGGCCTCATGGTGGGAAAGTTCCTTCCCATTTTCACATACAATGAGGCTGCTTATGGCTGTAAATATCTCAGCCAGGTGTTATTCAGCTGAAAAAGATATCTCCATGGTATTTTTCCTGATGCCACATGGATACTTATCCATGCTGCTTTCATCTGTGACTAACTGCTTGCAACTTCAGCGAGGCATTGGAAGCAGCCTCGCTGGGAACATTTGGTGTCCTGACTCATGGGTGCTGGAATGAGCGAATAGAAGAAAGCTGATACATCCGGAAGAGTCTGAGGCTGAATTCTGAAATTCAATTTCCATTCCTTTGGACTACTAGAGAGCTAAATTGAGCGATGCAAAAATCACTAAAGACTCAAAAAAAGGCATCTAGATTTTTTTTCCAGAGTAATCTAAGTAGTCAAGAGAAGCTGTTAGTAGGAGTACTCATAGAAAAGGACGGATAATGATATTTAGATTTTTTTAACCTTTTTTTTCCCCTATGCAGCCTATAGAAAAGACTAAGTTCAACGTACAAGCCTCGTCCATCTCTATTGCAGCAGAAATTTATCCCAGTACCTTAAAATTGATGGGTAAGTATAGAGTAGCTACAATGAAACTAAGGTATTTTTCAACAAAGCATGAAATTTTCTCTATTTGAACAAAATCACATGCCTAAAGAGTACTTTATATTGGTTATCAAAGATGATCTCAACCTTTTAAAAACAGGCTTCTTCTCAATAGTACAATAGAGGGGGGAAAAAACCCAAACGTTCCTAGAGCCACACTTACTGCTTTGGAAATGTCGACTTATGCAGGATATTGTAGCAGAGAACCATATTTGAAGAAAATATATTTTTAGGATTTTTAAGGATAAGTTATTTAGGGGTTCATTTGCTGTTCCCTCTGTTCTGATGTTTGTATGTCCCTGATAAAAATATGGGATATGTATTTTTCTTCTTTTACAGATCCCTCTAAATATAGAGTCAAATTCTTCTTTTATTTTCACTTTATTCTCAAGTTTCCTGCTTTTTCCTTAACTTTTAGCCTAGCATAACATCAGCAATTCCAATGCTGTTGGACCTGAACTACACAAATGTACAGGATAGAAGAATCCAACACCTTTTGACAGAAGTCATACCAGGTTTGCCACTTCCTTCAGAGTCTGAAGTTAGGCTTTTGCCTCACCTAATGAAATTAGCCAAACATTTCCTAATTCCAGTTTAATTGAATAGTTCTTGATCAAAATCTGTGTGACCCTATCATTCTGCCCCAGTAAATATTTCCCAGCAAGGCAAAAATTGTCTCTGGGAAATATTCTCTAAAAACAAAGCTTGAAATGAAGCCAGAATGATCTCATTTCAAATGATCTTTCAGATTTCAGCCACTAACTTTGGCTCCTAGCTACAGATTTGTTCACATTTTTCACTAACCTCCAAATTATTTGATTCACACGTTAAGTTTATTCCATCTCCTGATTGAAGGCAAGCAAAAATAAGAGCTTTTGAAGATTCCACTTGGACATTTTCCTGGGAAGCAGATTTGTAGCACTAGCTAACCCATTTTTCAACAGCATGAATTCTCACTGCCCTGATTATTATGTGCTCATTTGCACTAATTCAAAGTCAGTTCACAAAGATAACACAATCTAATTTGGTAACAATAACTATCCACCTATAAACTGAAACAAATTATTAGACGATGTTCATCTGTGTAGAGAGTCAGACTTGGAAGTATCTTTCTAAAACAAATATTTTTAGTTACTTTAGAAAAATCTTCTTGGCTACCCTTGCCAAAACGTGGTATCTTGCATTCTCTGGGAAAAAAAAATTATCTCTCTGTGGCCCTGTTTTGCTCCCAAAGATATAAACCCTAATATTCTTACTGATTGAAAATGAGGAAAATCCCATTCTAAATTGAATTCTATCTTTCTAATGTACTTCTATCTGAACACAGCCAAAGTTCATCCAATGAAATATAAAAACAATATCCTGGAAAAATATGAGTAGCTAATAAAAGACATGAACTATTACACTCCCCAAACTGTTTGACACAAACAGTTTTTTAAAACCAAGCAAACTTCAATATCACAGCTTCACAGAAGCAACTTGATGTGATTCCTCTTACCTACCTTCAATGAGACAATGTCCAAAGAAGTCAGACAGATTCTTAGAGTCAATAGTTTGTGTTGTATTTCCTCAGCAGCACCACGGGTCCTTGTTAAGAAATGTTACTAGTGATATTCTGCTAGCACAGGCACTCCAGCTAATCTCAGATGCCATTGTCCTACACAGTAAGACAAGTGATATTCTAAATGATACATGCTTATGCTATGTATAGCTTTCCTTTTTTAAAGCCTACCCTCAGCCACAAAAGCTGCTCCCATGCAGTTGCCAGATTCAGTGTATTGTAGTTCCTTTAACTAATGCCACCAAGCAAGCTGAAAGTGGAATGATCTGAAGTATTTGACTGCCAAACTTTCAATTATCATTATGGCTTAAAAAAAAGCCAGTGCTATTTCGAGTGCAGTTACAATAGCATGCCACCTGTGAATAGCTGGTTGGAACGCCACACCAGCAAAGCCTCACTGGCTTTTATGAACTAAATTTTCACCCTCTAGCAATAACCTAAACTATTCAGACATGAAACTCACTTGTCCTTCACTGCTCTCTAAGCTACATCTGTGCACCACCTATTTTTTTCAAGCATTTTTTCAGACACTTTCTCAAGAATGTAAAACAGTTAGGGTCACACAGATACACAGAGACAGATCTATTAACTGACAGTGTACTCAGGTGAAAGTGATTATCATGATCTACACCATTTTGATGGGCCATTTCCATGATCATATTTCTCTGTCAGATCTATTTTTTTCTGCCAACAGAGGACCCCATTACCACCATTAGCCTCTGTCTAGAGCAGTGAACATACTTGAAGTAAATCAAGAAGAAGCTGATGAGCATTTTACTGACATTTGATGGGTGGCAATGCTTTCGAAGTTCTAACTCAGTGATACTTTAAATTCAGGATTCTGTCTCACAAAGACATATGCACTCTCTTGGTTTGTCTTTCCAGGAAGTACTCACTGTGCATAAAATTAAATACATATCACAGCTCTAGTAGATCTCTCCAGCTGAACACTTATCAGGTTGATACATTTTACTCTAGTACTGGTCCATCTCTTCTTATGCTTCCCTTGGCTAATATGATTTTCCCAGTTTTCCTGAAAACTTTTCCCAGCAATAAAACCACACAATTTCCCTGGCCAGTATCATCTACTGCCATTTCTGCAGTAGCTTTAGTTTGTCCTTAGGAGGAGTGGCTGAAGGAGCTGGGGTTGTTTAGCCAGAAAAAAGCAGGCTCAGGGGAGACTTTATTGCTCTTCATAACCACCTGAAAGAAGGTTATAGCCAGACAGGTGTCAGAGTCTTCTTCCAGGTAATGAGAGACAGGACAAGAGGAAATGGTCCCAAGTTGCACCAGGGAAGGTTTAGATTAGACACTAGGAAAAAATTACTCCATGGAAAGATTTGCCAAGCTTTGGAACAGACTGCTAAGGGAAGTAGTGGAATCGCCATCCCTAGAAGTTTTCCAAAAATACACGTTTATGGCACCTGAGGGCATGGTTTAGCGGTGAACATGGTGGTAGTGCGGGGTTGATGGTTGGACTTGATGATCCTAGGAGGTCTTTTCCAACCTTAATTATTCTATTATTTTAATACATCCAGTTGTCCACACACGTATTTCCTAGAGTGACAACATATTTAAGTCTTTTTGAAGCCCATTACTAACCCATGAAAAGTATTTTTATAGATAAGAAGCTAAATTCCTTCACAAACCCCATGAGCTTCAGTAGCAATCTTATGGTGATTCTGTGCCTTAACTGCAGTTTTTAATATTGCTTCAAATATGTTTTGAAGTATACCTGAAGTTTCCCTGAAATTGAATTATAAATTCTATCACTCCTTTTGTCTTTTTATACTGCAGTTATATAATATCATGGTTTAGGGACAGAAAAAAATCAGTATAGACATTCTAGAGGGTACTGATTTTTTTTTATTAGTATTATTTTTTTTTCTTTTTTGGATTGTAACTGGCATACTGGGCTGGCATATCCTTTTCTAATCTGTTCACAAAAATCATGCAACATCTGTTCTCAGCTCAAGGCCAATCAAAGCTAAAATAAGGAAATAACATCTCAGAAGTACAATTGAAACCTGCAGGCCTTAAATCTGCCCTATGTCACTCCAGCTGTCTCGTGAAGTAGCATTACTGACCGCAAAGGGACCACAGGAGTCAAAAAAGAAGGAGCAATAGCATAGCAATTTCTGCTTTATCTCCCTATCATGTTTAGCCAAGAGTAGATGACTGACTGCTTTTGAGAAAACAGCAAATGGGAAATAAGGCAAACTCAAGTTCAGGTGCTTGTTTGCATCTGAGAGGTTATCTTAAGGGGATCTTAATACTGTTGTTGACTGAGATACTAAACTGACACTTTAGCAAATTATCTGTTCTAAACTGTTGGAATTGTTAGATTTCAGAGTTAGTGAACAAGAAGCCATAAACATTCTTGTAACACAAGTTAATTATTTCATATGCTGTGTTCATAGACTTCAAATAGCAGTATTTGTTTATGGTTGGTTCAGATTCAAGCTTATCTTCAAAACCAGACTATGGCATTCCCCATTATTTTTTTAATTCTTACACAGAAAACTTATTTGGAAGATAACATTTCTGAGCAATCTGCATTATGCAATAATTTCCCAGAATCAGAATAAAATTCCATGGCTAATTCTGTTTCTCTTCTGAACTCAAGAGCAGAGGTCCTGTTTCTGTTGAGAGCTCAGTGTGTAAATAAAAGGATAACATTCAAACTTTGAGATTTAAGCACAGAATGTTCAACTTTTTCTTCAGTTCTGATATCACTGGATTTTTCTATTCAAGACTCAGTCTAGCTTCTCCAAAATGTGAAGTATACCCTTTGTGCTCTGTAGATCATTATAATATTCGATGCTGCTTTTACAAATTATTTCAATGAATTGAACAGTGTTGCTCTGAAAGTTTCATAATGTAAACTGCTATTTTTCAGCTACTTTTTATGTTTCTTCTTCCCTTTCTAAAAGTCCTATAAGCACATCATGATGTTTAAAGTGTGTCATTTGCTTTATGTAGACAGAGGTTCACCTAGTTTAGCATGAAATTAGCTTAATAAAATTACTATAGCTAGTATAAAATTACATCTGACTTTCAAGCTGCATCTGGGAGATGTGAAGACTTATTTTAATTTTTTTTCAGCCTCACAACAGATAAAGATTTCTTATATTTCTCCTAGATTTCCTTCTTCCTTTTACTTCTCTCTATCCTCCTTCTCCATCACACCTGACTACGACAAAGATGCACCTGGAAGTGCAATAGGTAAACCACTTGAGTAAGCACATAAAAATGTGTCAACAGGGACATAAACCTCTCTCTTGGTTCATTAGCTGTTCCCTCAGCCCTGCAATACCATCCCTGTAAAGCAACGCTTTGTGCTACAACCCAGTTTACATTTTTTAAATAATTTCTCCTTTCTTTCCTCTTCCAGCATGTCAACTCTTTTCATTCCTTATTCTTTTTCACTTGAAGTATGTTGCAGAAGTGACCACTTTTCCAGTGGTCTCTACTGCAATTCCCCATTATGCCACAATTATGCCTAATTAAGTCTTCTACTTTCCTCTACCATATGCTGAACATCCATTTGATGGGACAAAAGATGACGTAAGGCTCAGTCAGTGACAGACGCCTATTCACACAAAAGTCAGACAGACAAATTTTTAAATGTTAGAAAAATAGATTAGATAGAAAAATAGCAAATATATTTTGTCTAATATTTAAAGAATAACACAGAAACTACCTGGAGAAATCTTATTTATAAATACTGCAGCTGTGAGGTTTAGAATTTGAAATCTCTTGTCACCTCAGTATAATACAGAACAAATTCTTCTGCCTCTTGGAGAGCTCTGCACGGTTCTCAGCCTGATCTTCCTGATCCTTACATTTGTGCTGCTAATCAGGCATGTTTCTTATGTTTATCATTCATTCTCCTTAGCAACTGGGGTACAAGCAAAGGAAATCTAATATGGATATGTTCACTGAAGATTCCCTAAAAAAAGATTAATGCTTCGTGGTTACAACTGCATTGAAATAAGGCTAACTCTTGGCATTGCATTTTTCTTTCTGAGTGTCATGTCCTTAAGTCATGCTCTTTAGATGCAATTTGGAGATAATTCTCACAGCAGAAAGAAAGAGGCAAGTACTCATTCTCTTTTTTTCTGAGGAACACAAGAAAATATAAACCCTACTAAAGCAAAAAGAATCAAGTAAAAAAAAAAAGTAATCGTAGCAAATTTTCACAATCTTGAAATATTTTGGCTCACCTTGAGCTTTTGAGAGACACATTAATTTTTATTGCAGAAGGTTAGATAAACTGCTAGTCTCCATTCCTTTCTTGGTTTGGGTTTCAATCAGAATAGTTCCAAGGGTCATGGATACAGTCATGGAAAGAGATGTATGGAGAATGAAAATAAAAAGATCAAGTCCAGGTCTCAAAAAGGCTAGAATAAAGCCAATAAAATACGGTCATATGATCACCAGGATTACTTTTAAGGATAACCTGAAGGAACTTTAAGATAATCTTATTACAGTTGCCTGGGTAAGAAAGGGTATGTAAGTGGAAGACCATAGGCTCATTGCTGCAGCTTTAACTTTTGTTTGGCTTTCCCCATTCCATTGTTACTACTCAAATTTTAACTGACCCTCTTCTATGAACAACTGCCTGGAGACAATTAGAGAAGTATTTGTTCTTTTTGTGCCCCACACTTTTCTGTGTGTGACTCTGAATGAAAGGGAGGGATTGGGGAGAAAGAGAAAGGGAGGGAAGAAAAACACCTCTTAATGTGTCTTTCAGTATTTCCATATGTTTGCTTAATAATACTGGCAATGTGGGTAGAATAAGTAGTGTTGAACTGCTTTCAATACTGTCAGAGAACAAGCATATGAACACAGGCAATTAGAGGATAGTATCCTGCACATCTGTATTCTGCTTGACATTGCACTAATTTACTCATTAAACCAAAGCCTAGAGAAAGAGGTTTGCAGTCAAACTATGCAGCAAGGACTCATTGATAGTAAACAGTTGAATTTTTTTTCTCAAAAAATCCCCTAGTACTGAAATCCAGACTGCTGCTAAAGATAAGCTTGTTTTTAAGTGTGGGTTAAAAGGAAATCACTGAATGGTAGAGAAGTACAAAGAATATTATGCAGAAAAACACCATTTGCTAAGAAGGGGAACCATGTACATCTTGAGCAATTCAGTTCATTAGATTCCCTAATCCTTGCTTTTGCATGGAAAAATAATTTGAACTTACATTCCTTGGCACATAGCAAATGTAGTATTTTCACTCACAAAGCCTTTTTGAAAACAACAGCCTCACATCATTTAGACATCTAAACCTGCAGAATGTCTGTGGAAAGCATCCAAAGGCATAGTAATCAAGAGCCTCCACTGTGCAGAAGGCTCTGATGCAGAGACATCCTGCAGAGGCACTTCACTTCTCAAACATATTTTGAAGTACCATATAGCCTTTTTCCTAACACAAAATCAGGAGAAAAGGCAATGGGAATCAGCAGCACATCTATAACATGATGGATTCGTAGCCCTGCTTTCCTCAGAGCACAGAAACACCTGATCTGCAGGTTTTGTGGCTAACCTGCTGTCCGAGCAACCAGAGAGAAATTCATGTCCTTTAATTTCAGCTATCTATCCTAACCTTCCATCTTTCTTAAATATCTGTCACCTTGGGCTCCCTTCACACATTTATTTGCCCTATCACAAATGCCCATATTAGAAGAAGATGGACGATTCTTTGGAAATGCTGCTTTTTCCTCTTTGATACACAGTGTTTAACAAAGTCTTTGAAGTCTAACTTCTAGACATTAAAGTTGGAACTGATGAATCTCTCCCTAATTAATGGAGAGAGTGCAGAAACTCCAGAGGGTAATTCAACCCATCTATTTTAAATGCCTATTTAGAGGAGAGAGGAAACCATTTCTCCCCATTAACCACGTAGGGAGCCAAGTTAACTTGCTTAACCAGACAGTAGCTTTTGGACAGTAAAAGTTGCTAAGATGAATTACATCCCAAGCATTCTGCAGCCCGTAAGGGGATTTCTTTCGATCCCTTCAAATCCTAGCGAAACCCCTCAAAACTTGTTTATTCAGACTTTACAGAAGAGTCATGATTCATCTCTCTGCCAGTGAGACAAATACAATTCAGGGATGCCTGGTGATGCTTTTTTTTTCTTTTCTTTTTTCTTTTCTTTTCCAGACAAGGCAAAACAACTCCAAACTAAATATCACTTCTAGGTCTACTAGGTCATCTTCGGCCCCTGGATCAATACATAGATGGAATACAATCGTGAAGGTCACATTGGAAAATTCCCTCTTCATAAAAAAATTCAGTATGGAAAAAAAGGTAATTTACCCAATTCTTATCCAAGGCCACTACTTCAATGCACTTTCACGTTAGTCAATCTAATTATTTTATGAGTGATCAGCATCTTTTAGGTTGAAGTGCAAAGTACTGAAGGAAACATAATTTGTTTGCAAATTCTGTTCATAACCAGAACTCAAAAGTGATTTAACTGACCCCACCTGTATTAAATTTTACAGCACTCAGACCTTGCAAAGGGACGCTGTCCTATTGCTTTTTTACATTAAGAAAAGATAGGTCATTTCATGTTTTTATTAAGTCAATAATGGCCAATTACCAGCCTAAAGCATGTAGTAAACTTAAATACAAATTCAAGACACAGAACATCATTAAACTCCAGGTAAAACTCTTCATTATAATATAGAAAAATTTGCACTTTGAGAAAGTGCTTTTAACTTTTCCTGTCAGTGTGCACTTGGTCCCTCAAAAATAAAGATGATGTTTCTCTGTAAGCAAATTATTTTGCCTTTTTGGAGAAAACTGACCTGAGAAATAAATCCCTGAGGGTATAATGGAAACCTATTAAATTAATAGGCACTCACTAACCCTCATAAAGTCTGAAATAAACACACTTGATCTCCTAGATCCAGTAAGTTCCAGGATACCAGACTTGATCCCTGAATTAACAAAACAGAAAACAGGTTTCATACACATAATATTTTTTATTGAGTATAGCCATCCATCCAGGTTTTTATATAAGATTTTCTTGTAAACTCCATTACATAAATATAGTATTACAGATATTACAGAGAGAAAGCATCACATTGTAGTCAATCTAAACTTCCTCTAACAGCCAGTCAAGTTTCCAGTTCAGAATGATCTGAGATGTTTATAACACTTTTTATTTTAAGGTACCTTGAATTCTGACCATTCACGCAGATTCTAGTCCAGACTCAGTTTTAATGTCCTCAAGTGCATTTCAGTTTCTACATTTTTAAAGTTAAAAGATGCATGAAAATATATAATCCTCTGTCTATTAAACAAAACAACAAAGTGGTATTCCTTTTCCCATAACAGCCATTCCCTGGTTTCCTTTTGGACACAGGGAGCTCATTAATTATGCTTTTAATGCTAATTTTGTTGATTTAGTGGAAAAAAAAAACAGCTTAGAAAAGTAGGTGCTATGTAGAGAGAACACTTATACTGCTCAAAAAGATAGTTAACCCTTTTCTCCAACGCTCATTCAAAATGTCTATTTCAGCTTGATCTTATTGCCAGCCACAAGCAAAACTATGAGCTACTGCTGCTTATTCTTGCTGACGATCTCAAGGAACTGATTCAACTGCTAGTGACTGCCAGCACATGGGAACATCTTGTACATGGAAACATCTTACAGCCAGGCCAGACAGAGCAAAATATATCCCATTTTATGGTAGGAAACCAGAAGGGATTATTTTAAGCCAGTCAATTGCTTTGCTTTCGTGAAGTGCTAAATGAACATGCCCCGGAGTATGTTCCAGAAGGTCTCACCTGAAATGCTATGTCCACGGAATGTCAGCTACAAGGAAGCAGTTAGTGCTGCACCTGTTTCAAATGGCAGCGGTATGGAAAGTGCCTCCACTCTGTAAAGATGGTATTGGTGCTCTTTCACTCTTTGAGAGGTGAGCTTCTGCAAGAGGAGACTAGCTCCGGCAAGCAATCAATTCTTCTCAGGGAGGTGACTATTAGAAGAAGAAAAAATCAGCCTTTGTGGGAGACTTCTCTTGACTGAAATATTACCTAAAAAAATTTGAGCTCACCTTGTCTATGACAGTCTTTAGAAAAACATTGGGGTAAAAGGCTTTTTATTAATACAGCATAACTAGGTAAATGGTAAGTAGGTATTTTTTTCATTATAGAAAGGAAGAAAACAATATCGAACCTGTTCACAAACTGTGTGATAAAGCTTTTGACCTTCGGTAAATCTTTGAAAAGTAATGTGTAAGGACTGATTTTTTCCAAAGAGTTTTCTATTGTCACTATTTTACATAGTGAGTGCAAGAACTTCTTTTAATATGCTGCTTAACCAGGAAAGCAAATCAAATGAAGTATTTTTTTTTTTTTTTAATAATAATACCTTTCCAGCTGCCCATCAACCATCTTTTTCTACCTAAACAGAAAGCAGAAATACTTTATCACAAAATCCTTTGCCCCTGCATGTAGGACTGATCACATCCAAACAGAATGCAAAACCTGACATGATGTCAGCTTGAAGTGAGTTGTTTGCAAGCACAAAATCCCGAGTACTAAGTCAGCTAAGCAGCTCAGGTTTATGTTAAAGGGATCTGCACACCACACTGTCTGAATTTCTCTTCTTCCATCTGGAGAACTCACCTCCTGCCAGTCTCTGAGAGCATGTTCTTTCTCATGTAGAGAGACATAGGCATTGCACCTGGCTACTTCATCAGCAGCATCTCTAGACGAACCTCTTGTAGTGAAAACAACTATTTTCCTGTAGGCTGTCTTCACTGTCTCTGTTGTATCTTTGGGGGAAAAAAAATAACATCCCCCCCACACACAAAATACACTTTTATGATACAATGGAATACTTTATTCTTTATTGTGGCTGTAAGAAGATTTTACAGAAGTATCCAGAAAGATCACTGACAAACACCAAAAAATCTGAAAAAAAATATTTCATATTGAAAAAGGACTAGTTTTCCTACCAAGTACATTAAACTGTCTTGGTTTCATCGAAAAGGATTTCTTCCTGTGTTAATTTCTTTTCACATGATAGAAATTAGCTCCTAATTTGTGTCCTAACTCAGCATATGAGTGCTTAGCATCTCTCAAAGCCAGGTCATTCCTCTTAATATCCTTTAGACACTGTTTCCTGAGAATGTCCTCCTAATTCCTACTTGAATGCTTATGAGAGTAGAACAGAGAAGGGATTCTATTTCCATCCCTGTAAAACATCCCTGGAGGAACTGAAATGTAGCCTGTACCCACTGAGCATATCTTGATGTTTGTAATATGCCCTGGTGTATGCTGGAAGACCCAGAAGAAGCTATTACTGAGCCAAAGTTCCTCTGGGTCTTTTGCTGCATATATATAGCTTTGGTGAAGTTTCAAACCTTGTAGCCCTTAATGGTTTAAAACATTCCCCAGAGGGCATATATTGATGTAGGTATACTCAGGTGGGAATGGCTTCAAACAGGCTAGCTGTTCCACTATTGCTCTGTCCTAAGTCCAAAATCATTAATGTGATAGGTAGGAGAGTTTGAACAGTTACTCCACACTTTCTGTGGCATAAAAGCACATTTCTTTGCTCAAAGGAGGAGGGAATTGTGCAGAAGCAGAGTTTGGTATGAGGTGAAAGAGATGTCAAGACATACGCGATCAAAAATAATTCAGCAGATGTGCTTGCAGATTTTTTTAACAAAATAATTTTAGAATTATTACTAGCCATTAAAAACAGTTCTCAGCAAAATCTAACTTGAAATTTCAAAATACAGAGAAAAAGACCAAATAGTTTTGAAGGAGAGCAATTTATCGCTACAAACATCTCATCTAAAGCCTTTCAGCTACCACTCCATGTTATTCCCACTGCTTCACTATGTTCAAGTGCCTTTGAATACCTTCAAGCTGTGGAGGACACCGAACATAACACCAGCAAATTCTCTACCTCTTAATTGAGTTCTCCAGCTAGCAGGCAATTACACAAATAGCGGAGAATGGCACCCCAAGACTGCTGGATTTTTGGAAGAGTTTTTTTCAAAAAACCAAATCTGCTTGTTAGTCTGAAGGAATGGGTACAGAACCCATGGATACTACAATGGTTTTATAAAGCAACACCTGAGAAAATGAGGCATGTGTGTGCACAGATGCTGCAACACATACAGGAAGAAAGATTTGGAAAACAAGTACCTAGAAACAGTATAGCAGTAAGAATTCCCAGGATTCTTTTTTGTCCTACATTTCCCGTCAGAATGTAAGTTTACCTTGTTATTCCCTTTCCAGCTATGACGCTATTGTGTGACACAGCACACATGGCTCCAATTCTGCCCCCATCTGTGAGGAAAACACGTTACTCTCCCTTCCAAGTCGCACAGAGCTAAAAATAAAAATAAATTAGATAAGTTACACTTCAACCCAATCAGATCTTTGAACATGGAAGCTTCAAGGTACTTTTTGGAGTGCAAGAGTTGTGGATTTTCCAGTGCACCTGGCAGAAAGCACTTACGGTTTATAAGATGCATAAACAATGACAGGTTCATCTGAAGAAGGAAGTGGGATGACTAAATGAGAATATATGTAGTAACTAGTTACAAAAAATATGACCAAGAGAGACCATGGATCCCCTCCCAATAAGTTAAAGAAGAAACTAAATGAGATAAGAATATAGAAGAGAAAGCATATTATTTTTTACATCACTTTTTGACTCATAGCACTGAAGATATACCAGAGTTTCCAAGTAAGGAAAAGGAACTTTTGATGATTTAAGTATCATAAGAGGAATTGCTGGAACGAATCAATAAATAAAAGATCAATGTATCTCAAGAATGGGATATTGTTTATTCAAGGCTCCCAAAGCAATTTAAGATTAATCAAAAGAAATCCACAATTATGTGGTTTCCCATTGAAATCAGTTTGTATACTGAACCATGTAGGACAGCAGTGATCTTCATGTCACTCCTGAGAGAAACCAAGAAAGAATTCAGCTTCACACACATATTACTGCCGTAAAAATTGAGGAGTCAATTAAAAGCAAAAGTGTTAAATATGTGGATTAAAGTTAGAAGCCTCAGTGCCTTGTATGTGTCCTTAACCTATTAGTAACCTTTTGGTATGTTAATAAATAGCAGACAAGAAAGAACTGGCAGATACAAGTCTTCTGGACATCCAAAAAGCCTTCGAGAATGCTTCCCACAAAAGGCTATTAGAGACACGAAGTAATCACAGGATGAGAAGTAAAACATTTTCATTGATTAGAAACCAGCTACAAAAAGGAGAATACAGAAGCAGAATGCATTTATTAGTGGTCACTGCTCCATGTGGCTGAAGGTTAACAGCAGGATGCCCTCAAGTTCTTTAACAAAGGATGAGAGTGTTTAATCTATTTATTAATCATCTGGAAATGGGACTAACAACAAGATGGAAATGTTTATAACGGACACAACAAGTCTTAGATTAACTAAGGCCAAAGCAAGCCAAGGAGCTTTTGGGTTGCTTAGAAGAGCTCAGTGAAAGGGGAAACAATGGCAGATGGAAAGCAGCACTGCCAAGCCCAATAGAAGCATAGGGGAAAGAACCATATGAAATACTTCATTTAGAATTTAAAACCCAGTATAACCACTGAAGGGGGGAAAACCCTCTTGACATGCACAGATCAATGAAAATACTTCTCTGGCACTAACCACAATCTAAAATAAATACATTGTTGAGAAAGAGAAGAAAAAGGGAAGACTACTGGCATAAAGGCTGAGATTTAGTTTTTTAGGGGTGAAACCAGGCACCTTTAAATGAAGAGGTTAAAAAGACATAATGAATAAGTAAATGTAAATCACAAATAAAGTAAATTATACAATTACTTAACTCTCTTCATAAGACAAATAAAGAATTCAGCAAAACTGAAAATTGCATATTTAAAACAGACAATTGTTGTTCATTATTATTTAAACCAAAGACACAGAACTCCACATTTGATGTTGCCAAGTTGAAAGGTAACACCATTTTAATGAAGGACTTTGATTTTTCTGTGGATTTATGCATAGAAGTTCCTCACAGTACTCTGTTCAGTACAGCAAGCCAGAATCAAACCAACACAAACAATAAATGAAAAGTCAAGCTACCTCTGCAGCTATCATCGTCTATTTCATGGACACACAACTTATTCTTATCCCAACTTCTGTACATCATAATCCACTCTTTTCCGCTGCAGGTCTTCAGTCACAGATACTCATATTTTATTCCCCCTTTCAGAAAATTGTCCTTCTTAGTACAGAGTACCACTGCATCAAAGACCCACAGTCAAACTTATCAGGAGAGGTTGGTTTGGCAGAGAGCTTAAGGAGGGGAAAAGAGAAAAGACTAGGTAGTGATGAACAATAAAGGGAAAAGAATAGCTATACCCTGAAAGATGTTTTCAATTGCTGTCTTTACCACTAGTGGGCACGAGCTGGAAATGTATTTAGCACAACCCTGGCTGCATCAAACCAGGAGCTGTGGCCTGTACCAACATCCTTTAGATAAAGTAACAGTAACATGTGAAACAGGGTCTACAAGAAACAGCGGCTAATAGCAAAAGCTTAATGAATGAAGACTTGATACACGCATCCTTTTTGCCAAGAATCACAGGTAATGCCCACGCTGTAATGTGTCAGAGTTGTAGGAAACTCTTGTATTACAGCAGATGTACAGACATTCTCATTTATAGGGACAATACAAAAAAAAAATCATTCTCTGTCAAAAAAGAAACTGCACTTAAATGCTTTCATCAGTCAGTAGCCATTAATACAAACCAAAAACTGTATGTGAAAATGGCAAAGATGCAACATATCCCTCTACTAGTATTTCAGTATATTCAAAATCATATTTTCCTGGGTTTGATTACAGGTTTAGCTATACCTCTTTAATATAATTCTTATAAATGTAATCATGTCCTTCTACCCTGGTCTCCCTAACAGTTTGCCACTAGACATAAGGAAAAAAAAAACAAACTTAGAGGAGCTACACAAAAAAAACCAGTAAGAACTATAGGAACAGAAATCTTAACTCAATTATTACAAAGAACCAACAGATTTAATGCCTGAAACAAAGCAAGAACCAGATTTTGATGACATTTGGGTGGGATTGCTACACATTTAGAGAAAATGAAAAATTTGAACACTATTCTAAGTGCCTTTGGAAGTGAAATTTATCTCTAACAGTAAGATACCCCTTTGTGTATGAAAATACACTAATGGAAAAGAATATGGAAAAGTATTTTATTGAACCATAAGCATGATAAATTGACTAATGTCTAATAAGAATTAAGAAGAAACTTCACAAACTAGCAAACAATTTTCTGGTCTGCTGTAAAATTCATTTTACCTTCCGAGCTTATTCCCAGAGCAGACCACTGAGCAGTGTAGGATGTCAGTTCCTACAGCCTGCTTGCCAAAAAACATGCTCTATTCAGTTTTCTGATTCTTCAGTATCAGCTCCTTCAGGCTTCAGGGTAAAGAAACATGAGTATAACCTGAGATACATTTGACTGAAGTCTTATGAGAATATGTTGTCTGTCTACTCTTAGGTTGACCTTAGTTAAACATGTGCAGTTTTGGCTGTCTGCCACTCTGACTGCTTTTCCTGCTGGCTGGACAATGTCTTGCCTCTGCTGCTTGGTCTCCCTTGCAGTTCCTGGTCAGCTCAGTAACATCTGGTGGTGCAGAAAGTGCTGATCACCTGGCAGGTATTCCCCTCATGTTTTGATCAATCACACACACTGATACGATTTCAGCCAATTATTTCTTTATCCATTTTTGCTAGGTCAGTATATCAGTTTTCTTGCCTCCCTTTATCACTACTCAGGTTTTGAGTTGGGGAAAAGGTAAGAAAGCTTCTTGATGGTTACCAAAGGCTAAAAACATTAAATCCCACAGATCATCAGGAACACTGTTACTATTAGAATATGACCTCCAGAAGAACTAATTTTCTTCCTAGAAGTCCAGTAAATTTACTTAAAACCAACTCAATATATGGCATGAATTCTCAGGGTTCAAAAGCAATGACCTGTAATTACTAGGCATATTGCAATAAAAATAATAAAACCTGGAAAGGTAGTAGTTCCTCATACTAACAGCAAATATTCTATCAGCAGGGAAATATTCTTCCAGTGTCCTATTTTCTAATGAACTGCACAGTACTTTCTAATCATTCAAAGAAAAAAGCTTTACTCTGTGAAGAAAAATAATATGAATCCATAACATAGACACTGCTTTGTCTTGCATGCTGAAGAAATCCAAAGAAAATGAAGTCTTTGCATATATGTAGAAACTGAAATAATTAAAAAAGAAAATCAGCTACTTAGGCTTTCCTGCATAACTAATTGTCAGTTCAGTGGCTACCTAAAATCTAGCCTGAACACTGCGTGATAGTAGAATTTATTATTTTAGCAGGAAACAAGAAAATACATTAGAACATAGTAAGGGTAGTATTATATGAGGACAGGACAGACTAGTTTCACTGCTGCCAATTTCCCTCACAAAATTTTTTTTCCTTTTCATGATTATTTAGATATTTTTGCACCGTTCTGAAATTTAAAACTCAAGAGTTGCCATAAAGAAGCACTGACAGTTCTGTTCAACCTTATGTCTGTGTTTTGGGAAGGTGCTGTGAAATCCATGGTGAGGACAGAGGCAGACCCAAAATGCAGCAGACCTGCAGTGGCTCTGCTGCACAGAAGCTTGGCAGATGCAGGGAAAGCACAGAGCAAAAATCTGCATCACCTCCATAGGCATGCCAACAAAAGATTAAAAAAAAAAAAAAAAAAGATAATACACGATCACTACTGCCATGATTATATAGAGCCAGGTGCAGTGAATCATTTCAGCAATTTGGCTCAGGGCCTTGAGATGCAGGCCTAAAGAAATTGCTGAGATACTTTGGGAATTGTCTCCAGGTTGAATTTCAGTGCCTTTAAGTATAGCTATATGAATATTAACAAGGAGTGTGACTCTGTAGTGACACTCTGTAAACTGAAACAGTGCCAAGAGCCTGGTGCCCACATTACATGTGTTTCATCTGTTTTACTTTGGGCTAGCCCTAGTCCTTTTTAGGGACTGCACAGCCCTTAGTGCCTGCAGCTCATTATAGGTGCACTTCTGGGGCGCCTGTGTGCCTCTGCTTTCAGCAGACAGCAATCCAGTTGGTGTGGTGAATCAAGGTGCAGGAAGGAAGAGTGGCAGTGGGAGTGAGTGGGAAGTTTCAAAAGCACACCCCAGACCTGAACTGAAATGCTGATGGAGACACAGCCCGAGGGCAGCTGCCTGTACCCAGCTCAGGCACTTGTGATTTGTGCACTGCCCACTGTGTACAGTCTCAGTAAGAAATAAATAGTTGCCTTTCAACTCTATTAAGACACAAAATCAAGAATAGAGTTTGAAGCAGGACCAGCCCTTTGAGCAATATCACAGGTGCATATCATGATGCACCTGCATGCTACAGGCCCCTGAACTGCCGAATTACAGCAGTATTTGAGTTCCCCAACACTGCCTTTATTTGCAGGGAAAAAAACCAAACATCTAAAGAGTTTCAGGTGTTTTGCTTCTCTTTCGAACATATCATAAAATCATTTCAAACATCTCTGTATTCATATATACTTCACCCTGTACCCAGGAGCACAATTTAGGAGGAACCAAAAAAAAAAGCTTATTGATATTCACAACTATCATATTCCCTCCTATGAGCTACTTATCTTCCAAACCAGTTAAGATTTTGGTAAAACTCTGAGATGCAAATATTTTCTGCAAGCTGCAAAACATTATCTCCTCCTCCTGCAGATCTAAACAACTATAAGAGAAGAAAACGGTCTCTTCCATCCCAAACTTCCATTGGATCTCTTCAAATCAGATGTATATTAAAAACTATTAAGCAAAAAAAGACCCAAAAAATGCTGTAAATATTTACTTTCAGACCATAATTTAAAGAGAACTGTTTCCGCAGCAATTAGAAACAAACAAAACACCAGAAACTAAAAAAAAAAGTTTAAAGAAGTATTTGGGAAGTCACTGTAATTCATGGCTATATTACACAAGCTAACATCATTCTGCCCTTTAAAATATTTCAGAAAAAAAAATTAAAATCACATAATACAACAGTAATAAAATCCTGATCTCCCAGACAATCACAGTGATCAAAATATCCTGGTCTTAAGAAAGAAGCACACATAAGCAGAACAATAAACTTTGTGGAATATTTTAGATTATTTTTGTTTCTGCTTCTCTGTTTGCACATAACAACAAAGGGTCTCCACAAATGCATTGTGAAGATGGGTTAGTGGGCATCCCAACAACAGATGCATGTGTATTCTCCTTTTATTGTGGAACCTTTCTGAAGTATCGATGAAAGAAAAAAAATACCCTAAGTAATTTACACTTCCACACAGTCAGAAAATAAACAAATCCTGAAAAAAAGGAGAAGACTATTTAGAAACAATTGCTACATTTTCCTGTACTTCTTAATTTTCCATAATCCATGACATTTCAGATTTCCATAGGACTTTGCTGGAGGACTGTCCTAGCCTTTCCAGAATGCTTGATCCTACTTCAATAATTTCCTTGTTCCACCTCCTTTAAGACATGTACATATATATATATACACACGTATGTGTGTATCAAACCTATAATTTTTATTTAAGATGAGTCATTGTTAAAATTACTACCTTTTCATTAGTGTTGAAATGTACCACAGAGCAAAACTTCCGTTACCTGATCAATTCTTCAACTTAGCCTTAAATTTTAGCTGTGTTTATGCCAGCATAAATACAGAGTGTCTTTGCACCAATCAAAGCATCTTCTCTGGATTTAACTAGCAGTACTATTGATCATCATCTCTCCTTTTAACCCTGGTGGATGACCTACACTCTTGGCTGGAAAAGGCAAATAATTTTGCTTTGTTTTCTTCAAGGTTTTCCTCTCCCTGGACAACTGAACAACTTAAGCTCATGATATTTTTCTACAGAAGTGCCTGAAAAATCAATAGAATAAGAGAACACAATCAAGACCAAGTACAACAACAAAGAAAAGGGAAAAAAACCCATTAATCTAACAACAATAACAAATTAGTAATGTCAGTCAAAGTCAGGGAAATGAGCATTTAAAGCACTCTGAATATTGCTTTTTGTAGCAAGGTTTGTAAAGCAAATCAATCTGAGTCAAAACTGTCCTTCTGAATTCATATATTTGAGTTTTAAAGCATATCATGTTCCTACTCTCAAAACAGTATTACGTGTAAGTAAAGCCATTTATTTCAATGGAGTTAGTCCTGGTTTATGTCACTGTAGATTGCTGACTAAAGAAAATTGGCCTGTATTTACAAATGAAAACAAAATAATATTTTAAATTCATATTTCTCATACAGAGACTGGCTTGCAGTACATTTACTCTTGTCTTGTCCCAGGAATTAATCTTGGTACCTAGATTTTGAAAAGCTATTGTTACATCAATGATTTAATTTCATTAATATAGTGAGTTTGCAACAAAAAATGTGCATTTATAAGATTCAGCTTTAACAATTATGAGATTTAAATAGAGACAAAAGAAACCATAATGCACTTCTAACTGAATTGGAATATAAAACAGGAAGCCTCATTTCCTGAACTCCAGCACTATACTATATATTTTGTTAGCTAAACTCAGCTATAATAGGGGTCATTTCCCCAAGGACTGTTACATCAGAAAGCATAAATAAAAAAAAAAAGTAAAAATAAAAAAATTGTTTCTGCTTTCAATATAATTTGGATAATATTTCAAATGTACCTTGTTCAGAAACTCCTACCTCTTCACAATACTGGTCCAAATTCTGTCAGGTTCTCTGTAGAAATATTACATCAAGACTTTAACTCCACGGCAGAACAGGACTGGAAACAAACATCTCTCATCTCTGGATGCAAGAAGAATTTTAAAAGCCATCCCAGGGGACCTTGGCTATGTTTTTGATTTGCTTCCCTTTTTTAAGTGCAGAACCTCAAGCCAGTGGAATCTAATCCTCATATATCCTCAGCCCTGGCCCTGCTCCAGGGCAGAGCTTCTAAGTTCCAGGCAGGCAGCACGTGCTGGGGCATCCCCACACACAGGATGCTGTGAGCTTCCCATACTTGTTCCCTTCTGCAAAAAAAACTTTCTTGTAATAAAAACTGCCCAGTCTCTCATTAAAGCACTGTACCACAATATTTACAGCTTGAACATAGTGTGAAAGGAAAAATATGAAAGGATGGGTTTATACCTTTAGAGGTACAAAATTTGCAATATCCCAAAATAGATGCATTTAGGATACTTTACTAAATCAAAAAAGGCAGTAAATGAGGCTCTGATGACATGTATCTTTTTCCACAGATTACACTGATTGCCTGGCTTTAACATGGGTAGAATCAGTACAGACACATCCCACTGGAAAACCACCAGAAACTCGCTTAAGGAGTTTACTTACGATCAGTATTCTGAATCGATGTTACAGTAATGCTTCTCTTCAAACCCTTCAGAGATTTTAATCTTTACCAAAGCATGTATTTGGGATTATTTGTGGATGTTTTTATTATAAAGATTACAATTGACATACATAATTTTATTTTCCTCATTTTGATAATATTGCTGGAACTTACAGATCTCTTATATTTTAAAAACAATTTACTTTTGAAGCGAGACGTGCTATACCAGATGTCACCACAGTCAGATGCATAGTAAGTTGCAAGTCATTCAATACACAGGAATTTTTACTTCCAGCTATGGAGTATGTATTCATTATCCTAAAGCACTTCCATACAGAAATCCAGTTTCAACAAATATATGTGAAGGCAATGTTAAGAGTATTCATAGGAAATTTGCTTCAAATTTTTGTGGGTGTATTTTTAAAATATGTATACGTGTATTATTTATTCCCAATATAAGTAGCCCAAAAACAAATCGGACTTTTCATTTGCCATTTTGTTGTTGTTCCACAAGCTGGGTTTTATTTTAAAGAACATCTGTTTTTTTAATCCCGTGTGTGTGTATACAAATTCAAACATTTGTCTCAGCAGAGATGATTTTAGTGCCTTTGAAAATGTAACTTTAATAGCGAAAAAAAATACCCCTCTAAATGAAGTTATACTAGTAAAAAAATCATATTGTCTTGACTCATGAGCACAATAAATCACATAATATGAGTTAAGAATATACTTTCCACACTAGCAAAAGCTTTTCCATCTGGTATACTGTTCATGAAAAATAAGTTTACATGAATAAATTTTTATATTTATCATCTTGCATTCAGTTCTCTATTACTATACACAGAGGTCCCGAGATACATAATTAGCTTAATACAGATTTTAAAGTATTTAAGAGTTGCTCAAGTTCTCCCTTGAAATCCAAGTATTTATCTAAATAAATATGTTTCATATAAAATTCTTTTTTTTGACAAGAACCTGTAAATGTAACCCCTTAAATACAGAGAGGAAGCTAACCAATGTAGAGCAATGATCAGCAAATCATCAATCAGCAAACTCTGCAAACTCTCTTATTCTCCTAAACGAATGAATAAAATGAGAAAAATATTATTTCTAAATATCTCATCTTTTTCCATCCCCTTAATAAAGAATGCCCTCTGATTCTGGACTGCTAATATCATTAAAATGTAATAAAGATACTTCATTATGATGCTTAACAGAGATGAAGTCTGTTGACAGGCCCAAGATACCATTTACATAAGTGTTCAGGCAAATTGAAGGCAACATCTAATCTAACATGCAGAGGATCAACAAGAATTAAACATGCATTTAAAAAGCACTCTAGATATCATACTTCCTCCATGGAAAATATCTCCTGAAAGCTGCAATATATTGCACATTCCAAAATGCAAACATAATACAATTTCTTTTTTTCCCCTTTTTAAAATTTTATAATGGGTATATTTGAAAATATAATGCCGTAATAATGAAATTACCTAAATAAGAACATTTAAAAAACCCATAAAAACGCCAATATCATATCCCAAAAGTGAAAACTTGGACTTTTTTTTTTTTGTAATCTGCTTGGTACAATTTCCTTCTAATTTCACTGAAGTCATTTAAAACATCCACAATGGCTTCCAAGCTGCTGCAGAACTTCTAAAAACCTAGACTGAAATTCTAGAAACCTAGACGGAAACATATTGCTTGCTGGTAACTTCAGATCATCTTTACTATTGTTGTAATAATGAGGTTTTCTTCTAAAGATGAAACATATGAATCAACTCTCAAAATCAATATATACTGTTTGTCTATACATAAGTTTGTCACTTCAGCATTTATCATAACCATTCATCCCAACAATTTTGTTGCCTTCAATCACTGCTTCAAAGGGTCATGCCAGGTTGTTCCATAAAGGCCTTAGGCCAATGTTACATCAAACACAGCTTCTGACACATGTCCATCAGTTTAGACGAAGGAAATGAGACGAGATGAGATGAGATGAAGGGTGGGAGAATATCAAGTGTTGATCAACTTCACTTCAGAGCCACTTACATAATGCCCTATTCTTTCTGTCATTATGGACTGGGAGCTCGTTGGATATAGCTCTTCAGTGCGCATGTTCTAAAGGAGAAATTCACATATTTCATACACCTACCCTGTTTGCAAACAAGGTCAAATCACAAATTCAAAAAGAAATCTGGTCTTTATTTTTTTAACATATCATCAAATTAATCAAATCTCTCTACAAGCCAGAATATGTCCTCAGTGCCTCACTACATTTGTATTCATCTAACCAATTAATGCTGTAAAGGAAATCAAGCTCACACACATTCTCACTTAGAGATGTTTGCTCTACAGTTCTGACAAGAGAAAAGTACAGTGAAAAGTACATAGAAAACAGTATGTTTATTGTAGTAAACTGGCATAAATGTCTACAAATATGTGTTTCCTGAGTGAGGGAGCTTGGGTAGTCTTGGGAGTTTCCTCTGATTTGGACTAAAGGAAGAAATTCTCATACATAGACACTACACTCCCCCCCAAAAAACCCACCCTCCTTGTAAAGAGAGATGGGAGAATAAGAGAAATAATCTCTAGCAGATCTACCTGCAAAAATGTCTATTAAGATGACCTGCAATTGTTATTGTCTGGTTTCTCAATAGAAATAACAACAGGAAAAGTCACATGTAGAAGATTTCGCTCTTCTCTCAAAAAAAAAAGTGATGAAAATGCTGTTATGTCATAAATGCTGTTATGTCATACAAGGCCCTTTCCTGTTCTCATCCCTAAGAAGCGTATTGCATAGCTCACACATTCTTCAGCAACAGAATATAGATACCAGAGAAGTGAAAGAGACTTGTGATTTCACCAGGCTGGTGTAGGACAGCACAAGTAGCAGGATTTACAAACTTTTTCACAGTTAAATTTTGCATATGAACATAATTTCATCCAAACCTAATTTTTATACCAAAATCACTTTGTTAGGATTCATCTGATGTGACTTCTGAGGTCAACAGTGGTGGAAGTGTTTGTATCTGAGATAAAATGACAGTATGTCCTCTTTAGAGACAACAGACATAAAATAAGTATTTTAGGGCATAATCCGTCTGACCTATTTTAGATGCCCACTTTACTGTGAACTGACTTAGACTCTAGAATTACCTATTTATCTCCACTGACTACAAAGAGAGTCTGAACGTTTATATTTTTGTGGATATCCATAATGGATATCTAGATTTTTTTCTTCTTTTTGTCATACGGATTACTTTTTTTTTTTCTCTGGGATCTTCTGGGATGTTATGACTGATACTTATCAAAAAGTAGTATTTAAGAATTCAGCTTCTAAGTTATTTTTTCTCTTTTAGCCAATTCACAGATCTAAATACATTATGGATCTTAGTGCAAGACTGAAGTTATAAATTACTAAGTACAGACCAAATGATTTTTAGGCAGGATAAGTGATACAACTATAATTTGCATTTTGATTACCTTTCCCAGAAGAACCTGAAATGAAGAAGCAAGATTGTCACAGTCTCTGCAAGGTGCATGTGAAGCACACTGCTTGATGTAAAGAGAACAAGTAAAATTGAGGGCAGAGCCATGAGGTCCCAAACTATGGGATGTTAATACCACAAAACATTAAATGGCGGCTGTTGATCAGGGCAGAATCCACTTCAACTAGTCTATGCCAGTAATCTGCAGTCCTTTTTTTTTCCTAAATCAGGAATGATGCACCCATTGACAATATGAATGGGATGAGTATCTTGATGATCAACTAGATGCAAACTTTTAGAAGTTTAGTGGGGTTAACGCACTTCTGGAAAGAACGCCCTGGAGAACTTTCTCTTTTAGGAGTGAAGAGATCTGATCCTGATCCAGTAAAGCATTTAAGCAATTGAATGACCACAAGCATGAGCATAGTCTTCCCTGAGTGCACTACCATTCATCTAGCTTAAAACAGGAGACTGAGACAGACTGCAATACCAGGATTTTAGGCAAAAACACAAACCCCTTAGTACATTGTCAGTGTTGCTCCTTGTATTATACCAATACTACAAGAGTTATACTAAATTCGTCCACATATTTATCTTAAATTAGTTTTGAAAAATAATTCAATTTTTACTTTAAAAAAACCACATGAACAAATAACATCAAAAAACATCAAATTGTGCAAACATCACTTTTACACAGTCACATTAGTTTCACAGCATTTTAAGCCAAAGTTTTAAAAAGTGTAAACATTTAAGTATTTTGAGGGGGGTTTTTAAATACAACATAGTATTCATTTTAAAAAAGAGCTTTAAAATAAAGAATTATATTTCAAGAGGGTCAGAAAAGCTCAGTAATTAAGGGAGGTGTCCTTGTTTGTATTAGACCACCAGTACAGATCTTCAAGGCTTAATTTGTATGGGTTTCTTCTGAGTAGCCTAGGTATCACTCTTACACAGAACTATCATCATATAAATAAGTGATTAAGATGTGCAACTGAAATATCTAACTTTGTGGCAGATGCTGGTCTATGTGATCTTTTGTAACTGAAGTGTTCTTTTATCATTTGAGCTTTTGGGTTTGTATTTCTCATCTGCTCTTTTCTGCCAGCTTAATGGAGATTTTAAATCAAAACCTAATTAGACTACATATGCTGTTTAGGAAGAAGTTCTTAGGAAAGTAGTGATTCATATAAGCTTTGATATTTCCAGAGAACATCTAAGAAGAAATGTGATTTTAATTGTTTTAAATAACTTTCAATCACCCTCTTACTCAAATAAAAGTAGATGAGAAAAGTTCTTTGATCAAAAAAAATCTTCAGTAACAGAAATACCTACTTTATATTCCTATCAACTATATAATCTATGCTTAATGACAAAACCCTTTACCGATGCACATTTTTCAACTAAGTAGTATTATAACTCAGCTATTCTATCACATATTTTGATACCAATACCATAAACCTCAAATCAGAAGTTATCAAATGATATTTAATTCCTGAAAAACAAAAATCTGTGTGTGCATGTTGAGTACATTGGATGTCAGCCAAAGTTTGCTTTTTTAGCAATGTTGATATAAGAAGAGTTGGTCTCTTTTTATTTTTCCTCTTTGATATTCTATGAGGGAAAATGAATTATTTTAATGCTATTTTAATTATAATGCACTTATCTGAAGTATATATAAATTTCAAAATTTTAACTACTGCTAAGAAAGCCCACATTTTAAACACTCTCCACTTGCACTAGGTTAAAGAAACCTGTGTCAGAAATGATGACTGGTATCTTGTTCAAACATTAATAAACACATTAGCCAAGAAAGCCCTGGCCTCTGACACTTAATCACAAAGATGTAAGCTCTATCTTTAAAAAAAAAAATAAAGAAAAAGAAAAATATTAAAACCCTTTACATTTTTATGTCCTACTTAGTTATTTGACCCAGTTCTTAATCAGAAGTAGCCAGAATTTTCTTTTATTCCACAGAGCGATTGCCTGCTGCCTTAAGAACAAGAGCTTGAGTATTTCCCCTGATAGAACATTGACAAGTCATAATGAGGAACTGTGTCTTCCAACATCAAGCCAATACAGTTTCTGTTAATTGTCTGAATACTGTGCTGTGACATACTGCATATAAAAATGATTTTCTGGAAACCAAGAAATTATAGATATTGCTGAGACAAATCGCTGCAAATATAACCACAAATTTATAACAGGCAATAGCAAGATTTCATAAACAATTTTTAAAAATCCAAATTAAATTTCAAACAGAAAAACAGAAATGTAGATCCAGATTTTCAGTTACTCTGTTACTTTAGTGATTCAATAAAGCTACACCAATTTGTTTCGTCATCTAGTTGAATATGTAATACATTCAAATATTTCTCTTATATTTACTGTTTAGCCATTACTAATATGCGACTGTCAAGACAAGGAAACAATATATAGAGACATCAGACTTTAAGAAGTGTTTATAAGAAATAAGTTGAGGATGGATTTATAGTGAGACGACATTGACATTCCAAGATTCTAAACAACACATAGAGTCTACTGACATACAAACAACATAAAAGGCATATGCATATTAATTGATACCATCAAAAATAATTGTTTTCTAAATTTTAAAAATTTTCAGCATTTTCTACAAAATTTTCAAAAACCCCAGTGCAACTCATTAAGAGTTTAATAGTAAGACCTCAATTACAGGACAACACTCTTTAAAAAAAACCAAAAACCAAAAACCAAGCTGAGTATGCTTATATATTAAAACCAAAACCAAAACTCACCACATAGAATAGCTAAACGTGACCTATAAGTCAAACAGCTCCTGCCTACAAACTTCTGCAATACAAAGCAATTAATTTAAAATATTCTTCAGAGACCAGGAGACATGTAGTGGAAGACAGAATATTTTGAAAGTACAGTTCATCTTCTTCTGGTTTCAGATAAAAGAATGAAAACATAAAGTCTGAGGTTTATACTCATGCATCAAGGGCATTTTTGATATGTACTATTTGTTGTCACCAATAGTACTTTCTGGAAAGGCATAACTTGCTGGGCTGAAAAACCCACCATGATCTTCACACTTTACTGTGAGAGGATGACTATGTTGACGATGGTGTATGGTGTTGGGGAAAGTTGGGGAAGGGGGAAGCAACCCCCAATTACAAGTTTATGCTTGACTGTAATTCAGTGTAAATTTTATTAATTTTTATCATCTGCTATAATTGGTCAACTGGATGAAAATCTCTCTTTTTCTGTGAACAAAGCTGCCCTCCAAGAATGCTAAAGACATCTTAAATACAAATAGACTAGTTAACAAGCCTTTCATTGTATTAAGCCAAGGCTTACATACATGATCATTGAGTAAAGACAGTATTTGTAGCACTTTGTTTAAAAGAAAAAGCAGGTCACCACATAAACCATGACACTCACCAAATAATGTACCTAAACCACATAGCTAGATGTCAAGTTATTTTCTATTCTGATTCTTTGCCTAAGAATTAGCTAAATATCCAACATGCAAAAAATGAATATTTACTTACACACACAAGAAAAGAGAATGTCCTGATTGAGTTTTATAAATGAAATATATATAAAACACCAGAAAGTCCAGCAAAATATTGCAACAGTCACAAAGTATTCGAGTTTCAAGTTTCACCTCTACACTCTTCGGAGTAGCCCACGTACAAGCACATGAACACACACGTCTGACCGCTGGACGTGCCATCCACTCGGCTCTCTCAATCACCCCCACGAATCAAAAGGCTCCAGAGGGACCCAGAAGCTCCAAATCAGGGCACGGGGGCAGAGCGCGGCATCTCCCGTGCCGGGCCACGGGCTGTGTGCGCGCTGTCCTGCAGCACCTTGGACAGCGGTCTCCTGGCCCTCCGCTCAGTGCAGCACAGACCAGTTCAGCTCAGCTCAGCTCAGCCCAGCCGGGCTCAGCCCAGCCCAGCCCCGCGGGTCACCCCACTGCGCTCCGCACCCGCACTGGGTGGGCATCTGCACTGCCCTCCAAATTCCGGAGAGAGGGAAAACACACCCGTGGTTTGGTTTTTTTTTTCTTTTCCTCTTCTGAAATATCTTTCATTTTTAACACAGATTGGTTGGCCAAATTCTCAAAACATAAAGCATTATCATCTGGCACTCAGAACCGCAGAAATGTAGGTCGCCGGCATTGGTCTAGTTCATTTAAGTTTCATACAATCATTTTAATGTCAACGACTTTTTCTCCATCATTAAAAAAGTATTTCTCCTCATTGGGTGTGTGAAGGGAAAATCGTTATACAGCATAAATTTGCTGTTCCATTCATTTTCAACACCTTTTACACCCTGATATTCTGTAAGCAACTGAGCACTTTGTGGTAAAGTTCAGTCAAACTGAACTGTGACATTAAAAAAATCACTTTAAGCATGTAAATGCTGATCATTTGGCAGCATGGAATAGTAGGTCAATTTCTAATTATAGAGCTACTGAAATGACAAAGATTTCCTTACAGCAATGGATACCTATTTACGTTTGATATCCTTCTTTACTTATCCCATTCACTCTGGAAATAAAACATGTTTACATTATCAGTAACTAGGTACATAGCACATATACAATGAGTGTGTACACACACAGTCTGCAGTCTAAAAACAGTGGAGTCAACACTTCTGGTGACTCTACCTTACTTTGTCAGGTTTAGAAAGAAAAAATAAATACAGCAACTTTCCTACTTTATCCAGTTAGGTAGCAGGTTATTTCAGCTTCTGGAGGGACTGTGGATCAATTTTTGTGGCAAATATACGTGCAAATTATATTAAGTTATTGGTGAACGGGATTCTTTAGGCATAGGCTGTTACCATGAAATTATTTCAGAAGGCCCTGCTGAAGTTACAGAGCACAGAGGTACTGCCAGGCCTCCTATTCAGAGCAGGGACTCTCATGCATTGTTGTGTTCCACTGCTAAAGCACAATTTGGTTCAGATTGGTTAGTGTAGTGCTACAGTAGTTGGGATAACCCAGTTCAGGGCAGAAATATTCACCTCCTAACCAGTACTCAAACACGGGAAAAAAGCATGCAGTTAGCTATTTTAGGTACGGATGACAACTCTTCTCCTCTGCCCTGTCTTGAGAGATAGGCCAACTAATCTTGTTCAAAAGTAAAGAGAAGGCAACAACTACAAGAACCAAAGAGGGACCCTCTGCATTCTAGCAAAGGAAAAGAAAAACCTCTGGATCTCTCTGAGCCATCACCAGTGGCACCAAAGGAAACAGCCGCGGCTTAACAAAACGCTGTCACCATCACTTCCCAACCAAGGGCCACTGCGGTGCCCGTCAACAGCCACCCTTGTCCTCCAGCTTTCCCCAGCTCCACAGATTTTGGCAGAGCGCCTGAAAACACTGTCCCGCTCCCGAGGCGGCCCGGCGCCGCACCGCTTTGCCGCCGTCCAGCACCGGCGTCCCTGGGGCCAAGCACCCGACGGAACCTACCCGGAGCCTCCGGTGCGCGCCCCTGGCTGCCGCGGGGGGACGGATCGCCCGACCCCGGGGCACCGCGGCCACCTGCCCCCCGAGGGCCGGCGGCTAGGGCAGCGCCGTCGGGCAGCCCCGACCCCGGTCGCGGCTCCGAGCCCCTCTCATTGTCATGCAGACCCTGTCGCTGCCTGCCGCCAAGTCGCATCCCAGCCCGCTGGAAGCCGGCAGCCGAGCCGGAGCCAATCGCATATTCATGAGGAGGGGGAAATCCAGCGCTACGCTCCCAGAGGACTAAGGATCACTTCTTTTTTGCGTTTTCTCAAGCTTCCCCCTCTCTCTTCCTCTCTTTTAATAATGCGCTGAGGGGGCACCCCAGACGATACCCTCCGCAGCACCGCCTGCACCGCGAGAACCGCGGCCGCCGGCGCCAGGGACAGAGACCGAAGCAGGCACAACAGGGTCCACGGCAGCCACAACAGCCGAGGGAGGCACGCCAGCCCGACAGCCAGGGACAGGAAACACAGCAGGGGCTCCTACCTTACAATCCTCAGGACACGATTTCACCGAGTACTCATCCGACTGTAAATATTTCTGGAGCATAAGCTCAAACTCTTCGTATTTCTCCTGAGCGTGCTGGTCGTAGCGCTGGTAAGCCTGGACGCACTGGCTGCAGGAGCCTTCCCCCTTCAGCACCACATCCAGACTGCAGTTCAAAGTGTCCGGATTGGACAACCCGGCGAACAACTCCCAAAGTGTGTAGGAATTACAAAAGGAAAGGTAAAAATCCGTCAGGTCCCAGCCGGGCGCCGGGCTCTGCTCCGTGCCCCGCGGCCGCCCCNGGGGGGGCGAGGAGCCGGGGCGCGGGGGGCGCCGGCTCCCCCATGCCCGCCAGCAGCTCCGGCTCCGCGGGCTCCGGCTTCTCGGGCGGCGGCTGCTCCTTCTCTCCGGTCCCCGTGAATTTGGCCTCGGCGCAGAACCACAAGTGATCAGAGAGCAGGACCGTGAAAAACAAGAGCGATGCCAGGGACAGTCGCCATTTCTGAGCCCTCTCTGAATCCGTGAAGGGTTTCTCGTTCTCCCGGGGTGCGAACCAGATTTTTAAGCCGTCATCATACTGCCGACTACACATCCAAGCACCCCTGGTCATATTTTGGGAACGCACAGCCCTGGCCGACTCCACCGTGAGGGCTCCTTTGCCAGTGTCACCACAATATGCATTGACTTAAAAGATTGGGGGGATTTTCTTGCCTGCCTTCCCTTCTCTCGCTCGCTCTCTCCCTCTTCCACTCTCCCCCGTCTCTCTTTCTTCCTCTTTTTTCTTTCTTTCTCTTTTTCTTTCTTTCTTCTTTTTCTTCCTCCGAGATATTGTTGGTTTTCGCCGGTGGCTCTGCCTTGGTCTCACCACACGAAACAGCCCCAGTCCATCCAACGCGGAGTGCCGTGGAGAAGATAAGAGCAATAACGCAGAGAGAGGAGGAGGAGGGAGAGGAGATGGTGGTGGTGGTGGTGGTGGTGGTGGTGGTAGTGGTGGTGATAGTTGGTGGTGGCAGGGCTGCGCGACTGGTCCTTTCCCCCTCTCACCCAGGCATGGTCAGATCGCAGCTCCCCATCTCCCTCCTGAGAAAAGCCCACTGCCCCCGGACAACCGCATGCCGCGTCCCCCGCTGCCGACGGACGGCTACGGGAGGGCTCCTCGCNGAAGCACTGCCCGGACGAGGAGCCCGGGGGGGGGCACGTCTCCAGGGGCCTGGCGGTGGAGTTCCCCAGGAAAGCAGCCTTGCCGTGCCGGGGCTCGGTGCCGTTGGTGCCTTCTCTCGCTCGCTCTCTCCCTCTTCCACTCTCCCCCGTCTCTCTTTCTTCCTCTTTTTTCTTTCTTTCTCTTTTTCTTTCTTTCTTCTTTTTCTTCCTCCGAGATATTGTTGGTTTTCGCCGGTGGCTCTGCCTTGGTCTCACCACACGAAACAGCCCCAGTCCATCCAACGCGGAGTGCCGTGGAGAAGATAAGAGCAATAACGCAGAGAGAGGAGGAGGAGGGAGAGGAGATGGTGGTGGTGGTGGTGGTGGTGGTGGTGGTAGTGGTGGTGATAGTTGGTGGTGGCAGGGCTGCGCGACTGGTCCTTTCCCCCTCTCACCCAGGCATGGTCAGATCGCAGCTCCCCATCTCCCTCCTGAGAAAAGCCCACTGCCCCCGGACAACCGCATGCCGCGTCCCCCGCTGCCGACGGACGGCTACGGGAGGGCTCCTCGCCTCCTCTTCCTCCCTGCCGCCGCTGCTCCTCTTCCTCAGCCCCGAGCCGCGGCACAGATGCTTGCACCGCTGTCTCAGTCTCTTTCTTCTCTCCCCGCTCCGCTCTAACTGGAGAGACGCTGCTGCAGGGCTCCCGGAGCGCTGCCGAGGATGCTGAAGAGGAGGAGGAGGAAGAGGAAGAGGAGGAGGAGGCTGCCGGGGCCGCCGCCGCTGCTGGTGACAATGGGCTGCGGCTGCCGCCGCTGCTGCCGCCGGGCGCGGTGTCCCCGGGCGCACGGGGCGGAACTGCCTGGCTGGGGGCCCCCGATGGGCACAGGCATCTTGGGCCCCTGGGCTAAGTTGCCGCCATCTTCGTCCTGGAGAAACACTTTTTTGGGGGGAGCTCTGCCTTTTGCGTCATCTCCTCCCGCGCCGAGATCGCTCTATCCTGGCGCATTGGCAGCAGCAGCAACTCTGCCTCCTCCTGCCTGAGGAGGAGGAGGAGGTGGGGGATGCACTGGGGACCACATGGCCCCTCCAAAGGGCTTCCTCGATGCAACTCTTTCTACTCATCTCACCGAAGGGACTGCTCAGTACCACTCTCCAGCCCTCTCTCCTTCAGGGTCTCCTTCCCTTTGTGGCCGTGAAACACCATGTCCACGCAGGATGGTGGCTGGAGAGGTCTGTCTCTGTGCCTGTCCTTGTCATAGCAAATCACAAATGGCATATGAAACTCCAGCCGTCTGCATCCTGGCCAGTTTTGGCCACACAGTAAAATGCCTGAACACAGTTGCCTGTCTTTCAGTCAGAGAGCTGTAAAGCAAAATGACCATAAACCCCAAGCTGTTTCCCCAAGAGAAGTTTTGCAAAACCCTGGTTCAGCCTATGAGCTGGGTAAATACTCCCTGTCTGTGTGTTTCCCTGTTTAGATACCACTGATTAGAGAGAAAGACAGAGGGACCAGGCTTGGTCCCTAGCAGGCTCTCCTGCTAGAGTGATGAAATCACTGATGATCTCCTCTTGGACCCATGGCAGAGATCCAAACACCTTCTGTCCCCAGCCATCAAGGTCTCTTGCTTAAATAAGCGTACTGTTTGGACACACCTAAGTGTCTCTCACTCCTTTCATCTTGCTCACTTATGCACCTTAGATTAACAGCAACAGAAAAACTTGGATTCCACACAAGAGAAGAGAAGGTGCCAGCTAGAGGTAGAACATTATCAGATGAAGACCTGGTGTTCACCTCGAGACATCAGGTATGCTATTTGGCCATAGGATAACCAAGACGTGTATTTTAATTTCTTCATTGGACTAGTAGAAGGTTTAGAAACCATATTTTCCCTTGTTCCAGAGGCTTCCTCTATCCTGAGGGACTGACAATGGCCCTTGAAAAAAGCATACAAGGTACTGCAAAAGGTGGCTTTGCCATTTTTTGGTTAAAGAAGGCCCTTTTTCTTAAACATGGTGTGTAAACTAATACAGCTTGCTGATGGTTCTTGAATTCAGCATCAAAAAATGTAGTGGGAAAAGACCTGAGACTAAACCGTATCAGAGGAGGACAAAACTTGTACCTAATCTGACAGCAGCTGTCATTATCAGAAGGGTGAGCTTACCAAGGAATGTACTGGAATTTCTGTCACTTTGAGCAGCAAATCAAGGCTGGATGTCTTTCAAAAGGAGATGGTAAACCTCAAACAGAAGACGCAGACCTGAGGTATGAATTGCTGAGCGAGGTTTTGTGCCCTGTGTTATGCTGAGGGTCAAAGCGCATTATCATAATGGTCTCATCTGGCCTTACGAGATCTGTGAGTCAAATACTACAGCAAGCAGAAGTTATCTGTGGATTTTATTTCGATCGGCTATTTAAAGACATAGAAATAAGTATTAATAGCGTAAGGAAAGGTCTACAGTACTCAAATCAGAATGCATCTTTGCAATTTTCAGTCAATCAGCTCACACCATCTGCTAATGGCACATTATTAATTTTGGTCTTGGAACTTTGATTGAAATGATTTGACATACTGGCTCTGGTACTGAATTTGCATTTTTGTAATGCTTTCTGTTTCGGGACAAGACTGTGACCAAGCTCTTAAAAGGCATTCAGGACAACTTTACTACTCTAAAATGTAACATAATTTATTTAATTACCTTTTGCTAGTTTGATTACGTATTTCTTGTTAGAATAAAGGGACTGAAGCAGAAATACAGGGGGAAAAAAAAAAAAGGAAACCCAAACCAAACCAAAACCAACTGGGATAAGCAACAGGTTCCTGCCATCAGGTCTGAGATTTTCAAAATGTGCTCCACTAAGATATGTGGCAGTGACTGTGTAATTATTCTGTGTTTGATGGACAAACTTGAGGTGAAGAAAGTTGGTTTTGGAGTCCACACCTGACAAACAGGCTTAATTTATATACTTTTTTTTTTAATGGTGTTTCCCCCTTGTCCTGTTGGGAAAATGAGAGAATAATAGGCAATTTTTCAATCGACAACGAAATGATGAAAGTTCTTTGTCTCCATAGTGGAACTTCAAGAATTGGCAATGAAAACGTGCTGGTATTCAGACCTCCTTTGAAACTTAATATAAAAATGAATTCCTAAGTCTTTGCTCCTCTGTTTACACTTGTCTAAGATCAAAGCAAATATACGCAAAGTCAGTATGCTAGGACGGTTTAGATATACTTGGCTTCTCAAAAAAAAAATCCAATTTCATGTCATGTAATATTTTCACATATTTCCCAACTTTTGCCTAGAAAAATAGAGTGAGAGTTCTTTTTCAGCACCTAGAAATAAACTATAATAAGACATTTGGTATTTTCAAAATGAGCATGTCCCTGCTTTTCCACTGACAGTTTTCTGTAACAGAGAATATGTCACGCAGAACTGTTGTTTTGCCTCCTGTGTTTCCCTCAAAGCCCCATTCCTTCTCCACCTAGCATGGTGAATAACTTGCAGCTTAGTTGCAGTAGCTCGTTCCTGATGGATCCGAACAGATGCAGTTCAGTTCTCTGGTGCCCCTTAGTGTTAGGTCTTGGAGCTCAAGGGAAAAAAATAAGGCTATAAAATAATATCTGAAAATCAAGAAGCTGTATGCGGAGGGGGAAAGAATCTGAAGTACATACTGTAGCTGCTTTCTCTCAAAGTTCCTTCAAAATTTTGTTACCATGAGTCTGATCTAAATAACAGCATTTCATTTGAAATACTTTAATGAATTATATGAATGGGAAGAAAAGTGAAAAACTTTCCTCAAAAATATCGCTACAGAAGTATGTCTCCATGTTCATAATTCTTCCTAAATAACTCTAGTGGTGCAGAATACTTCACTTTGAAATTACATTTTTTACTGGGGATCTTTATTACTTGTGTTATAAAGCTTGGCAAGTGTGAGGAACTCATGGAAGCCTGTCTCCCTAGCTGATGGAGTCACCAGATGTTTCACAGATGGATCTCCTTAAAGTAATGTAGTTCAGTGTCCTCTCTGCCACACTGTGTAATCAATACAGTCAGAGCTGATGTTCTGTAATTCTTTGACTCATAATATGTAAGACAACTGATTTATCAAGCACTAAAGACAAAGTCTAATAGGATGAGCATGCACAAATTCAAGATACTTGAAGTTGTTTAACCTACATACCATGTGTTTTCTTTGTGAAAATACTTTAGCTTAACAAGCAGAAATATTTATTGATGTAACATGTTAATGGTAATAAACACTTTTCAGAATAGAAGGCTTTGCTGTTTCAAAGTAAATGTTCTTATGTTTTTGCCTAATATCATACAGTCAGTAATTTCCTGCATAATTCTCTTGTTTTACTTTGTTGATTACAAAATTGTAACATCAAAAGAGCAGTATATAGGTCTTTCAGATGACTTTAACAGGTTTGAAAGACACGTCTTGCCTTTGTAATGTATATTCTTTATATAAGAAAAAAATTATTTTGTAATTGCTAAGCAGCACCTTTTTTTGTAAAAAGCAGGTTATTTTTAAGAGAGTAGATTTCATATTATTTTTGGGTTTATTGGTTCTACTTGTAGGAGCAATTGTTGCACAATTATTAACAGAAATACTCAATTAAACCTTTGCACTGGAGGCTCATCCAGCACTCTTAATACCAAGCAAACATGATCATGCCCTTTACTAGTACCTCTTAGTGATATTTTAACAGTTTAAACAATTTGTATTCACTAGGAATATCTATACATTCTTTGTAGGCAAAATGATATGTCATTTATGCAGTTTAACACACTCAGAGTTGTTAAGTTTTTGTTTTATTTCAGCATCTCACAACAAATTTTGGTATTATATTACCCATTACCTGGGAAGTGGCTCAGAGATTTAATTATCTGAATACATGTGATAAAAATAATATCCATGATGGTTGTAAGATACAAAGAAGTTAAGAACACTGAAGAATTATTTTTTTTCTCATCACATTCCTAATGTCTTAGTTTCCGATTCAATATTTGTCAGAAAGTTGAAATTTTGTGAGAAAGCTTCAGGCATCTGGGCCTGATTGCCCCAAAGCAATAGGAAATTTATGTTAATGTTATCAGAAGCTCCTGATCCTTGCTCAAACAGCACTAATTCAGATTTTGAGATTCTTGCATTCTCCTTTGTTCTCACTTTCCACATTAACTTCAATTTTGTCTCTTTGGCTTGACTTTTTTAAAGCTTTTCTTACCAAATTAGAGGATTAACTACCACCAAGTAAGTTATAAAAGTTTGTCCAACTGGATTTTAAAAGTCTGTGCAGTACAAACTTCGAAGATACTGATGTCATTGATTGAATTATCTTGCAGATGTTTTCTTGGTATCCCGTGAGACTGCTGGTTAGAGAATGAGAACATATTTTTGTTTGTTGACATTTTCAGCCATGGAACAATGAACGAATGGCACAGGGAGTCCGATACTGTCTCTCCAAAAATTGTAGGTCATCTTTATTGTGACATCTTTATAATGAGAGCTCAGCCATAATATTACATCCAATGGGTATATTTGGGCATGATCTGAAATGAACTGAATCTATTCTTCATTAACTGAAGCCATCAAAAAAGTGAAATATAACTTTTGTACATGACTGCAGCAGGAAGAAGATAATATAAATGTCTCACACAAATTAGCCTACGCCTGTTAGAGTAAGGTCTGATCGAAAGCATTCTGAGATCAGGGGAAAGATTGCAATGGGTTTTTAAACCACGTATGTAGAAAGGAAACAGACAGAAGAGTAAAGATTCCCCCCATATGGGGACAGAAGGAAAAGGACTGAAAGCACCACCAAAGGTAGATTATGGCTTTTAAAATATTTTTCCTTGTTTGCCTCTCTTACTAATTGTATACGTTTGCTGTCTTTTAATAAATGTAATAGCCTGACTATGTGATTACACTTTTACAGACATCAATGACATCTTTTTTGTCTTTTCTCCTTGGTTACCTTATAGGTATCCTGGCTCTTCCTTGTGTCCAAATTCACCTCATAAGAAAGAGATAATACTAGGTTTTTCTTAGAAATACTCTTTTATAATCTTTTTTCTTAAATAAGAACAACTGTGCACTGTGTAAAAAGTCTTAGGTTTTGGTTGATCAGTCAAATATTCTTCCTTTGCTCTCTGTTACTGTCATGAGAAGAAAAATAAGTACTTTTAGAGGTAACCTCACTGTTTCATTCATAGTCCGGTTTCCTCTTTAAGCATGTTACTGCAGAATGTTTTGTATCAGCCTGAGTTACAAAGCCTGCATTAGGTAGGTTTTATTTTCTGATGTACTGATCTCATGCTGCTGTTCCAGAATTCACACTAACTTGAATTTGTAGCCCCATGTTCATCCATATCTGTGGTATGAAGGATGCGGAAAAGAGAAAGAACTAATTTAGAAATATTTTATGCTAGCAAGTAAAATTTTCCCTACTTTTCACCTCACATTTTATTCCACATTCCTTTGAAATATGCCATCCTAGAAAATTCTTTTCAGGCTGACCATATGAAAGTTTGGTAATATCTTTATATTTCAAGCACTCATGGCTGCAGTGTAAATTTTAAATGCATGAAAGTGTGGGCATGCAGGAGACATTCCTACATATGGGCATTTCTTATTTGACCAGCAGAAACATCCCTACTACTAAAACATACATAGTTATCTATAGATCTGATATAGAGCTTGAATATAGGTTGAACAATCATCATTGTAATATATATATATATGTGTCTCCTAAAAATGTAAACACTTTTAGCGCTTTTCATCTCATTTAGCTTTAGATATGTAGACTTAAACATCCAGTCAAAGCTTACCCTTTCACCATGTTACTGATAAGAAAATACAGCTACCTGCAGAACATAGCTTGTTCCATCCTGAAATGGGTTTATAAGACAGGCACTCTTTTACGGCAAGTTCATCTTCTGCCATCTCTTTACACTGAATACGGAAGAAATGTCCCTGATTCACTTTACATTGTTGCTTATCTAAGCTGGTTTTGGCTGAGATAGAGTTAATTTTCTTCAGAGTAGCTGGTACAGAGATACGTTTTGGATTTTTGCAGGAAGCAGTGGTGATAACACAGGGATGGTTTTGTTACTCCTGCCAAGTGCTTGCACGTTATCAAGGCCTCTCACCCCACCCCATCAACGAGGAGGCTGGGGCTTCACAAGGAGCTGGGAGGGGTCACAACCAGGACAGCTGACTCCAATTGACCACAGGGATATCCCAGACTATATGGTGTCTTGCTCAGCACATAAAGCTGGGGAAAGAAGGAAAGCAGGACTGTTCAGAGTGAAGGTGTTTCTCTTCCCAAGTCACTGTTGTGCGTGATGGGGCCTGGCTTTCCTGGGGATGGCTGAACACCTGCCTGCCCACGGGAAGTGGTGATTGAATTCCTTGATTTGCATTGCTTATGTGTATCACTTTTGCTTTACCTGCTAAACTGTCTTTATCTCAGCCCATGAGTTTTCTCAGTTTTACCCTCCTGATTCTGTCCATCATCCCGCTGAAGAGGAGTGAGCTGTGTGGGGATGAGTTGCTGGCTGGGGGTTAAACAGGGTTAAACATGATACTATTGCACCCAGCTTGTAATATCTAAAAGACAAGCAGTCATTTTAAACAAATCAGCAAGATTTCTGGCTTTGTCTTGGTGTCCTGCAAAAGATTGTTCCTGAAGAAAAAGCTGCAGATGAGTGTTGAAGTGCATATTTGGCACTTCTTATATCTTTTGTTTCTAGTTTTGTTTACTAGTAAAGCAGACGTGAATGAACCATACATTGACAGTGATTATTTTCGGAGCCGGGTCGTATCCTTTTCCATCAAACATAATATCCTGCCTTCTGCCAAGTGGCTGCAATGCCAACTACCAGGAAGGGAGAGATAGGGTGGGTTTTTCCCTCTGTCTTCCAGGGTTATTCCTGTGAAGAAGGCATGTGACTCAAGTTGTAGGATGACTCAAGCTCTTATGGTCTTTTTGGAGTCATCCCACAATCAATTTAATGTGTCTGACCCGAAGACAAATGTCTCCTTTTGTCTGCAACATCACCACCAGTTTTCTAAACTTTGGCTTCTGTTCCATATGCCTTGCAAGAGGTTCAGAGAACTGAGCACAGGCTGAAAGCAAAGAGCTCCTGAGATCTTATTCAATTTCCACTCTTTAGATGGGGTATGATTCTGGACATTCCCTTTTCCTCAGCATCTCTGTATCTCCATTTGCAAACAGGGGAGGCTAGGAGAATTAGGTAATGCCTGCAAAGTGCTGTTTTAAATGATAAAAATAATTAATTTACTCTTGACGGGTTACTTTATAGGTCAGCATATAATGTTATTCTTATCTGATTTAGCTCCTAAGGACTGAATATTTGTTATTGTTTCAAAGAGATTGCTCTCCATTTCTGAGTGGCATACACATCTCTGTGAATACACAAAGATTTTCTACAAAAGAGATCTCATTCAGATCGTTCTCAGTCTTTGAGTAAACAAACAGTATTGCTTTTCTAATTTTCCAGTAAAATACATTACTTGATATTTGGCGATACATTACATTTTCATTGCATTAGATTGCTGGAAAAGAGGTACTTTATTTGCATGCTTTTATCTTGTGGGGGGAAGACAGAGAAAGGAAATGTAATTACACTGGCTACTTTAGTCTCCTAATTAGTTTCACTGGGTCTTAGATTTAACTCTTACATTCTGTTAAAGTTCATTTTTCTTCTCTTTCCTTTTATCTTGTTCTCTTTTTCTGTTTCTGGAGGCAGCCCCCGATGGCTGTCTGCGGCTGTGTGACACTCACTTTTCCCACAGCACCAGAGCAAATACTGCTCCCAGCCTGTTACCTGGCATATTCTGAGACCTGCTAGGATAGGCAGACTCTGCTTCTAAGTACCACCATTATGGGTATAATTTGCTTGAAGCCACAAACAGGGCTGGCCGAGGGTCACTGGAAGTGCACTGTGTGTTGCTGAGGTGACTGCATGCTCTCAGAATTCACAGACTATCATTTCATAAAATGTGGGCTAGCTCTGCTGCATAAAGGCTTCATGAAACAATAAAACACTTCGCAAGGGCAGTGATTTTCAGCTTCTTTCCGGAATTCCTCTGAAATAATATTGCAGTTTCACTGTCATTACTTTTTTTAAAACATTTCTTATAATTTCTTACAGGTAACAACTCTTAGAAATCCTGAATTACAGACCAGATCCCTTTTAGTAAACAAAAATGCAAAAATGAAGGGGGAGTCATCACTTTACTTTATATACCTAACTTAACACTGATAGTGAAAGAATTCATTAAAGTAAGATAGCTCATCTCTGAAGTCCTTCCTTTAGTCAGTGTAGAGAGAGTGGCTCCTTTGCAGGGAAAAATTTTAATTAGACCCCTTCTCCACATCACCCTGAAGAAGAGCATCTGTCTCTCCTCTCTGTCCACTGAGCCTCAGGAGGGAGCTGGTTTAGTTTGGCACCTAAAATGAGGGTTGAGACTGCTCTCTGATGTGCAGGGTACATAAATTAAAATCATGCGAAGTTGTAGTAAGTGGTTGATAGACATACAGGATAGGGAGGGTGAGAGTGTTACAGCAGTAAATTCACCATGAAGGCTAACCAGTGGGGACATTGCAATTCATATTGATATTACTTACACTTAGAGAAATCCTTTTGAAAAGGAAAACTACTGTTTCACTTTTTCAAAGTTTGTTTTCTTTTTAATGAAAATAAATATTTCTGGCTGCCTTATTTATCAATGGCTGTAAAAACCGCCCTCTCTCTTCTCAGTCTGAACTTTCTGTAGTGGCTAGCTTGAATAAAGAGACAAATTTGGGGGTTCAAAACAGTGAAACTTGTGTTGCTCATAGAAGGTGTCGGGCCAGACCAAGTTAAATAGTGCTTTGACCTACTGGTTTTAAGTTTACCACAAGAGTGAATATACTCTCATCTTAAGTATTTTAAAAGCAAAGTCAACATAGCTAGGTTAAGAAGTGGCACAAAGAATGGACAAGAAAATTAGAAAATATATTTTGCTTTATAAACAGAGTGATATGGAGAACTCCATATCATATGAAGAAAATCCACCCAGAAATGTGAAGTTAGGACTTGAAAATTTCAAAATTTTTGGTAGCCTTCTGTCAGAAATTTGAATTCTTCATGGTATCTACCCATCAGATGATGAAGTTAGAGATTAATAGATATTGGCATATTTTTTATATTAGGCATTTCAAAAAGTTAACATGGTAAAACTCACCAAGATTTTTTTTTTTTTATTTTCTACAGAGGCACAAAACCAGTTTATGTAGTTTGCATAACTTCATTTCAAAGGCTTTGTCATACTTCCTAGGCAACTTTTCCCTCTTTAGGTACTGAAATAGTAGAACCTTTATAAACTGCTGATTCTTGGGGGAAACAGGAACTATTTTTAGTAGCTAGTTGTATTCCAAAGAAGACTCTTCTCTTGCCAAGAAAAAAGAGAAAGGCTCTTTCAGGATGCTTCAGAGCATGTAAGTTTAGCTTTCCAGTGCCAAAATTATTTCAAGAAGAAAATTAAAGTTATTAGTTTAACAGATGCATTTGAGAATGCTGCTCCTAGTTTAATGCACAGAATTACACATACCAAGCCCTTTTTACCTCAAGGAGTAATGCAAACAAGAACCTTACACAAAGTTATTTTTAAGACATTAACTGTGTCTGCTAATAATTTCTCATTCTGAAGAATGAAGAAATATATACTCTTCATAAGCACGTACAGACATCTATTCTCGGGTAGAGACAGGGAAGGCAATCTGCTTTTGACTATGATCAAATGTCACAACTTATGCCACCACACACCATGAACTGCAAAACATTTGAACCATGTGAAAGCAACAATCACAAATCCAAGGTGAATTTAGGAATTTCCCTCCTTTCCACATGTGTAACCATTCCAGGAAACCTTCACAGCAGAGGATTTAGATTTGTCCATTTTTTGCTTTGAGGGTTTGATGAACACATTTCATCTTGAGAAAATATTACCACAGATGCTATGCATATATTGTCCAAACATACTTAATTTTAGGCAGCAGGAAAAGCAAGAGAATGCAAAACCATCATAGGATTCACAGTAGATATTCTCATACGGAGCTAAGCATCCTCAGTTGTTCCTAATTTAGTAGATCTTCAGTTCCTAAATTCATCAATGGTTGTGCACCTAGAGAAGCAGATGCATTCTGTATGCAGCAAAAATGGTTCCGTCATTATTCTAATGCTACAACAAGCAAACTTGCAGGACAATTTTAATATGTAAATATTTTAAAAAAGAAATTAAAAGAGGAATAAAGTTCTGTTGATATAAACTGGGGTACTCTATTACTAGGTTTTCTGTCCCAGTCAAGCTATAGGAATTTTCCAAGTAGTGTCTCTGTTCTCATTCTGAACATGGAAGAGTTATTCAGGGTAGATAATAAACAGACTGTTTGGGCCTTATGAATATTTCAAACATTTGTATTTTCAATTATGTTCTTAATTACAAAACAAACTCAGCAACATTAATTTTGAAAGGACTGCATAATTCTTGGATGTATTTCTGCACAACTATCTTAGTGAGACATCTGCTCAGATAAATATTTCTCAAAGCTTTCCCTTAAATCTAAGATGGCAAGGTGGGCAGAATATGAGCTTTGATATTAATTAAAGCTATCTGAATTAGTTTACAAAAAGCTATTTTCTCTGCCTGTATACAGCCTATATTTCCTGCTATGCTTTGCATTCCTTTAAATAAACTAACTCTATTCCTGACACTCTCTATCTAATCTATTGTTCTCCTAGAAAATGTATGTATTTAGAAACATTATTCAGAAATACAGTGCTGAAGTCCCCATCATATTACAACGACCTGCACCTCCAGGCAATCACTGTTGCCATACATCCATTGTAATTTTATCTGCAGATTTCCATCCTCTAAGTGTCAGACTCAAGGCTTAAAGTACTGATGGACATTTTTCAGAAAGCTTTCTTGCTGAGGAACTGTAGTTTCAAACTTATATTGAGAGCAAGAGTTTCCTTGTAGAAAACAGATGCATGATTTTTTTTTCAAATATCATTTAATATATATGCATGAAGAGCCCTGAATTTTCAAACACAGTAGCATTTAATAAAAAGACTATGTTTGTTTTAAATGAAGATCTGAGAATACACAATTAATGTAGAATAAGTGAAAGGGTACTTAGGTGGGAGAACTTATAAGGACATGGATGAAAAACTAAATTCTGGGTGGTTTTTTATTTCCTGAAAAAATTGGAACAAGATTTTGGATTCTCTGTCATATGTCCAATTTTTTTTTTTTTAAAGCTCTTTATTTTTTATAGAAGTAATACTTTGGTTTCCAGTAACTAGCCTGATTTAATTCACTGCACTCGACCCTACTGACTTATATTCTCCCCTATTATAACCCCATTTTTACTGGTTTGGCCAATATTCCACTACAGCTGAATAAATGTATATGGCAAAACAAAGCAAATTATTAATTAAACTATGAGTTTATGCCTCTATTCAGTTACTTTTCAGCAAAAACATTCATAGCAAATTTAAGATGAAATAGAAAATACAGAGAAACATTAGTTGGAAGGGCTTTCCAACCCAGGAAGAAAAGCCATATCCTGTGTCTTGTCTGAACAAACAAGTTTTGACAATATAAAATTTCTGAATAAGCTATCAAAAGGGAAACATAGTTGTTAAATAAATATGAACAACAAATATTTCAGGAGCCCATGATCAGTTAAAAAATTTCAGACATGAAATACAAATCAGGTAAATAGTGTTATTTATGAAGATCCCATTACATGTTAGAACTTTGTTAGGGATTTTCTATCTATCCTGTTTGTTTTCACTACTTCTGTATAAATTAATCTTCTTCCTCCTTGGTGATGCACACCTATGTCTGACATAATTTCCCTCACATACTCCCCTTCACACCCTGCCTCTTTTCTTTCTAAAGACACACTAGAATAACAGTGCTGCTTGTATAGCAAGGCACTTCCATTATGTGCTTACAAAGATAGTTTGCCTGACTTTTTTTGTGACCAGAACCATTGAAATGCTCTGAGTAGATTCTGATTCTGAGTAGAACACCTTGTAATACTCTAATTGAAGTTGTATAAATTACTGAACAATATCTATATTACCCAGGAGTAGTTGCAGTTGCTATTTTAGCAGGTCCTTTCTCCACTTCTCTAAACCAAGAATCAGTGTTAAAAGATTATTTGTTATGGAAAACATCTTCAAAATTATTCCCACTCTCTACTTATTCCTTCCAAGAATTTGCTGGTCCCATTAATGTAACAGTCTCTGCTTGGACGATGAGTACTAACTACACAATGTACATTTCACTGACAATTCTGTGCTAGGAATATGAAAGCTTGTTCTCTACCCATTATTTCTATTATATTCATAGTCCCCCAAAGCAGAGTATCCTTTCCCAACTGGCACAGCTGGCACAGGCCCTGTCATTTCACGAAATGCCTTTCACAAGACTTATATACCGTCCTTTAGCCCATGCATGGCAGACAAGTTTTGCCCACATGCAGCACATGCCCAAATCATCAGGGTGCTGGTATCACCCTGCACACAATACCTGTTCTCTGTGAAGGAAATTAGGCACTCTGGAGACAGTGCCCCACAAGTGGGAGGATATGTGAGGCAGCACACAGGATGATCAGTGATGGGTGCAGAACATCCATGGCACACGGCACACGGTCATTTTTAACAGGGACCTCTGGCCATCCTCTATGTCCATCCCAGTGGAGAAATGAGCTGTCACCACCTTGTGAACCTTTGCTGCCTCTGACTGTCCAAAGTCTTCTCTGGAAATCATCACAACCAGCACTGTTTGCCAGTGAATCTACTGCACTAGATACCTCAACATACTCTGCACTCCAGAGTGATACAAAAGGGCAAACCTTGGTTAAAGGACCTGTGTGTGGTCCATATTCCATTCCTCATCATGACAGATGTTACCTACTCATTACAGTTGTAAGTTCTGAAATTACTTCAGGACAATCACAGACTCTGCACACTTCAGTTCTGATAGGCCTTGGAGAAGTGTGCATTCAGCCACCTGACTGAAGAACAGTCAGGAGGGACTTGGGCAACATGGTCCTCAGTGCTCACTTCATTTGTCAACCCTTGTTCTACCTTATGCTTGAGAATACTTACAAGCCACTGTGACAGGAGTTGAAGATCCTTCAATAACCTCATGTCTTTGGCCTCTGTACTCAGACCACCTCTGCTGAGATATCTGCACATTGCTGTAGATAGCAACTTCTATTTTAAGAAAGGATTTAACAGAAATCTGAACTATCTGTAAACTTTGCTTTAAAAAAAAAAAAATAAATTCTTGGGAAGAAGAAAAAGCATGCAAGAAAGCTGTACAGACTTTGGAAAATCAATAAAAAGTAATGTGAGGGGCAATGTATGGTGTCTTTCATCTCAGCCAAGGCAGATGGCCTGGGCATGGCACCACCACTGCGATAAGCACCTGCTTGGTGTCACTGAGGATATATCTCTGGCACCATTCCCAATGAGGTGAAGCCCTCTTTGAGGTGTAGAATTCTCAGTCAGGAACAGAATTGTATATCCCATGAAGGCGCTGCCTTTCTTCTTCTGACCTTCAGTTGATGTCTTGAGCCACTCCTCTCCCTGTCACGATCACCTTCATAAAGAAGAAGTGTTTTTAGCCCTGTACCCAACACTGGCAGAGATGCACCTCAAATCCTATGTTCAGTTTTTGGCCCTTCATGACAAGAAAGAGAGGTGCAGGAGCATGTTCAAAAACACCTGAAAGGAGGTTGTAGCAAGGTGAGGGTCAGAGTCTTCTTCCAAGTAACAAGTGACAGGACAGGAGGAAATGGCATCAGGGAATTGAGCCAGGCAAGGTTTAGATTAGATATTAGGAAAGCGTTCTTCATGGAAAGGGTGGTCAGCAATGGAAACAGGAAGGGAAGTTGCTGAGGGAAGTGACTTTTCGTACCTTAAGGATTCTAAGACAGCCTAGAAGGATTCTAAGACATGTCCAGTCGGTCATTTCATATGGGCTGCAGCTCTTATTGTGACCTGTTTTCCAGAGCTATTCCTGGCTCTTCCAGGCCAGCCTCTAGAGTAACACTGTGGTTGTGCTAAGACCCAGAGATAGGGTAATACAACATGTATAAGTGGGAGAGGGTGGACACAGAGAATAGTCTGTAGCAGCAACAAAGTTCTCCAGGTGGCATGAATTCAGGAACTTTTTTTTCTAGATGCACTTTTTCCAGAAGCATGTGGAAGAAATGTGCTGCTGCCTAGCTGTGAAGCACAGTGTTGTTTTGAAAGGTGATGACATCCTCAACGAGGTAGAGTGCTCAGCTGGGTTGTTTGCTGCATGTTTTGTGGCTTATGTCTACATGAGTGAATGGGAGGTCTTTGCTATCCTCACCCTTCTCTAACAGTGTTCTTGTTGCTTTTCTTTTGAAACTAAGGAGACTAGTACAAGACTACGTATCCTAGATGAAATCGCAGCACTGACTTTTATCAGGGAATTACAATGTTCTCTATCTTATTTATTGTTTCTCTGCACATGCAGTATAATATCTTGATCATTTTTGACCACAGATGCACACTGAGTTTTCTGCAATGATAACCTGGTGCATTTCTCATTTGAATGCAGTTAAATTTTCAGTTCTGTGAATTATTTGAGTATTTTTGTTCACATCCAAAGTTGCATTGTTTTGCATTTTAGTTACATTAAATAGCCATTTAATATTCTTAATAAAAAAATAGTTATTTTCTACTGTGTTCAAGGAGATAATTTATTTCTTGTGTTTATTGTGTTTTTCTTTGATCCTGAATGTCCTGTTCAACTTTATCCCTTTTGGCAAACATAAGGATATCCTGAAGGACAGCATCAATTATAAAAAGAAGCGACTCCTACTGTAAAATGTGTGTTGCTGAAAATAATGACAAAGATATTCTAGCAACTGATATGGCTGTGCTTCCAAAGAGAAATGATCGCTTCATGCAACTTAGAGTGGATGAACAAGTACTTATGACCACCTGGAATATAAGACTGAAGACACAACAATGTTGGAGTGCATATGTTTATTGACATCTCAGTAGGATATCGAAAATTGATGCTCAACTGTATTCAATTAGTCTACAGTCTCTTAACTAGACTGGAGACTTTTCTTGTACTTATTGCCAGAACCTGCACATTCTGGGAGGAGCAAACTAGCTAACACTCAAAATGCTAAAATACATATATATGAAAATATATAAACCCTGTATTAAATAGCATGTATCTGACTCAGCTGAGTTTATTTTACAAAGCCTTTTTTAATTTCATTTCAGTGACTATTCACCCAAAACATACAAAAAGACACATTCTTTCTTTGTATTTTTCTGAATATATGGAACTGTGGCTTCCTCTCTGAACTCTTAATTCCTGAGCATTGCTTAAAGCTGCGATGGACACACAATTTACAAACCTGAAAGGAAAGAAGAAGGGTCACTTCCATGAAGTGCTTTACCTCTGCACAATCTTAGTAAAGGGTGGGTTTCTACCCTTTCTATGAAATTAGTCTCCCATTTTTTAACTTTTTTAGTTTTTTAAAAATCTTTTCTTTCCTCTTTATCTAAGCTCTGCAAATATATCTTCAGGATTTTTAAAGTTGTTTTTTTTTTTTCAGTCATGCTCAACTGTATCACAGAAAATGTTTCTTTTAGACAATGAAATTCATAACTTTCCATGGCACAATTGCCCCAAACAGCCTATAACTCCCTTGCATTTTATCTAGCCAGACAGCCTGATTGATTTATCTCTTTTTCTGAACACCTAATTATTTTGAGAATGTACAGCATCTCTACTTGTCAAGTATTAGCTCTCATTTTGGTTTCATTTAACTTCTGGAACTCCTCTAATAATACTTTCAAATATGTCTTCAATCATGTTCAAAAACTTTCTATTTTTGCTTGTTCTTTCTCTGAAATTAAAATTTTACATAGGTGGAAAATCTCTACAGTTTTTACAGATGAATGATTTTTTAAGGGGGAAACAAAGTAAAGGAGATTAACTTTTCAGAATTATGACATTTGTGAGAGCTAAAATCCCATGCAGGGAACATTGCATTGGTTTTATGAAGCAAAAATGGAAGTACATATTGCAAACAAAAAAAAAATAAAAGAAAGCAAAAAGGGAAAGAGACTCAGAAACCAGCAAAATGCTTTTCATAATAAATTAGCATCTTGCAAATGGTCTAACAAAAAAAAGGGTTATAGCAATATATAGTATGATGGGGAAATTAGTTGGTTATATTCAGAATCATGTCACAAATTACATGACTATATTTGCTTTTGTTAGTTAAGTTTACCTGTTTGAGACATCTGTTCATGAATGTGATGGATGATGCACATTTGTTGAAAGGGACTGGATGATGGTCTTTAGCTATTGCTAAGAATCATGTTTAACAATTTCTATTGAAATTCCTAACAGTGTTTTAAAATTTTGAGTTGATACTTAACATGCTTAAGTGAAATTACTCTTGCAAAAGTTCATGTTTTGGAATGGCAATTAAACACAGTAATTATTACAGATAAAGACTTACCTAAGCTCTTCATTCACTCTTGTATTCCATAAAAGAAGGAGATATGTGCATATCTTTCTTTTCCCCCAGTCATAGACATAGAAATCAAAGCAAAAGTAACATAATGAATACCAAATTATGCCAAATACAAAAATCAAGCTGGTATTATAAATTATTTAAAAGTCATTATGAGCTCTGTTTTTCTATCAAAACAGACAGACAGCTAGAAGCTTTTTGCCTAGATATGTAACAGTTAAATTTGATCAGGCTGATTCCTGAGTTATGATTCATTTGATAAAATGCAGACAACACCTTGCACATATTCTGAGATGGTCACCTTTGGGTCTCTCCGTAGTTACTGCAGAGAAATAGGCACTGGGATGGTAAAATATATCTTTTCCTGAAGCAGGTACCTACATCAGCTTGGACGAATCACACTTTGACAGTGTTTATTTCTCCCCATTGACTGTAACTTAGTCTTCAGGGATGCGTATGGATGCAAATGTTCTACACTGACAGTAAAAAATTCAAATGAAACAGAATTTAATTTGCCTAGTGTTGTGGGTTAATTTATACCACCTGTATAGCCTATTTTAGCCAATATTCACAATAAAAGCAGAACATACATATTGAAGGTTTATTTCTATAGTTTTCAATACAAAAGAAGTTCAGGTACAGTCCAAATAAATTTAAACTGAGGAATATGCAACTTCAATCTTTAGAATTATTGTATTACAGAAGGATCAAATTAAGACTTTAGTGGTGTCAGCCACAATGAACGAAGAGAAAAGAATGACATCTTTAAAAAACAAAAGGCCACCCAAAAATATGAGTTCTGTCCATGCTGTGCTGTCTGTGGGATTTGGGAATTTTTGTGTGTTTATTTTGTCCTGTGTGAAATTTTAAAAGAAACTTCCATCTAGAGATAATAATTTAAAAAAAAAAAAAAGCAATGAGCGGGATATTAACTCCACTGCACAATACAGTGCTGGTTTTTAAATGGTGTGCATTGTTTTATTTGTGGTTTGGGTTTTTTTCCATTAATATGAAACACTTTCAGATATGAAAATCTATATAAAAATCAATAGGGTCAATATGAATATCTTTACAAAAAGATATGAAGGGTAATACACTACAGAATTAAATTTGAAAATTAAATTAACTTGTGTATTTTCATTTGTTTAAAATGACTTGACTTTACAAAACACAAATTCTTAATTCCTACCAGTTTATTTTCTCAATATGTAAGATATCTGACTTGTAATTCTGACTAACAGCACTGCATTTAACATACAGGTTTTAATATCTTAAAAATATCAAGATTATAGATAGCCTGATGTATTTTTTACCCTAATCTTCGGAGTCGGCGAATCAAATATTTCTGTGACCAAACTGATTATTCCTGCAGATCCCACTTAAGTTTTCACAGTGAGTCAGACCAATTATTTTTTTGCAGTAAAGTTTCCAGAATATCTCAGTAGATGATGAGTCCTAGTTTCATTTTCTAATTTAATTTCAGAATTAGTGTTTAAATAGGCATGGAAATTTTATGCTGTAAAATCTATAAATCCTGTCTATAGGTGGGGTGGCAATAACTACAGATTTTCAGGTCAAAGTCCCTTTTTCTTCTGCAGTTACCTGTCTCCAGTAAAATTCCAGGTTTCTGGTGCTGTGTCTTTAGAAAATATACATTATTCTGCTTAGCGCTTGTAGAAACTGGGCTTGGAAAGATAGGAAGAATAAGACAGTCTGACAAGATATGACAGATATAAAGTAAAATGGTATTTAGTCAAAATATTGCATGGTGGGGTTTTTTCCTCAAAATTCAACTGAAATTTTCAGTCTTATTCCTAGTGAATCAACATCAAATAAGATGCCAGCAAAATAATATATTCTTAAATTATTGATAAGATGCAAGCCTTAAAAGTTCTTGAAATTCCCCCATAACATTTCTGTATCATATGTTAAAATCCAGTTTGTTTTAAGTGCTCTGGTGCTGTCAAAAGTTGTTTTAAAGTAAAATCAATTAGAAGCATAGGATGGTATGAGAGAGCCAACAACACAGCTGCCTAACATTGAACTGTGTCTCTTGTAATAATCAGTCCTAAGCCTGGCATCTGAGTAATATAGAGGGATTTCTTTTTTCTTTGATTATTTAACCATTCATTAAAATGTATTTGAAGGCAAATTAAAGTTTGGAGATCTGAAATGACTTATGCAAATGCTTATCTTACTAATAGACCTTTGCTTTTCAACTTGCAGTATAAATAAGCATGATTTGAGGTGTCTGGAAGGCTGAAAGCCCACTTGTCAGTAATGTACAATCCATTATGCAACCCATGGGCAGGGAAATAATGACTGCATATTGAACAGTCATCAGTCTCCATAGGATCAGTGTTTCTTTTTATGGGAAGATATAGAACTTTCTCTCTCCTATCATCACATAACTGCTCAGGCTCTAGTGCCTGTATGTTATGACCCTGCCTGTATTTCTGAGTGGCTGGCTTGAATGCTGTTTTTGGGAAGTGTCCATCCAATTGGAATTCATTGAAAAAAAAAAATAAGGCAAGAGAAGAAGTTGAATTTCATATTCCAAAACTATTCCCCTGGGAAATGAGAATTCAGAAGGTATTTGCAATGATTCAACACTGTCTCTCTGTAAAGCTAGGCTAATGCTCATAGAAGAATGCTCTTCAATATAAATTTCTTTTGACAGGAGCCAGTGGCCTTGCTTGTTGGGGTGATAGGTCACAGAGAGGATTTTCGAAGACTTGTACCTTATCTGTGATATCATACAATATGTTGAACTGGCCTGAGTGGTTTTGAGAGCCCACATGGCTTTATTTGCACCTCTATGGAAAAGAATATTGTTAAAATATGTGATAGAAACACAGCAGAAGAAGAATAATACTAATCAAAACAGTGCAATGAATCATTTCAATAAGAATTTGAGAATAATAGTTTTTTCTAATATTAAGATTTATGAATTTGACTCAGTGGAGAGAGTTATTTCCTATCTCTAGTAAGAATCCAAAATGTGGTTTCAAATCCCAGGAGAAATAACTAATTTCCTGAATCCTAAAAGTCTTCTAGGCTTGACATTTTCAATGAGACACCTCTTCACAGGCTTGAGACTTCCATTTTAATCTTCACCAAGAAAATGTCTCTTAATTCAAGAGTCACTAGCTGCTAGTCAGCAGTTGTGATAAGCCTAATGCCTCCCTCAGAGGAAAGCCCATTCCTCATGGACACAGACTTAACCATTTTAGTCGTGGTTATTATCCAAGCAGCCTTTAAATAATGACCTATAAGGAGCTGGTAGGCATTTTTTCTTTTTTTTTTTTTTTTTCAACAGCAGACCTCACACAAACTCTTAAAATTCATTATTTTCTTTGGAGCAGCTTGGCCCCATTATTTCTCCAGCTTCAGCACAATGAAAATACTTACGTGAGCTGTCAAGGCTTATCTTTCGAATAACTCTAAATACTTCACCACAGAAAGTAAAACATGGTGACTAATACTCTAACATCTGTTGCACATTGTCATGCATCCTGCAGTTGCCAACCAGCTAAAATGGCAGCACATTTATGTGTCAAGATTTCATCTGCTTTTTCTCTGTAATTCAAGGAAATCTAAGCTCCTACATCACTTATACTCTAAAAGATAAGGCTAAGAATCAAAAATTTTCTCTCTGGAGAAAATATGATGTGTACTTTGTCAAGTGCAAAGAGTTGATGTCCTGCTCTAAGCCTCTCTTATCTAATGGAACATTCAGGTATAGAAGCATTTACTAACAATAAATGAATGAAGAGAATGCCTCAAGATGTTCCTACTTTGATGGATTATAAAGTAGAGGAAAAAAGAAGAAAAACCAACCATCATATTTGTTTGGTCTGATGAAATCAGTTTCTTGGAAGGACTTCTACAGCTAATAAGATATGTGATTTTGAACATACCATACTACACTCCCCCAACACCAAACATTTCATGAAATAAAATGGTTTTTTTTAAGAATAAGATCACAGCTGGCTCTGTTGTCTCAGCCTGATTCTTTATGCTTGAGTTTTGCACATATTATCTCTTGCCAGTGGAGACTTTGTACGGTAATTTCTAAAAAAACCAGCTAAGCCCTTCTGTCTTATGTGAAACTTAAAGAACATATGCTATTCTATTCTATTCTATCCTATTCCTATTCCTATTCCTATTCCTATTCCTATTCCTATTCCTATTCCTATTCCTATTCCTATTCCTATTCCTATTCCTATTCCTATTCCTATTCCTATTCCTATTCCTATTCCTATTCCTATTCCTATTCCTATTCCTATTCCTATTCCTATTCCTATTCCTATTCCTATTCCTATTCCTATTCCTATTCCTATTCCTATTCCTATTCCTATTCCTATTCCTATTCCTATTCCTATTCCTATTCCTATTCCTATTCCTATTCCTATTCCTATTCCTATTCCTATTCCTATTCCTATTCCTATTCCTATTCCTATTCCTATTCCTATTCCTATTCCTATTCCTATTCCTATTCCTATTCCTATTCCTATTCCTATTCCTATTCCTATTCCTATTCCTATTCCTATTCCTATTCCTATTCCTATTCCTATTCCTATTCCTATTCCTATTCCTATTCCTATTCCTATTCCTATTCCTATTCCTATTCCTATTCCTATTCCTATTCCTATTCCTATTCCTATTCCTATTCCTATTCCTATTCCTATTCCTATTCCTATTCCTATTCCTATTCCTATTCCTATTCCATTCAATTCTATTCAAAAATAGAGTTGATGTTTCTTACTTTATGAAAGTTCTTCCAGTACTTGTTTGCCCCATCAGAAATAATGAGACAATTTCTGGGAGTCAGTCTAGCTGCAATTCAAATAATTTGGTAGAAGAAATTAATAAAAATGGCCTAAAATACACATGCACAACACCAGGGTGTCTACAAAAATCTTCAGGTACCTAAGCTTAGGAAAGCTGCCTAGTGGCATTTACAACTACCTAAGTGATTAAAGGACCTAATTCTCCTTGTCTAGCAGGGCATACTAAATGAATAAATGACTTGTCTGCTTAGACCACTTCCATAAATCTTAGGATGTATAAATCTAAATATTATATTTTAATTTATTGACATTTCCTATTGCTTAAATATTCCTAATAAAGTTGAATTTCCATACAGGTTCAGAGAAGACGCACAAAATGTGTCTTCCAGTCATGAGTTATTGTGGAGACTATTTTAAGAAGAAACCATCAATTTCCTTTTACTACCCCCATCCTTTCTGCTCACCCCTCAGAAGCCTAGATAATTCACTTCATTTCAAATGACTGTAGGATTCTTATTTTTCTTTTATCTTAAAACTCTTATTTACTCTTATTTATTATGATTTTTCTTTCTTTGATTTTCATTTTTATTTTATATTTTCTTTAATCTGTTGATAGTTTTCTTTACATGGCAGAACCACACTGATTTTTTTTTTTTTAATGTTAATATTTTAAAGAAAACCTGCCTTTAGACATACTGTCTTATACCAGGATCCCATCAGATCTTCTAAGCTAGATCAGGTCAGGATGTATTAACACTTGGAGCAGACACGTCAAAGGAATATCTAGGCCTCTTAGAAAATCTAAGTGAATATACAGCACAGTACTAGAGGGCAATGTACAGCTAAAAGTATTATCTTTTATATACATTAAAAACTGATGACTTGACATTTGTAAAATCTTGTGACAGAAATTGTAGTGATTTTTCATGCCTCACTTTTGTTTATTGCACTTAGAATCCTAAAATTTTTAAAACTTGGGCTGCCAAAATACAGTATTTCCTGTTGGGGTTGTGGTCACTTTGTCACACATCATCTCTGCCCCTCCACTTCTTCAGGGGGAAGATTGCAGGGGAATCTCTGCTGCAATGCCTGGAGCACCTCCTCCCAATCCTTCTTCGCTGACTTGATGTCTGCAGGGCTGTTTCTCACATATTCTTACTCCTTTCTCCTGCTGCAACTGCAGAGGGTTTTTTTCCCACTTCTGAAATCTGTTATCCCAGAGGCGCTATTGCTGATGGGCTCAGCCTTGGCCAGTGGCAGATCCATCTTGGAGCCAACTGGCATTGGCTTTATCAGCCATCGGGGAAGCTTCTAGAAGCTTCTGCAGAAGCCACCCCTGCAGCCCCTCTCCTATTACCAAAACCTTGCCATCCAATACAAAATCTCTTCTCCAATGTTAAATAAGTAGTAAGTGACATTTGAGTACTCTAGGGTTTGCTTTGGTGATAAAATCAAAATTACAGAATTCACCTTAAGCTAGGACAGAAACTATCTCTTCTGTTTTTTACTGATTATTGTTGATCTTGCTTGCAGCAAACCTAAACTGATTTGATACATGAATTATCCCTACTTAAGCTGTGAACACAGAGACTGGCCCAAGTTATGACATTTTAATGCAGTTTCTGTGTAAGCCCATCTCTAACTGAGAAGAAATAAAAATGGTTGACCTATTCTAAGATTCTCTATCATGCAAGATTTTTCCTGTCCTAAATGCTTAATAAGGAGGCATGCCAAAAGCCTCTAAAAGCAGATTCTTCTTCAGAGTACCATTTACACCTCCTAGACACTGCTATGAAAGTTCACGTGGGTTTATTTTTATGGAAAGCAATGTGTGCACTGTGTTGAAATACGGATTCAATGAGCTAACTAGTGCCCATTAAAGGGGAATAGGGCATAACAACAACCAACTTTTCTGATTTGAGTCCAAATGAGATACTTCATGTCAATAATTTGGAACCCATCTGGTGCAGCTTAAAATCTAATTTATGCTACCTTCCCCAAGTACACGATAAGAATTAGGCACTGAAGTGTGAGATCCATGGAAGTCAGCTACCATAACTGTGAGCTGCCTAAGTTTTCTTGTTGGAGGCTCCCTGTCCCTCTAAAGTCCCATATTTTGATCCTTGATGGTACAGAATTTGAAATTCCTAGCCCCTTGAACCCTCTCCTAGAGTGACATGAACCCACTCGTATACAACACACAGCCAAGAATAGATCTTCAAACCTTACTTGTTAAATATACCAGATTGGTATCTCAATTACCACAGAATAGTCACACTGCCTTTTGTGTATCACTGTACATTTAGTTATTTATTTTTAAACAGTTTAAAAAAAAAAAAAAAAGCCTTACCTCAGAGTATTTTGGCTCCTATCATGTAAAGATGCTGTTTTGAATGAGCCATTCCATAAGAATAGGCACATACAGTTCCTAGTTGGGGTCTCTTACAGAGCTACTCTACCCTAGACAAGAGTATGCTGGAATATTTCCTCCTGCATTTTAGACAAGGCTTAACCTACTATCATGTTCTGACAATGCCAAAGGATTCAATATTTCTAGGTGTCTTGGGGCAATGATGTGTATCACCTATCGCTGGTCTGTGCCAGACATGATTCCTGTGCCTTTCCGTGCCTTTAAAACTGGGTGTGAGAGAAAGAAAAAAAAGCCAGATGAACTTTTCAAAGCAGTTTGTGCTCCAAGGTCACAGTACTCCTCTGCGGGCTTCTGCAGCAGCAAGAGCGGAGGAAGCACCCTTTCCTGCTTTTCAGCCAGCTTTCAGCTCCGTTTCTCCGGAGAGAGACGGAGAGTTAATTTTTTTTTCCCCTGGGACTTTGGCGTCTTCTCTTCTGGAACTGTTCAGAACACTAGAACTCACTGGAAGAGCTTTCCACCTGGAAAGGCCTGGAGGGGGCCTGCGTCAACCCAGCTTTGTAGAGGAGAGAGACCACACCCAAAGAAAGGACTCTGAGAATTTACCAGGCTCTCTCCACAGCAAGAGGTTTTATTATTTAGCATTATTCTTTTCCCATTGTGCATTGTGTCTGTTAAATAAATAGGTTTTTTCCTTTCACTTTCTTCCAAGGAAAATTTTTTCCTTAACCTGGTGGGGGAGGGGCAGTTGAAACCTGCCTTCTGTCGGGGGAAGCTCATTTTGGACGTTCCTCCGAATTTGTCTCAAACCAGGGCACTAGGTAAGATCAGGTGAATTTCAATGGAGATTTCAAATCAGTTGAGTGTAAAATAGTTCAGGGCTGCCAAGGATGCGAACACATAGAAAAAAGCAAACAAAGGTATCTCAGAGGCAGCTAACTTTGGGACAGAGATGTATGTTAGTATTACAATTAGATTATAATGAACCAAGCTCATCTGAGGAAAATTATTTTGCCAGAGTTGTTGGCTCAGCAGCCTGGCATCTATTTCCCTTCAGAGCCAGGTATAATGTGGGTTCTTAGGTGCAAAGCACCATCGAGTTCTCCTCCCTGCAAAGACTTCACCAGAGCCTGGCGGGGGTGTGTCCACTCTGCTCCACCCACTGTTCTGTCCCCCTTGTGGAGCATGCCAACCGTGTTCCATCCAGGGATTAGAAGTTGTATTTCACCTTCGAATTTCCCTTGTTATAAACTGTTAGGATGTGAATAGAACTTCTCCCCAGCCATTTTCCACACATGGATAAGGCTTCACTTTTTCTTCTTATCTAAAATCTGTATCTCAATCCACAAAGCCTGTTTGTCACTGAAGCTTCTGTAACAATGTTTTCTCCCTTTCAACCATGGGCATTTTTTATGCCAAAGAGAGGGATTTAGAGGGGTGCTTCCTATGCTTTCCACCCCCATGCCAGCACAATCCAGAAAGTCAGGTATAATGGGACAGAGAGGAAAGTAGACTGCTCCGGGGGCTCCATATCCATACCCGAACTGTATCCAGCCCTATTCACAACAGCATGAATATTTTATATTTTCATTCCTTACCACATTTTATTTGACTTTTTAATTAGTACTTATATTTGTGTACCTTTTCATTCTTTTTCAGGCATGCATAGATCATGGGCAGCTGCACAAGTCAAATTAAGGCGGGTCATGAGGACTGTGACACAGTGAATCACTGTTTGCCTCTAAAAATACCTAGAGCCACATAATTTGACTTCAACATTTTCTGTGCTCTGCAGTGAACATACTATCACTAGTCATCTTTTCTGTGCAATGCTAGTACCAATTACTCTGATGAAAAGAATACAAGAGAATTATCTGAAACACCTGAATTAACTTTAACCTGTTGCTTGCTGAACCAAACTTGCATGCCTTTTATACCATCCCAAAGAATTGCTGTTTAAATCAATAGGGTAAGAGCAATAATTTTTTCAGTCAACAGTCTATGAGCTTTCCTGGAAGATTATGATTCCTTAGACTTCTTTTTCAAGCAAAATGAGATTAATACTGTCAAGATAGTAATGACAAAATATGTATGAAGCAAACTTACCTCCCTTGTGTAACTTTATTGTTTATGGGTGAAACAAATCAAGATTTATTTTTCATAGAAATATAGAATGGTTTGGACTGGAAGGGCCATTAAAGACCATCTATTTCCTGCCTCCCTGTCATGGGCAGGGACACCTCTTACTAGACCAGGTTTTTCAGAGTCTCATCCATCCTGGCCTTGAAAACCTCCAGGGATGGGGAATCCACAACTTCTCTGGGCAACCTGTTCCAGTGCCTCACCACCTTCATAAGAAGAATTTCTTCCTAATCTAGCCTAAACCTACTCTCTTGCAGATTAAAGCCATTCTCCCTTGTCCTATCTCTACATGCTCTTGTACATGTCCCTACTCAACTCTCTTGTCAGCCCCCATTAGGTACTGGAAAGCTGCTCTCAGGTATTACCAGAACTTTCTCTTCTCCAGGCTGAACAGCCCCAGCTCTCTCAGCCTGTCCTCATAGGAGAGGTGCTGCAGCTCTTTTTATCTTTAAGTGTAGATATTATTCCAATTAGTAAGAGGTTCTTTGGTTTAATTTTTAAAATGTTTTATTTTAAAGCCTTCAGGATGTAATCATTGTTAACAAATAAAGTGGAATATTCTTAGTGCTTAGCAGCTGAATGGTTCCATTTAGCTGTGATAGGATATATCTGTCAAGTGAACTTGTCTCTCATCTCTAAGCACATGAAAGAAACTGCTAGGAAATTTATTTTAAAACTTAGGAAAGAGTAAAATATTTCTTTTCAGGCCACCTAGACCTTGCCTAGAGCATTGTTCCTGCAATATTCAGTTATAAAGGGATTTATTGGGATAACTGCAATAAACAAATGTTATGGCTCAACCTCTGATTTAAAGAAGTTTTACATGCGGAAGGTGTCTTCGTGGCTTTCTGTGGGTCATTTCCCAGTCCCTGGCAAGAAGATCTAAACATTCCTTAGCTTAAGGCTGCGTAAGTCCTAGGTTAGGCTTGGCTGGGAACTGCAGTGCTTTGCTGTCCTTTAATCTCACACATAAACATACAAAAAGCAAACCAATTTATTTTATTTCCTTGAAAAATTATCTCATACTTTTAGCTATCAAGAAGCTTAAAGCTTAACAAGTAAAAGTATTTATTTCTAGTAAAAGACTTTCTATTTACAGAAAATTTAAAAATTAATTCCACCACATTTTACCCTACATAAATATAAAGCAATTCCCATTGGAAACATACTGTAAATCACTTTTTTGACTGTTGCAGATAATTTGTCAGCAGGTCTTAAGTGAAGACGGGATTTCCTACTGCAGAAAAAAAAATTATTATGGATATTTTTCAGAAGCAGAACTTAAAATTTTCTTCTGACAAGCTTTTCACAGCAAAATTTCATCCAGCTCTGAAGAGAGTACATTTCCACTATTAAGCACATAACTAATATGTAGGGAGGGAACATACTGCTGTTCCTCCAATGAGATATTGATTTAATATCACTAATCTACAGGATCACCATGTCTAAATTAAACCTTAGAGATTGACTAGTTTCTTAAAGCTCTTAAGGGACTCCAAGTCAATAACAGTAATGCTAGGTGTTTGTATAGCACAAGATGTCAAGATACCTTACAGATGTTAATTATGCCCCAGAATAACCCTTGCATCTATAAATAAGCTATGTAGCACATTCACTATTTAAAAGCCAACAACGTCTACTTTTTTTCAGGTACTGTATTCCTAGAGAGAAGACTGCAAGAAGGGAAGAAAGAGTGTCTTGTGAAAAGCTTTTAAGTTCCCCAAATCATGCTTTCTTCAAGGAAATTAGTATTTTCTTAAGTGGTTTTCTACTTCCACATCTGTCTTTTAAAAAAATTAGAAAAGAAACACAAAATAAAGAAAAGTTAGAGGAAATAAAGTCATGATGGAAAGAAGAGCATAGAAAAGAAAACAGTATTTCACACAGATCTGTAGAGATTTATATCATTCATGGAAACTTGTTATATTTTGAAGGGTGATATATTTTGAAGAATCATAGGTACTGCATCCAGCTGTGGGATCCTCAGCACAGAAAGTACATTGACTTGTAGGACCAAATCCAGAGGAGGGCCACCAAAACCCTATTAAGGGAACAGAGTACATCTTCTGTGAGGAAAAGCCAAGAGAATTTTTCATCCTTGAGAAGTCTTCAGGATGACCTATTTGTGGCTTTCCAGTACTTTCAGGGAGCCTACAAGAAAGATGGAGAGAGGCTATTTACAAGGACATGTAGTGACAGGACAAGGAAAATGGCATTAAACTGAAAGACAGTAGGTTTAGGTTAGATATTAGGAAGAAATTCTTTACTGTGGGAGGGATGAGGCACTGGAACAGGTTGCCCAGAAAAGTTGTGGATGTTGCATCCCTGGAAGTGTTTAAGGGCAGATTGGACGGGGTTCTGAGCAACCAGGTTTAGTGAAAGGTGTACCTGCCCACATCATCAGGGGTGTTGGAACTAGATTATCTTTAAGATTCCTTCTGACCCAGGCCATTCTATGGTTCTGTAATTCTATAATAAACAGAAATTTTAAAATGAAAAAGTGTAAATGTGTCTAAAATTTTACACGTTTTCTAGTTAACTCTATTTATGAGGTTCTAGTATTTGTGAGGCTCTGGTACACACTGATGCATCAAATTAGTGTTTTTCTAATAAAATTACCATTGGCTGAGCTTCTCAACAAAGGAGACCAGAAGCTGGATTGCCAAAGAGGCCACTGCTCCTGAATGCTCTGCCAGTCTTTCACCTACTTTGTCCAGTAATGACTGGCACCAGTAGAGCCAGAGTAGGATGCAAGACACTTCCTAGTGTCCTTCTTAAATCACTGAACTATTCTCTTCTGCATGGTCTTTTTGATTGCCAAAAAAAAAAAA
>VZRS01014134.1:46014-178163 GCA_013398055.1 Ifrita kowaldi | reverse complement strand
AAAAAAAAAAAAAAAGCTAGGAATTTATTTCAAGATGAACGCCTAATTTGATGACCTTTTTCTGTGTTGCCCCATGAAAGCCTGAGGTGGAAAGCTCTTTATTTATGAACCAGACTGGGTTGTAAAACAAGTATTGCCAGTTTCCCCTCACATTGGCATTCATTTAATGATTTTTTTTTCCCTGATATAAGAACTGCCTACACCCCTGCTCACCATGGCAACTGAAGAATCTAGCAGCAGACTCAGGGTAGGAAAAACATAAGGAAAAAAACAAGTCAAAAATATCCCTTGATACTAAAATTGATTTTGTTTTCACAGCAACACACTATGTAATTGCAAGAGAAAGGGAGCTATCTACCTATATTTCAGATGGAATCACCCAGCATGGGAGGAGTACAAAGATGTGTGTGTCTGTTTGCATGTTACACTGGAGTATGTTATGGGTAGGTGGCACTTATTTCCAAAGCATGTTTTGACTGTTGAGGGAGGACGAGATACTGACAATGACATGTTAGTGGATGTTTCTGTGGAAGAGAAGACACTCGTGTACTGGATGGAAAGCACAGCAATTTTGCTTGAAAAGTTTTCCTTCTGTTCCTGAGTTAGTGCAACGTACATAATTGTTGACAAATATTTATCAACATGTCTAAACACCCAGAAAGAGGAAAGCAGGATCTTTCAACCACTGTCAGAATGAAAACAGTCACTGATGTTTTCTAACAGCACAGTCAAGTGCTATACAAGAATATCAGCCTCAGACGTTATAGTTACTTAAAACAACAAGGAATACGAGTTTATAGGAGTAATTTCACAGAAATTACTAGAAAAAGGCATTTCAAATATTACTTTGAAAGAAATATGAAATCAGTAATAATTAAAATTATATTAAATTATATTGTTATTTTCTAATCAGGAGAACACACATTAGAAATGAGAAAGGAAAAAGCAACACCATAATATCTCGCCTTATTAAAGAGAGAGCAGCCTATATAAAAGCTAGTAAATAAAAACATCAATGAGAAGTTTTCTTGATGTCTGTGGGGAAAAGCTTTGATTCATATGATTAAGGAAAACAGTCTCACACACATTAATCTAATAGTGATGCCTTAAGAGGCCTCCTAGAAACAGAGACTAGACAGGAGTAAGGGAATAAGGTAGGTATTTATTTGAAAGGCCTTCAAAGGTACACCCTGGGGAGCCAGAGGCCATTGCCAAGATGGACCTCAAGATGGACGACAGGTCACGAGCTCTTCACACTTTTATAGGTTTGGTTCATTTGCATATCAGGGTTAATTCTCCAATTAAAACTTCAGTTTAATGATGTAATTCCCCTCAGCTTGCCCCCCTCTCAAAGGCTTTTGGTTCATACCTTTTGGGCCTAGGACGGTCTGGGTGTCCTTGAAGACAAAGCCTGGAGAGGCTTTGTTATGTCTGCCTAGCACAAGAGAGCAGAAGTTAACAGGCTACAAGAAACTTTGGAGTTACACATTAAGCAGTACAGTGATTTGAAAAATATGAAAGTTAAAACCTAAGGCATCAATAGAAGTAGACAGGATTATTGAAAGTTTTCTTACATAAACCTGGTTAAAAAGTTTATTTTTTCCTAATGAAAGGACAATAGGTAAAATAGCTTCCCCTGTTTGTAATCAGTTGTAAATGACTTGAAACTGAATTTAAAAAAAAAAAGGAACAAATATCATTTTCCACCACATATTGAAGGTAAACTCTTCCATATATTAAAAAGAGAGCTTTTAACATAAATGCCTACATGTGGAGGCCAAAGCTCACAAGCTCCTTGTCTGCCTACTATACCCACTGGAATACCATGTTTCCCTCCAAATACAGCCTTCACACATGCCTCTTGAGGAAGGAAAGTAGTGGTTGCCCAGCTCTAGACCAGCACACAAGAGTCACAGATAGTGGATGCAATTGAATTTAGGGACTGAGATGCACACCTGTGTCTACAGTGCAGATGACAGTTGCCAAAAACCTGATGGTCATGGTTTTCTATTGCACAGAAATCAGAACAGGAGGTTATCAGGTTTGACAAGCCACAGAGTAATGTGCATGTGTTCAGAAAAAATTGGATCAATTTTTTGTATGTTTTTGGTAACATTCAGATTAATGTATTTTAATTTCATAAATTAGCTTTCTGTTGCTATTTATTCTTTAATTTTCTTAGTTATCCTCTCTCATTGAATGTAGGTTGCAGGAGAATGAAGGACAGGATCAACAAAATACAGAAAGCAGATCTAATGCTACAGGAAATGGAGCCAGAGTTGAAGACAATCAGATTCAAATATGACTAAAATAGAGTAGTGGAAAAGTATGTATTGATAAGGAAAGCTAATAGTAAAAATAATGAGGTAGCATTGTAAATTAATGGTATGAAATATTGGTTAAAAAAATTTTTTTAATTGAATACCTAAGTTAAAACCACTTGGGGAATGACTGACCTAGAATTTATCTTCAGGCAGTTTTAGAACAATGTTCTATACCTCCATTTAAATTCTGCTGTAATAAGAAGTCCTGAGAGACAAAGGCACTTGCTAGTCCTCAGATGTACAACCAGCTTAGAATACCAAGATAAAAACATTAAACTAGCTAGAGTTTGCATTTAAAGCAGTGGGAAAAATGTAGAAATGCTCCAGAAACAGTGCGAGAAAATCAGCTGAAGAACGGCAATATAAGTTTTCCAAGAGACAAGGGAGAACTGGAAAAAGGACTCATCAAAAAAGTGCAAGAATGACGACAGACATACCAAAAATTGAAAGATAAAAGTTATTTTATTTATGCAAATAAAAGGAGAATAATGTGTAAATGGATCCCTCTCTGCAATTATCTTCATCTTCCTGACATTAAAGATAATCAGTGCGTAGCCCTAAAACTAAGGTAATCATTTGGATCTGTGTTCAAGAAGGAAGGATGTGGACTTGGGGACTGAGTCAGCATCGGTAATATTGAAATCTCTGAAATGTTCGTGAAACAGCTTTTCCTGATTTAGCAAGGGTTTGAAAGAGATTATTTACTCTTACGTATGTCTTACCTATATTTTCCTTTTACTGAGTGTTTTCAGTTTCTTTTAATGATAACTTAGTCATAGGAAGATGACTGCACATCTTCTCAAATTAGTTTTGTAAACACTAAAGAAGCACTTAACCAGAAGAACTTCTCTAGTTTCCAAAGGTACTGTTGGGTAATGAGCTGGTGTCACAAAGGTTTTAAGCATGCATACTTGCCAAGGAAAAATTGGACTTTTATATTATGGTTTTCCTTATTATTTACTTAAGAAATGTCATTCTTATATTCAGTTGCACCGTATTTGTACTATGTCAAAAAGAAACAATTCAATTTTTTATAACTAGAGCCTTTTCAGCAGTAAGAACTTTGGATAAACTCTCCAGTTTGATGTTCTAGGATGAGTAATGCCAAATATGAAGATTCTATATTCTTTATTTCCATTCATCTGCAAGTACTTTCAACCACTTCAGCTTCCAATTTTAATTCACCTTTTTTTTTAAATTTAAATTAAATTATCTGAATCAAAATTGAATTTGACATTCAAAATGAGGTGGGGGCAAGCATATAGAAATATACAGCCAAACTTCCAAAGGAGTAGAATTTTATTTGGGAAAAGTTCATGAGAATTTGCCTCTAAAAGAAAGAAAAATATTTGCTGGAAATTTGCATTCCTGTTAGCCCTCTTTCATTATGCAAAATGACACCTCCAAATGCCTCAGGCAGGTATTTCTAATAGAAACCAAAAGAAAAAGTGATAAAGAAATTTAAATCTAATAACATGCTTTGGTAGAATATTTATAAGTGATCAGCAGTGTATTAAGCTGTAGAGAATACTCATCACAGTCACTCTGGCTTGCTATATTCTCTCATGCAGAGCTACCTAACCCAAGGCTAGATGGCTTTGAAATTTGAAAGCAGGTTCCTGAGCATTGGACGGTGCATCTATTATCATCAACAGCTTCAGTATGTGAGTGTGCACATGTACTAAATTAAGCAAGGTGTTATCTGCAAGCTTTCTTATTTATAGATACACTTTTCTTCCAGGTTTTAAATCTTTTTTTTTAATGAATGGTACAAAAGAAAACAACTTTAGTACAAATGAACAAAGAGTGCGAGTCAATCCTTGCATGGCATGAATCAGAGCAACCACACTGAGAAACAGCACTAGCTGAGAATATACTCAAAAACATCAATGTTTTCATTCAGAACAATGTAACATCTCAAAACCTTAACCCTAGACTGCTTAAATCCAATTCTTTGGTAATATTATTCATTGTGCCATAGTGAAATCTCATTTCATTAAAACAGATTATTTCAGGGTAGTACCTTTCTTAAAGAAGAAAAGCAGAGCAGCAGTTCTAGCTTCAAAACCGCCAAAACAGATGACATTTTAATAAATAAAACATGAGTTTGGTCAAAATCTACATGCAGAATTCCTGCATTTTAAGAGGAATATTCTAAGCTTTTGGAAAGGAAAAGGCAAATTTGAACTGCCGATTGTTTTATTTTTACGTTTTGGAGGCTTTGTGATGGGATTTTTTGGCCATACCTCATTCATAGCCTTTGTCCATAAATTAAGGTATTTTTAAAGGTTCCAACTTTCTTTTGAAGTTCTTTTAGTTTCTTCTTATAGCTTGAATTTCTTGGCATTCAATAGGGGATTTGCAGAAGGTATTGTGCTTTAGTGTGGAGTTGCTATTGTAAAACATTTAATTTCAATTTTATTGCTGCATATCCATCTTGTGCTATGTCGAGTAGTTGTTTGCCAAGAAGCCAAGGGCATAGCAAACCTATTTTACCTGGAAAAGTCCAGCAATAGTACACATCAGACCTTTGACAGCACACTAGAAATAACAGAAAAGCGCACCCTCTGCAATAATCAGCCATTGCTGAGAACAGGATTATGTCTTACCTTTGGAACTGTTCAACAAATTTAGTGAATATCCTGTAAAAACTTTGGCCTGGAGTACTTCAAGAAGCTAGAGATGATACTGACATATGGGCAGCATCTGATGAAGTTATTTCCAGAAAATCTGAAAGGATATTTTGGAATCGTGACTGTTAGAAAATATGCTTGATACATAAGAGATCTCTCAGAAAAACAAAAGAGATTTAGTGGAAATATGAATTAAACAACCATTTCTCTATTGCTTTCTGAACATGACTAATTTCCATTTTTTTCTTTTCCTTTCACCTAAACTGTTTTCTAATCACCCTGAAACTTGCAATTCTAGCAGAATGATTTTCTTAGTTCTCCTCCTACTAGTTATAATACGCAAAGAGGAAGTGGAGCTGTGTTTTAGAGGAAAACACTAACAATTGAAATATTTGAAAAGAATTTGGGAGTCGGGGGACTCCTGTGTGATTGCTTGCTCTGGGTGAAATAAAAAATTAGAGATCATTAGAATTATTTGTGGCAAAAGAGGAAACTCAAAAGGAGCGGTTATAACCTCTCACAGACCTGAGAGCAGCAACATGCCTGCCTCTTGCTGCCCAGCCTGCCCCAGGGTCTTCCTCCTCTCTGTCCATATCCCATTGATGCTCTTGGAGTGCCCATCTCCAGCTCTGTCCCTGCCAACCCTGACTTGCTCACTGGACTTCTCAGGCTGACCTTGGACTTGACTGACCTTTTCAACTTCTCTGTCCAAGGAACACCTTATTATCCCAACCCTGGATCTGTGTGAGATAGTAAAGCAACCCCCCCCACTGGATTCTCCCTGCCAATAACCAGGAAAAGTATACTGCGGGACACCATGAAATGTCAAGAAACTAGCTGTACAGCTGGGAAACTGGGAGCAAGGCATAAGATAGGAGCATGAAAGGAGAAAGAAAGCAAGCAAGCGAGAAAGAAATCCATTTTCATCTTTGTTTCCATAGTTTTACGGTACCATTGCTGATACTGATTCAAGCTTGAATGGCTTCAGAGGCATTTCATCCAGAGTGACATGTTTGTGGTTTGTAATTGCTCTTCATAGAGGAGAGTTAAATCAGATAACTATTTTACAAGCTAAAAATACTCCTTAAGTAAGATCACAGGCATATAAAACAAAGACGAGAACTGAACTTGTGGAAAAGGGGAGAAGTCTGCAGATGCAGACTTAGGTTTGGAGTGTCTGTTTTAGTTTTTCTGACCAATGAAGAACCAAAACAGGTTGTGTGCTGAACAATATTTATACACAATTGCTTCTATGTACAGCAAAATCTGGGGAGCCTGGGGAGAATGAGACATAACTCTGCCTCTGTATAAAGCAAAGCTGCATCAATGCAATATTTTGTTTAAATAGTTCATAATTATTTTTTTCCTAAACCCAAAATGTCATTACTTTTTCTGTCCAGACAAAGCTGTTTTTCCAGACAAGGAGAAATATGAACACAGACTGGGCCAGGAGCAAGTGGTTTTGTTCTGTGAGATTGCAGTATCACAGAGGCTTAAACCTAGTCAAGCACTTTGTGTGGTCATCATCAAGCTCACCATCTTCTCCAGCTTTTCTTGAGCTGAAGCCACAGCCATTTCAGTGTGACTGGAGGCAGCCATATATTTAGCATAATTTGGTTGTCTGTGAAACAAAAGGGTGCTAATTAATCCTCTTTTACTAAAGCAGATTTATCACAGGATTTTCTCATTTTTTGATGGACAGGATTGTATGCAGAGATAGATCTTCAATTAGATCCAGCTGTCAGTTGTTCACCTTGTAGAAACTTTTTGGGCAGCAAATATCACGCTGAAAATAGCAGTTTTCCTCACCTTTTTGCAAGTACTGTGATCCAGGTATTTAGCTATGTCACTCAAAATCTCCTTCTGAATTGTCAAACTAAAGTAAATTAATGAAAACCTCAATTATTCTCTGGGTTTTGTTGGAGCAAAATTAGGGATTTTTAAAGTTTGAGACTCTCATTAGTGATTGATTTTCTCTCTTAAAAAAGACACAGTAAGTAAAAGAAATGATCAATAAAACCTTTTTTTGTTGGAGTTGACCCAGTTGATATCACTGTTTGAAGCTCAGACTTGGACAGCAATGTTTCATAATTTCAGCAGAGTTTTGGTGCAATAGGTACTGAATTTTAACTGCCTTAGGCAAAACTTCTGGTCTTATTTAAATCTCTGCATAACATATTAAGGTCTGGGACTTGTTTGGCTTTTTTTAACTCATCTGCAAATAATTTAATCAATCCTTTATATTGTGAAAGATGGAAGTGAAAAATTTTTATGTCTAGAATTTTAAAAGAATTTTTTAAAAATTGAACAATTTCCAGTGAGTGTGTTTTTAAACTTCAAAAAGGAGAATCAAAGGGCAAATCTTCCAGTGTTATAGACACTTCTGTGATTCACCTTCCGTGAAGACAGAGATCTTCAGGGGGTAATTAACTAACAAAAAGAAATGTCAGTATATATTGGGTATTACGAGGAAAAGTGCTTTCTCTTCTGCTGAAAAACAGCAACAGAGTCAACAATATCAGTTTTTTACCATGCAGTTTTGGGCTTTAAAACATATTGCCATCTCTTTATATTTTTCATTATTTGGAAAATCTAAATTTATATTTCCTTACATGAAGGTAAGATATTCTCTCTATAAATAGCAGCAGATATTCATAGACATGATAATGGTGAATACACACATACACCCACATGAACTCTCTATTGCTTTTAAAATTTTTCTGTATTTTACATAAGATAAGATACAGAGCAGGTTAAGTGCCACCATGAAGTTCCCACACATGCAGCACAGCCTGAGGTACCTTTTCTCTTCGGGTTTTGTTCATTCTCTCTATAGGCCTTACATTTTCAGCAAGTGCCATATGGACAAAACAGTTCCTGGTAAAATTTTGGACAACAATTAACATAAGCACAGCAGGAGATTCCAACTGTTGACCCCTAAAAGGTGGTTAATCAACAACATATGGGTTTATTTATCCCAGCATGGCCTTTTAATTAACAGTTCTGGAAAGTGTACTTTTTTATGAACATTTTGTTATAATATATTGAGAAAATTCTAAATAGTGCAAATGAAACTCCAGCTTGAAAGAAAATGACATTGTTTATATGAAAAAAAAAATCTGTCAAGAAGTCAGCGTGTGAGAAACCCTAATTCTAACCTCAAACAATGCTAGGTTAACAATTTTTGTGCCTGGAATCAGATCTGAATTTATGAAAAAATCTCTAAAGTGCAGAAAGTTTGTATTTAGTATTTAGACTCATCTTTAAAAAATGAATGCACATTGTAAAGTTTATCTTTAGACCGAAAAAAGTCAGTAGGACAGGAGCCCGGTTTGAGCCCACCCTCTGAATATACAGTAACATTTACTTTCAAGCTGGCAGAGGAAGACACTTGATGATAGGGTAAGTTTAAAAGAAGAGAGGATAAAAAAAAATAGTGATGCCAAACTAAAGAGGAGAAGCAAGCGTTAACAAATGGGCACACAGCACAGAATAAGTAAACACAAGAAAAGTAACAAACATTAATACCTCTTTATTAATGTCATGCAAACTATTTAAGGTAAGCCGGAGGTAAACCAAAAGCCTTAAAGTATACCAAAGATATTTAACTGAATTATTTAAGGAAAACAATAAACCAAATTTTTACTTGGTGTAAATTGAGACAACTACTTACAAAAAAATTATTTACATGTGTCTTGAAAACATAATCAGGTTCTTCCTAATACAGAAATTGAGACAACAAACAGAGAGCCTTTTCTTTATCTTTGATCAACTGAAAAAAGAAAAATGTCTTTGATGGTGTTTCAGCTGGTTATAAAACCTCTTGGTGAACTTCCTGTAAATTATGTCCCAATGATGAAGGCACTGGGACGTCTGAAGGCATTCAAACACTTCTAATTTCCAAGCCATGAAAACTGAAACAACTACTGAGCATCTTGGAGTATACTCATTCTTCACCTCTGAGCACTGGATTCTACCCTTTGTTAACAGCAACTGCAACACCAGAAGGATTATTTCATATATGCTTATTCATCAGCAAAACTTGATCTGTCCTAGCAGGCAGAAGCATTTTACTCTTTTACAGCATTCTGTGGTAAATTAAAGGCATTTTTCCTCTTAGAAAGTTGTTTATTCAATACTAAAAGTATTGGAGATACTTAGCTGAGATCTCTGATTGCCTACAGTAAAATGGAAGAATGCAGATTTTAAGTATTGTGAACATCAGGCCAATTCCAGGGTAATTGTAGCTATAGCTACAACCTTCTAAAAATGTTTGCCAAAGAATCTGTTAGTCAGCTGAGATTACACTAAGTGAGGTGTTATATTTGTCTTCAAAATAAAACAGAAAAGGTTTTTGCTATATCATTGGCTTACTTTGCCACATTAGAAAAAGGAGAAAATAACCTAAATTGGTAATCATTATCTATCCTGTATTATGTTCTAGCAAGGAATGAGAAACCAACCACAATATGAGGATTCAGATAGAAGTAAAGATGGCATTCTCATAAGAAACCTCTGTAGGGGACTGTTGTCTCTTTCTCTGTGGAATGCCATACAAAACCTTCTCAGAGAAGCAAGTTTTTAGACTGCTAACCCTTGCAACTCTGTGAAACTGGCAGAAGAAGTAACCACACATCACAAAGCTTAGGGTAAATATTAAAAACAGGAAAGAAATATCCTGATAGGCAGATATCCATATTATCCTCTGTAGTACAAATCACCATTCCATGTACTTGAAGTTAATGGGAAGTTTCAGTAAAGACCTTCTACATTAAGAAGGATTTTGAGGATTAGCCACTATTAAATAAACATAAAGACTTTAGCTTTAATTAGAAAGTGTTGTTTTCTAAGATGGATGTGGGACTCCGAGTGTCTGATTGTTCCAATTTTAAAAAAAGACCATTGTGCAATGCCCATAAAGAATATGATTAAGCACTGAATACAGTTTACAACCTCTGAGAAAATGTGGATGTCTTCAACTCCACAGATAGTGCAATGAAAGTAGTCCTGAATCTATTTGAAGGAGGAAAAGAAAGAAAATAGAAAGAAAATTTAAGTGCTGCATTAATTACATGAGCTATCAACCTCCTGCACATTGAAGAATAATTCTTATAAAAAAGATAAAAAATCCATAGATTATTCCAGCATGTTACCCTAAGTGAACAACTAATTTCATAAAACTGAAGACATTATCTTACATAAAAATACAGAAAAAGTGCAATCCTTTGTGACAATTAAGCTAAGTGATTCATGCAGAGCTGTTGATTTCATTTTCAAAAGAAGATCAATGATTAGGCAAATCTTCTGTCCTGGATTTTCTCTGTCATTGTTAGTGAAACTTTTTATTTTTAAAAGATCTTTTGTTCCAATAGAAGATACTTCTGGTTTTATTTTTTGAAGGACTAGTGAGTAATAAAAGCGCACTTGTTAAGGTAGAAGTAAGGTCCGTAAGATATATTATAAAAATGCCAGCATTGTTGGGTTTTGTTTTGTTTGGTTGGTTTTGTATTAACCTTTGCATGTTTAAAATTACATCTAAAATGTACTTAGGGACTACTGTCTCAGTAAAAAGCCACTTGAGTCAGTTTTTCATCTAAGCAAACTACCTGTTTAGTTCCTGCTTAGTCCTGCTGTGTGAACTAGATGACAGTTCAATTTAGAACCCACATTTTCTTTTCAATAACTTTGATGAAAAGAAGAAATAGATAAGAGTTATTTTAGGCCTGGACACTGCTTCGGGTTTGTATGAAGTGTTTTTTAATTATAAGTGAACCCAGCCAGACACATTAGGGAAGCTGACATAAACAATTTAAGACATTAGTCCAGTTCTAATGCACCAAAACTAAAAATCAGCTACGAGTTACTTTCAGTCCAGCTATCTCAAGGAGTTTTCTCTCCAAGCTGAAAATGAAGACCTAGGAAACACAAATGAAGCATCTCATTCCTACAAGCACCATAGAGCAATAAAGGGCAAGGTTCAATTTTCAGCACTGTCAAAGGAGCCTCAAAGAGTATGACCAGTGTATTACCAGTTACCTTTTGTGATGATGCAGCAAGATCCATGTACATACTCTGTAGTACAATACTATATTTTTTAGAAAGGTAATAATTTTTTTCTGATACAGTGCTCCTATAGCTCTCTGTTTTTTAAATATTTGCTGAGATGCAGGGAGATATAGCGTTTCCTTTAAAATTTTGGAGTTTGGGAGTTAGCCAAGTGAAAATTAATGAGCTTCCACTGTAACTAATTGAAGTTAGATATTGTTTTCATTAAACTCTCATCAACTTCATATTTTGTTTATTTTCAAGTGTAGGTTTCAAGTGTTGCAGATGTTTTGGTGAGGTCTCAGGGAGGGAATATCAACTGTCACACCTGGTTCATTTGCTATGTTATGCCTTTTGGGCACTGAGCTGCAGAACATCCTTTCCTTTCCTAATGCTCAGGAGGGGGTTTTTGGGTGCTTTGTAATTCATCTCACTTTCTAGTGGTTAAAAATCAATCTACGGCTAAGTGCTCACATAATTTGGATCAAAGTAGGCAAGACTGCATGATTGTTAGTACCTCTTGTTCTCAATGAAAATCTTTGTATTAATGTAGTACATTGTTGTATTTGTACTCATGGTTCATTGTATTTGATTTTCTACATCTTTATGTTTTTACAATCTGGCCAAACTACATAATGCTTAACAATGAGCATCCTAATATTTTCAAGGAAGCATTTCAGTATACAAAAAAGAGAGATGGCTTTCATCTTTCCAAAGACAAAATTGTTTTTATTTGAAGAAATGTTGATCTTGAGAGGAAATTTTCTCTTTCATTCCAATATAATGATGATGAACATGTATTGATATAGTGCTAGGAAGATTTCTCTTGTTTTCCATATTTGAAAATTCATTGTCCTTGTCAGGAGAAAATACTTGCAGAGAATTCATTTTATTCTCGGGTTATTCATCTTTTCCTAAACACAAGAAAAAGTGCAGTGTATTGTATATATGGAGTGGACCTAGCCACAAGAATGTAAAGAGTATTTCTTAAAACTGTTGAGGGTAAACTGGGAAGTGGGTAACGGAAAAGGAGATTAAAAACCTCAGCTCCCTATATGAAGGAATGAAAATCTGTACAGAAAAAGAAAGAAACAAGCAGACACTGATGGCTAAATCACTTGTCTCAGGTAAAGACAAATTAATAATTATCTTTAATAATTTGAATTTTAAAAAAACTAATTATTTTAAAATCTGTTCAATAATGTTGAGGATAAATTTACTTCCATGTTTAAAATGGGAATAATCAATTTATGTCTCTTTAACATAATTGTTTTACCATATACGTCTAATATTTTGATAGAGAAACCTTGGAGAAATTTTAGTTCTTGGGAGTGAATCCTGAAAAAATGTGTGTAATATACAGCCTTGAGCTACTGAATTTTGATGTGAATTCACTGAAATCTGTAGGAAATACTAGTCAAAACTTCGTCAGAGTCATTATGCTTTTATTCAGGTTAAAACGTTGTTTCTTGCTAATGTGAAGCATCCATGACTTATAACCTGGCTGCACTACTTAAAACTCTTCTTAGCAAAACCAGAAAAATGTTTCACTACTCTGATTTCCTTGGTCAGCCATAAAGGTACCACCAGTATCTGATGCATGATGTGAACCATTTCCTGAACTAATGGAGTACCATTCAAAACCAGTTTAATTCTTTGCCTTGCCATTCCTATTGGAAACTTTCTCCACAAGTTTTTTTCAAACACGATTGGAAACTTGACAAATCAGGCCTGAATCAGTTCCTCAGCAATTCAGAGTCACTTTTCTCTTATCAATGTCACGCCTTAAAAAATGCTTTCCCCTTCTGGTGCTTGGTTCTTGGATTTAAACACAGACATTAACCTTTGTTTTGCCTGGCCATAGAAGCTGTGTACTTTAGATTTATAGAATATAGGCTCTCCTGTTTCTGGTCACGTGAGTAATATTTTCCAAGGCTATTCCTGATAAAATTTGGTGGGTTTTTTAGAGCTGGGTTGGAAGAACTCCTCTGTTTTCACTTGAATATTGGAATGGCACTACATCTTTCTCTTTCTAAAGAAATAATGCAGCTGGTAAATCTTAATATTGTCTCAGCAATTTTCACGGCCACATTACACTGATGCCTGACTGTCTTTCATGCCTTAATACTACCCTTTGATTTTCCTCCCCCCACCGTTATTCAGCCCAAATTCTTGCTTACAGCAGTAGTCAGTAACATGATCCCTAACTGAATTATATCGTGCTTGATAACAAGGTTATTTAATCACATTTAGTAATTTTAAGACATTTACACTATCTACATATTGATAATATATCCTACCTTTCTGATGGCAAAAAAAAAAGTTAACAGGACACTGTTAGTCTCTCTGCTATGGTCAGAAATTAAAATATTAAACAGCATTTGTTTCTGTGAAAACTTCTAAATATGATCATTACTAAATTCCTTTCAAAACAATGTTAATCATAATCCTTATACTACCTTTTTGTACACCCTACATTTCTTAGACTATTCCATTATTTTCTTTAGTTTAACCAGCAATGTAAGTCCTTTATCAAAAAACTGACATACCTTATCAAAGAAAATATCAGATAAGTACAGCAAGATGGACTTGGCAAATATGTATTATATACTTTTTCCAGTTTACTTATATCCATTTCCCAGTTTCTTACTTACTACCGTGGCTGATTTTTTTTACATTTTAAAGGAAAAACTTCTTTGAAACATTTACATCATGGGAGCAAGACTATTAGTGTTTGTTTTGTATGTGTTCTGTGCCTTTTTAAACATATCTACCACATGTAGGTTTTTTCAGCTGTATAGTACTATTTAATAAAAAAACAGTTATTAAAATTCTTTGGTATTGGACCATCTGCTAACAATAAAAATAAATTGACAGCTTTTGTTGAGAAACACCCACAGCTACAAGGACTCTGAAGCAGTAGTCCTTTTTCTGTATTATGGAGAAAAAATTGTGTAAAATTTTGTTTTCTATTCAATAAAAAATTAACTGTCTCAAGGGCTTTGACTAATCACTGCATTCCCTTTTAACTTCAAAATTTTCATACAAGCTCCCAGCACCACCAGCATGCAGCAGCATCCTCACTTTGAGTGCCAGGGCATTGATCAAAGCAGAGAATGAAACTCCAGCAGCCTGGCTGGAGTCTCATGAAGCCACACAACGCACACACCCCTGTAACACAAGCAATGCACCAACTGGGACGTGTGAGCATGGGCTGTGGCAGGCAGTAGGGTCACTGTTATTAGCAAGCCATTAACCTGCAATAAGACAATATCGAATAATTGAGTGGTATGCTTCATTTTTATATGTAAACATATTGTACCGTCTCTTCCTTTAAGCAGGAAGGCCATGGACTGACCTGCTGCTGATTTCAGTAGGGATAGCCTCTGCTGTGTTAGCAAACTTGTAGAGCAGCTTGGATACAGACTGTCTGATTATCTCTCAGAGGTATGTTAGAAATAGAATAAAGGTTCCATAACAAAACACCAGAGTATACAAATCTGCTTTGAATATTGCCTGCTATGTAACAGCATTTTAAGTTAAGCAGTTCTTCAAACTCAGCACATAGCTAAGTATCTTGCTGAACATGGGTGTGTTAGCAGAAACCCAGAACCTCTTTTGAGATGAACAAAATCATCATTATGAAGTTTGAGAGCGTGATTATACAAAATCATATTTTGTATGTAAGCACAATTTGCCCAAACCCAATAGAAATCATTTTACCTGTTTACAGGAATATCACTCAATAAATGTAACTACCAATATTGGAGCTGAAGCAATATCTTAAATGAGATTAATCTGTGTTTTATATTTAAATGTATTACTTAGGCTGAAATCCATCTGGGCTTATTAAAGCATAATCCAAAGCCCAAAATATAGCTGGGAAGGCAAAAAATAAGTTAGCCAACTATAATGTGACCAACACAATAACAATGCAGCCAGCTGCAAGCTGAATGTAGTAGAAACTTCTCAGCAATTAAAAATCACTGTGCATGCACAGATTCTCATCAGCTATTTATAACTGCTTCCCTTATTTATATTAAAGATAGAAAAAAATGTGATCATGTCCAGCAGCATTTTGTTTTAAATAAAAAGAGTTGGTGTAATAGGTAAAATTACAAGAATCCAACCCAGAAAATCAAGAAATTAGTTTTTAAAACAATATTCATCTTGTAAGAGGAAAATTTTCAGGGCTGCTACAAGTAAGTAACGACATTATAGGAAGGTAAGTCCAGAAAGTACTATATGACATCCAAAGCAAAGTCAATTGTGCCTGTGTTTTTTTTAAGTATCTGGTAAACAACTTTATGCAAGGGTTTGCTAGCAAACTAACACTTGACAAATCCCATGGGAGGACTTGGCAAGCATGGAGCCTGCAACAAAGATCTGAGGGTCAAGTCTTGGTGGGTAGGAAGAAATATGAATCACCCAGCAAGACAAAGATCAGATTCATCTCTTCTGAGAAAGTGAGTAGTATAGAAAAATCAGGTGAGATTTTTATTTGAACCCTTGTCACCAAACTGCTTCAGCACCTCCCCCTCGATAAGCAGTGTATTCCAAACTTTCATGCATGTTTAAGCTGGATTTTAAGAAAAACTATTTTTATTTTTTCTCCTGTACTTTTTACATTGAACAGTCCTTCCTATCAAAGTCCCCTCAAGCAGAAACGTTTCAGATATCACAATCCTTTTGGCCTCTCTCATAGCTCTGTCTCAGGCTGAATGGAAGGAATTACTCCAACCCTTCCCATCTAACTTTGTAACAAATATATGTTTACAAAACAAAAGCTACCTTTTCTTTCAATAGGCTTTGTTGAAAATGCTTCAGTTATATATATTAAAAAATAATAATAATTTTCATTCATTCAATAGAAGCTGCTTGTCCATAATTTTAGATTCAACCAAATTTAATTGAAAATAACCTGAAAAAAATGTCATTACATTTTTAAACTCCAGGAGTCTCTATTTTTTCAAAACTGCTGCTAATTTTAAAAATGTTAATTTATATTTAAAAAGTGAAAAACAGTATAAGAAATTCAAATTTAAAAAACATTGCAAACACTTTCCCTTTTTCTTTGTTAATTTTCAAGTTGATTGAGTTTGGGCCTAAAGAAATTCACTTTGAGTTATATTTTCAATTAAATCCTTAGCATACAACAGCAGCATTTAAATGCTGTATTTCTGTCTCTGAAACACAATTTTATTTTTTTTATAGGTTGAAATGGAAAATTATTACTATGGTCAAAAATTTCACCTGGTGATATAACTTCATCCAGCTGTACTACTTCATCTTGTGAGTACAGACATAAATGTGTGATTATGTGCACATATGTATATGTATATAATACCTCCATAAAGATTACACATAACAGGAACCTAGAGGTCCATTATATTAACTTGAGGCATATTAAAGCATCTTGAAACAGCACAGCAGTGACTGTCAGCTAGCCAGACTGCCTAATGCGGAGAATTTCCCTTGTTAGGTATCTTATTAAAGTTCTCAGCAGGGTTTCTGATTCGTCTCAACTTCAAATGAATAGCACCAGCCTTTATTCAAGAAAGAGATAGCTATAGTCTAAGGAGACTATGCCAAATTCCAGAAATGTGCTTTCACACTTGCCAAAGACATTTTTTTTCCACTGTGCATATTTCCAGGGAGTCTATCACTGTGGACCCTATTCGTAGGAAATATTGTCCTGAGTTGCTGCACTACTATACCAGCTGACTTTCACAAGGGTATTTAATCTGAGAGAATGTTTTCCTTGGTTTTGGAGTATCTGTGCAATATTGAGTTATTTGAAACTAGCTGCTACAGGAAGTAAAACAATGAAAGATCATGGCAGCCTCCCCTGTTCCCCTGCTTTTTTTGAAGATCCTCTTGAAGGAGCAGGAAATGCTGCTACTGTATCAGTATTAGTGTAATCCTAGGCATCAGTTACCATCTTTTATTAAAAACTCTCTCAGCAAGAGAGCGAGTGTTTGCATAGCGTGGGATCAGATAATAAACACAGGAAATAAATAGCTGATCTCCAAAGTAAATCTGCAAGTGCATTTCCCTCTGCCCTGCGTTCACCAAGGAAGCAATCTCCTGATAGATACTGCAAATGAACTAGAGTTCAAGAGCTTCAGTCATTAAAAAAAGTAGAACCTGTATTTAACTCCCTGCTCTTCCAAAGAGGGCTGATGAGAGAGCAAGTGACTGAGAATCTGAGCTATACAAGACTAGAGTTGCTGTGAAAACTACTTTTCAAGGCCTTGTGCTCAAAGACAAAATTTAGATCTCTGCAATCTCCACACAATATACAGAGATAGTTAAGTACCTCAGAAAGGCATTTAAACTTGCTTCACGGAGAGCGGGGAGGTGCCAATCCAAAATCAAATGCTGCAGACAGTGTCTATAATCCCACTCACATTTGAGTTTTGAGCAGCTCATTTAGGGCTGCAACAAATGTCTCTGTGTCTGATCAACACCTGGAGACAGGAACACCAATGGCAGATGCCTACAAACTGTTTTTGCAAAGAGCTGAGTAAGGCTTGTTTTCCTTCACTGGTGGTTGACTGTTAACTCTTCCTAACTTCACACAAGACCTTCATGGATAAACCTTTCAGGGAGATTTGAGCACCTCTCCTGTCTTGGTACCTGTTTCTCTACCAAGCATCTGATTAATACAGAATAGCCCTGGCTGCAGACATTATTTTTCTCCCTCCTATAAAATTACTGTTAAGATACCTATTACGTCTCTCTTCTTAGTGGCAGAAATCTTGCATTAAGGAATGCATCAAGGCCCAGCTTCAGAGTGAAAGATGCAAAGACACACCACTTTACAAAGGCTACATACAGACAGGCACCTAGCCTAGCAGATACCTAGAGAGAGACATTTATTTGAAATAAAAGACTGAATATTTTATTTCTTTAGGATCTGATGGTGCTCTAGTAGTGAGTAAAAAATAAGTGCAAAGGGTTAAAAATAAAACTAAAAATAATCTTAAAAAGGAAAATAATCACAAGCACATTTTCTGGGAGGTCCAGTATAACCCGACTGCATACGAAAATTGAAGTGCTGTGGGAAGTAGGCTGCTGTTTAGCCTAGAACATAGGAGCTGCAGGAGCTGGTTATTTAACAGCTCAGGACATATATAAGCAAACTTGAAGAATAACAGCCTCACTCAAATGCTCCAGGCTCCCAGTACCTTCAAGCAAAGGAGAAACCACTACAAAGTGATCTAGCAAACTGCCTCAGAAATGCTTCCCATTTCTTCCTGAAAAACCACTTTCAGTCCTCACCATCCCATACTTCTCAGAAGTTGCTTCTCTGTACTTCCCAATGGACTACTACTCTGGAGTTTCTTGAACATCTTTAAAGGTATAATTTTATGATTTTTTTCACCACATGGAAGATTATGTCAATGGTGGAACATAAACACACACAAACACATCACACAAACATCGAGGGGGATCCATTCGTCATTTATAGTGAGTGGTTTTCCTGATTAGCTAAAAATACATCTGATACAGAAACAAAGAATAATTAATACTAAAATACATTGCATACTTTCCATTTATTTGATAAAGTTCAGGACTGAACAGTGTTTTTCAAGAAGGTTAATGGGGAAATTAAATTGTAATAACTCACATCATGATAACAGTGGAGAAATTATCTCTTCTAAAGGATTTGAAAAGATTACTGAACTTGCGGTCATGAAGTACTCAAAAAACACAATAGAAATTTCCAGTTTTGCTCCCCTATAGACTGTTCTGTTCATATAAACTTTTGGCATCTTGACACAACTTCATGCTCAACCTTGACTCTTAAATCAGCATATAAATCATAGCATATAGTAACTGATTATTGGTGGTACTTCGTGAAATAAATTAGTATCTTCACAGTCAATTAGCCCATGTTATCCTATCATCTTTATCACACCTTAAACGTTTGTCTGGCCTGAAATTTAATTTACCTGGTGTTTTCACAAGGGGCTGTTTCTGTAGGATAATATAAGCCTGGGAGGCCATTAGGACCTTCAAACACTTGAAGGCTTTACATGAGAGGATAGGGGAGACAGATTGCTGAGACAATACATTTATTTTAAGTTAAATGTCTTTCATAACAGAACAGTTTAGGTTACAGTAAGAGGGAACCAGAGAATAGTTGCAAAGTCTTAGGAAGAACTATTTTTAAAGTAATGGTGGGAATCAGTGTCTGGACTGTAGTGTCCCCACCCCCAAATCATCTGTTCTGTCCTGAGCTTCTAATATAACCTACTTGGTGAGGAATTTGCCAGCTAGGATTTAACTTTCAAGAGGACTTTAAAAGTGCATGTGAGAAATGCTGACATAGTTTTCCAGTTTTAAGAAATTTAAAGTAGGCTTTCCCCAGCAAAAATGAGTACATCACCCCGCATGCCATTACCAGCCTGGGATGTTCCGTTCAGCAGATGATAGACTGGATAAAAAAGAAGCTAGTTGAATGATGAGATTTAGGGTGTGGAGGTGGGGAATATACCAGAGTAACATCCTGAAAAATCATATGGAAAACTGTAGTATAGTGATGATGCAGCCAGAAGGCTTTCAAGAAAATGGATCGTACTTTCAAAGACAAACATAAACTATTGCATAAAAACAAAACCAGATCAGATAATCAGGATCTCACCTGGCTTAGCATCTTGAGAAAGAAAGGAGGAAACATACTGGAACTAAAACCAACACATTTCAGGAAAAAAAAATTAAATTTTAACAGAACTAATCCACTAGCTTGGGTTTAGTGAATTCACAGCAATTTTTTATCATTTATATAGACAAATAGATAATTTGCAATTAAATATAGATAGATTTTTCAGAATAAATTTACCTCTGGACTTCTGCTCCTACTATTATTTACTAAAGGCATATTGTACCAGTCACAGCAGACAGTGAGAAATCAGATAACTGAGCTGATCTTGGAGACAATCGATGCTTCCAGTGATACTGATGTTTGCACAACTGGCTGTCTCCTGGCTCATTCAAAACCAAATATGAAAGTTATGCTAAGAGGAAACAATTTTCCATTGTTGTTTAAGAAAGGCAATATTGAATAGTCTGAGCACAAAGAGCTGTTCAGATACAGTCCGTGCTACAGAGAAGACATCCAACATCTCATCTTCATTTTTTTTTCTGCTCAATATTCCCTCAGCTGTGGACGGATGTTTTCAGACATCAAATAGTCAGAAGCAGCACTGCAAAATGAATGACATTAGTTCCACTAAAGGGAGCAATAAAACTCTCTACAGAAGAAGAATATGGACAATGCAGATGGCTTTTGAATTTCTGTATATATTCATATTTGTTTCTTCTATCTTGCTCCATTCTGAGAGCCTAGTTATTGTAGTCCTTAAACCAGATCCTGCAAAAGCAAAACTCCCACTGCTGCCAATTTTAAAAATACAAAGAAAAGCTTTTGCATAAAGAGCACAGATGCAGTCTTTTTGTAAGACAAAGGTTATTGAGCACCACAGGAATATAACACTCAAACACAAAACAAAGGTTACATATTTCTGTCAGGAGGTCGTGGTTTCTGGCACCTTGATTAGACAATAGGTGCACTGTTTATTATCTGTCGCTACAAGGAGGGTTTTTCTTGTTCAGAACTGGTTAGCTATTTCAATTTTGGTTAAATAAAAATTATAAAGTATACATGACAGTGTATGTATAGAAGACATAGAATATATTTTTTCCTTTTGGAGGAAAATAATTGTTGGAAGGCATGAGAAAAAAAATTAATGAATTCATCTATGCAACTTTTCAGTGTTATCATCTGTCGAGAAATTCAGAAAATTTCAAGCTGAGGAAAATAAACATCATTTTTCTGAATCTGCAATTCCTGTCAATGCAGCCAGCATACAGATGAATATTACCTTCTCTGGCTGTTTTTAATGTATAACATATGCATGCTGCTGCTGGGCTTGTTGAAGGAGCTGAGCTGAGGGTATGGGGGAAGGAAAGAAAAAGTGGAGGTGAGCGATTCTGTTGAGCACTTGCTGTTTGTACTCTAGCTGCAAAAACTGAACATGTTTACAGGAGGGAAGAAAATTCAGCATTACTGAAAACAAATGGCCTCACTTAAAGAAAACTGGAGGTGGTGAGGGAAGGGAATTTCTTTACTGAAAACAAATGCATTCTCAGTGTAGAAAAAAACCCCAACCCACAACAATAAACAAACTAAATTAACTCAGTATCTTGAGACTGCTTAATATCTATCTGGGAATCTGTTCCTCGATGATTGGAAGAGAAAGGACAGTAGGAGGGGTTGCCTCAAATTTCTCCCAAATGAAGGATTGTGGGGGTGGACTAAGAGGGGGCTGAAGACTGTGTAACATCAGGAGACACATTTGTTCAGTATTCACTGGCATTTCCATGCTGAAGAATTTGTTTCTGCAAAAAAGGTTAAAACTGTTCTGTGACTTGGATTAAATTAAATTCTTTGGCATGAAAATATAGACTTTTACTTCTCTCTGCTTGGTGCCCAAACCAGAGCAATCTTATTTCGTGTCTGTTCACGGTTTTAGTTTGCCAGCATTGTTAGATTTTCTCTTGCTTGCACGGACATATTCTGTCATTAAATCTGATTTATTTCCCCTGTTACACATCCTAATTCACGTCTCTGTCCCCCAGTGCTCCTTGTCATCTTTACCACCATAAATGTGGGAATTTAAATTTGGATTAAAATTTGTTCAGATCCTGCTCAGGTCTTCTTTAGTTCTGATTTTTGTCTACTGGAGAGAATCAAAAAGTGTAAGTAGTAAGAAGCTAGAACTTTCCTAAGTTTCAACAGCTGTTTTCAGGTGAGGTTTTTTTCTTGATTCAGGTATTAGTTTTACATTTCCTATTACAGAAACTGTATTCTATTAACTGAAACACATAATTCAATTAACAATACTTATTTTTACATATTTTTTCCACCTGCGATCACTAGTTAAAAGTATATCTAAAACTAATCTAAGGACCAAAAGGTCTGCAGCATTAACTATGAATTGCAGTTGTGCTACAGTTATGCTCAATGACTATATAACATTTAAATGACATTTATCTAACCAGTTTTTGAAGACTTCCAAGAGTAGAGACTCTGCACTACCCCTGAGGAGAGCAGTTCAATGTATTTATTGCAAAAAAAGTTCTGGATTGTTGGTTTTTTTTCTTATCTCCTCCTAGTCTACAACAGTTTCTTGCTGCGATTTAAGGTTTTTATTTCCTGTGCTCTCTCCCACAGATGAGAAAATCAGATTATTTCCTTGCTAACAAGCATTTATACTCCTGAAAACTGTCCCTTTTCTCTTACGAGCTACCCTAATTCTCATACTGGTGAGATTCACTAGAATTATGCATTTTCCCCTATGCGATTTATGTAATGCTAGTGACATATATTCTGTATATTATTAACCTAAACCTGTTTATGAAAAACAACCAGATTTTGATGAAATGCACAATGATAACATAGACTACATCTTATAACACTTTGTTTCAGTTTTACCTTGTTCGGATGTCTTTGACATACAGTATTCTAGTGTTTTGCCAAGTTTTTTCCAAGATTTTTTTCTTTTTTCTTCCCCCCCGCCCCATTTATCACTGTCCTGGTGCCACCTTTACCTCGTTCAGGATAGTAACACAAGAGAGAAACCAAAACTGATTCACTGGGGATCCCTGTAATGTGGCAACTGCCTATACCTTTCCATTTAAGCTCACCTAGAATAATTTAATGGTGCATTGTTTAAGGCCTTCCTACTTGCCTCTGTTTTTGTATCAATTTTCATGCTGTTTGCAAGTTTTGTTTATTACCAGCATTTTACTTTTATGGCTCTGTGCAGTCATCATGACAATGAATTACTCTTGAGAGCTATTCTAAAGCTTTCCAACTTTTCTGAATGTGACAGGCTAGGATGTTGAAAATGGTTGAAGTCATGGAATGAAAAGCAACACGGGAATATGACTCAGGACTAGTCATCACCACCTGGAAAGCTGTCATTAAAAAAAAAAATCATGTTAGAAGTCAACATTCAATTTTGAGTCTTGAAAAGTTGCTGGAAGGGAAGTTAATGAATCAGGTTCTGGGGTGGTCTCTCTTCAGGGCAAAATCTTTCTTAAAGGAAGAGACCTTTCCAAGTTGGACTTGACATCTAGAACCAGTTGTCAAAATGAGGTCAAAGTGCACTTCAAACTCCCTCTACCTCACTCTTCTTGAGGTGATGCAGGCTCTTGCAGGAAGTGAAGCAGCAGCTGAGAATCCTAATTATGCTGGATAACAGCATTCCTGATAACAAAGAAACTCTAATTAATGTGAGATTACTCTCAAGTCACTATAATCTTTGCTTTGTGACATAAAATAAAACCACCAGTGGTTCTCCCAACCTAGTTTCAAGGTTGGATGGACTTTGTCTTAGTGTCCAAAGGATTCATTAAGATCTTCTCTGAAGTACTTAACTGTAAAAACAGGCCAGGTACACATGTTAGAATCAACCTAATCTTTTCACTTTTGTCTATGTTTAATCATACTTCACTATTTTAATCTGTTTCATCATTTAATCTTATCTTTGAAGCAAATAATTTGAACTCTATTTCACTTTATTTTTTTTCTGTTTCTTGTGCTATTCTGACAGTTCAACTCCTAAGGTTTCTCTTAGCCATAGCATTTTATTTTCCCTATTAACCATCTTAGTGGCATCTAGTTTACCAAAGTACTCTGAAGTCAAAATATGTCTCTCAGGGAGATCCCTCAGGATGGAAGCCCTACTTAAGTTCAGTATGAAAACATAAATGAGAATTCACATGAGTACTAAAAAATTTTCTTCTTTAATCTGCAATATTTACCCTCCTTTCTTCCTAATTCTGTCATAATTCTTTGGAAGAACATAATTAAACTAAAACTAGAAGCATTAAAACTGCTTTGGATTTTAGCTGTAATTTTTTCCTTTTATCTCCTTTCATTTCTAGGTGTCTCATTAGCATAATGGCTGTATTGGCAGTCATTACAAGAATGAGATTATCTAGTGATGAACACTTTCATTGCAAAGTATTTAAAATAGGGTGTGAGCTCATTAGGAACTGGATGTCTGTAATGGGAGTCAAGAATTCTCAGCACCAGCTAATCTAGCCTAGCTGTTTAATTCTCAGTTTCCATTCTTTCCAGTTACATTTGTTGTTCTTTCTTATTATTTGCTTGGGGGTTTTTTTATAACTTTTTCCAGAGAACCTTGTAGTTTGCAATCTAAACCAGCAAAGCTACATCAGTTTGGCAGGAGACTGTACACCAGAACCGAAGTAATTGCATTCTCCCATCTCTATAGTATTAGGGTGCTTCATGATTTTTAAAATATTTACTTGACAGACTGTGCTCAGAACCTCAAGGAATCTTTCACTGAAGATTCTCAAATTTAGTTACATGCATCCTATAACTTCTTAGCTTTACAGTAATTTTTGGCTGAAAACGTAAAGTATACATCAATTATAAAGGTATTTAATCTATATATATATAAATATATACAACTAAAAAAAAGATGCTTTTTATTCTTAATCCTCTTTGATTTATTTGCCATTCCCATTGATTACTATTTTCTTGTTATGAAGTAGCTGAGGTTTTCTTGCCTATGTTTGTATTGTTGCATTATACAGCAACAAAGAAGAGCCATTGACATGCTTACACCTAATTCCTAAGTGATATCATGCTATATGCAGTAAAGCCACAAACCTCAAACTTTACTGGAGGTGATGTTATACTACAGTGAGAATAGGGATGTGCTGCTTGACCAAAAGTGTCACAAGAGGCTTGGAAATGATTTCCCAAAAAAAACCCAACCCAAACCACCAATGACAAACAAACAGCAACAACAAAAAAATCCAAAACAACTCAAGTCCAAACACATTCACAAAGAAAACCTGCTCTCGGAATTATGTTATTACCCTCTCTGAGATGTTCTGCCAATGCAGAAAGATGGTGTGGAGTTGAAGCTTCTGAATCCTCTCCTGCCCTCTCCAAAGACCATTTTTCCTGAACTGCAACAGGAAATGATTACTGAAAAGACACAGAGGTGTGGGTTTGTGAATGTGTGGGTTTTTTCAACTAGTGATTTCCTCTACACTGTTTCCAATATGAAAGAACATTTCTTGCTTTGGAGTGTTTTATACACATGGTACATACCCTTTGCTGACAAATGTAGCTAGTAAGTCTGCACAACCATCTCTGCCTTCTACTTTGGTAGCTTCTGGATCTTCTGGGGAGAGGTCCAGGATTGTTTGGGAATGCCTGGAATGAAGTTTTACTTAAAAGAAAAATGAAGAGGGTTACACAGATGAGTGCACCATCTGCTTTTTCTTGTTTCAGCATTTGTTGAACAACCTTTACCCTCTAAGCCTTTTTGATGTTAGTAAAGAATTGAGAGAAATATCTGCTGAAAGCATGTGGTTGAAAAAAAAACAAACATAAAACATGTTTGATATAGATAATTAATAAAAAAATAATGAAAAGTTGTGGCTGAAATGAGCTTTTTGTGAACTGCCAGGTGAAACAAAACATAATAATGGACAACTTTACCACCATATTTTCTGAAGAAATATACAGAAGTATGTATTTGAAAAAAAATAGCTTTGAAAAAGTTGGAAGCAACAATTAAGAGCAACTCTTTTACAGTACATTTTGAATAACAAGGCATTAACTCACAATGTAGAAAACCATAATGGATAAAACTGATCACAAAGCAATAGTTTGTGATTTTAAGGTGGGGAACAAGTGCGAGCAGTGGAACAATAAATATGTTCAAATAAATGAAAATTTCAGCATAGAGAATTGCTAGAATAGACCCCAGGCAGGGAAAGAAAAAGTTCAGAAAAAGCTTTAGTTTTGAAAAATGTCACTATTAAGTCAAATGAAGAAACTATTTCAACACAGAGAAAAGAGGGAAAATTATATGCCATTACTGCTACAAAATCTAAGATTGGTACGCAACCTGTCCTTGTCTCTAAGACCAAATCCCACAGAAAATTTGTACCCATATAGAGATATAACACAGGAAAACAAAGGACTGAAAGAAATAAGAGTAAGGGACACAAACTGAGGAATGCTCTTACAAAGACAGAAAAACAAGGAAGGCAGAGAATATTCTACCAGGCAGCAGGTAAACCATAGATGACTCAAAAAAATTCAATGGCCACTTTGCTAAGTAAAAAACACCATAATTATGTGTCATTGTTATCTTATGGAAGGCAATTATTTTGCATTGCTCCATGCATGGCAAGCCTAAGCTGGAAAATAACTCTCCACTTTAGATACCACACTAAGAAAGATGCCAACAATTTGGAACTAATTGAAAGAACAACAGGAAAACAAGGTTTTGAAAACATACCTCAGAAAAAAAGATTTAAAAGTGAATTGGATTTGCTTAGAGAAGAATGTAAGGAAATGTAATAGGTATTTCCTGGTACTTATTAAAATATTGTAAAAATAGATGGACCACTAATATTTCTCAGTAATCTGCCTAATTTTCAATAAGCAAGATATAGTTTAGAAAATGAAACCTGATCAAAGGTCAGATCTGTCAATGAACTGTTCTAACAGGTCTCTAAAAACCAAACTGGGTCAACATTGCTGGGCAGCGTTCTAACCGTATCTGGTTCATCAACATGGGTTAAAAATTTTTTTTCCCTGCTTATTTTCCCTGCTCTGCTGTATTTTACCACACCATTGTGTTTGTTACAAATCAATAATTTTTCGGGGATTTTTTTTATTATTATTTGTATATAGTATTGAAGGATTCTTTTCCTTCCACATTGAATTGTGAATTATCTTGGATGGGCTGTGTCAAGACCAATCTTTAATGTGCTAATTCTGCAATTTGTTACTGAAATGTTTACAGTCAAGCATTTTGCAGCTGAATTGGTAATATGATTCAGAAGATGAGCTTCTGGCATCAGCTAGTAAAACTTGCTTTTTACTGAAAAAATTGCTTGCCTCTTTTTCACATAACACCATGCACTCCTGTGTCTGTGTGACAATCCTACAAACGTAGTCACTTTCACTTTCAAAAAAAGAAAAAAAAGAAAAAACCTCTTCCGTGTTGTGCTTTGACTTTACTTTTCAATGACTTCTCATTATTAACCTCTATTCATTCAAACTTCTTAATTCTGAAATGTAAAATGACAAGTTTACTCCAGTTTCAAATTATATTATAGAACATTGTATTACTGTAAAAAAGGTGAATAATTATTGTATTTCAGTTATGTAACCTGCCTGATTTGCATCAAGGGAGATTTATTTTAGAAAATTGTAAGAAAAATCTATTTTATAAGGATAGTAAGACAAAGCAACAGTTAATGCAACTATGAAACCTGATCAATGATCACATCTGTTAAAATAGGTGCCCTGGTTTCAGCTAGAATACAGTTCATTTCTTCTCAGTAGTTGTTATAGTACAGGAATATTTAATATCATCATCATCATCATCATCACACCCATAGTTTAACCATAGTTGCATTTAGCATAGTTTGTATTATCATAAAAATCAAAGGTTAACTAGTAAATTAAAATAAATTCTGTACAGTATTAATTTATGTTGAATTCACATGACTTTTTTTAATTAATTAATTTCACAAAATAATTTGTAAAATGAAGACATATCTCACAACTCAGATGTTTCACTTCTCAGTAGAAAAAAAGACATTTTGCATTTAGAGGCATCTTAGCATTTAGGGTAACAAATGAAGCTGTTACTTGCCTTTCTGGCAATAATAATGCCTTGAAAAGCTTTTTCTAAAATGCTCTTGAAAGCTTCATTTGAGGATCTCTGCTTTCACCTTACTGGTCCCTGATAAAGAGATTGTATACTGTTTGTCAGTCAGCTTTTTGTTCTTCTGTGTCCTTCATTCTTCTTTATTGTAGCACCTTACCTACATCATTATCAGCAAGCAAATTTTCATGCTGCTGCTGTGTTCAGCCTATTCTTTCTTACAGCAGCAGTTTCCTTTGCTCTCTTCCCATCAGCCACTACGTTTGACCATGCTGCCAAGAACTTTTGTTGATGAGCTTGCCCCAGCTGTCCATTCTTCAGGCAAGTTTGAAGAATCCTTGCCATCCTTGTACCTTCCAAAGAATGGTTTTATTTGTCCTACACCTGTGGGATTTTCTTTCAGCATCCTTTAATATAGTGCTATACAGAATGGAAACAATTTAAGACCTGGAATGAAAGCTAGCAAGTATAATAGTATAAACTCTTTGGAGGTGAAGCCAGAGCAATTCCAGAGACCAGCTTTCACTTCCAAATCATATACAGTTATAAAGAGTATCAACAAAATTTATCCTTCTATTGAACCCAAAGGATTTATTGATGAAAAAGTAATTCTTTTTATAAAGGTAAGATAATTTGTCATCCATATCATAGTGTTGTTGCCAGGTCAGGAACTAAACTTGAGAGATGTACTGCTGTCAAGTCACTTGAAGATGGAGGGGGGTTAGTGCAAACATTGGAGGTGTTAATTTTTTTTTACTCCTTAAGCAAACTTAATATGAGACTCATGCTGAGATCAGAATGACAATGATTATTGAAAATATGCAAAAGACAAGGCCTAATCACCTCTAAACCAGTTGGAGCTTGGAGTCTCCTTAAACATGAGCTCTGGTAATAATCAGTAGCAGATTTACAAAATATTTAAAGAGATACTGCTCTGTCTTAAAAATTTTACTCTATTCTTGGTCCACCAGGGTCAACTGTGTAAGCTTTATGTTCACACAACAATGTGTTCACTCAAATCAAGTAATGTACCTCCACCTCTGCTGTCCAGTGAGGCTCAATAGCCCTTCACCAAAGCAGTGATGGACTGTGGCTACTCCCGACGCTGACTAGAACAGAGAGAAGACTGACACTGCTTTGAGAAATCTCAGAAATGTCACAGGAGGATTCATTAAACAGCATGCATATGTCTAATGTAAATGTCTACACCTGACCATTAATTCTATAAGGAACTGGGGAGGAATAAGTGATTTTTTTAACAGTTAACTTAATCATTTCATGGCTTTATTGTAGGGTCAGATAGTTGTAATTCTCTCTCTGCACTATCTATAAAGTGAGGTGAACCTGGCTCATTCAGAGTTAACTATCTATGCTGTGAAAGTTGAAAACCTTTAGTAGTGGAAGCCTACTCTACTTGTTTTGAGTAAACCTTGCCAACAGAGTTCAGACTTTAATCACCTATATTTGAGAAGGCCTGACACTGACTGTGAATCACTTTCTATTCTTTTTTCAGAACAAGGTTTAAGGTTGTTGTATACACCATGAGCAGTGGCAGAGTAATTTAGTTTACCGAATCACAGATTGAACTAGGNGACACACAGCATCCAGAGGAGGCCAAAGTCTTCCTTCTGGAGGCCTACTGCAGAAATTTTGTTGATGGTCATTCTTGTTTCACCAAATATTGAGAACTCTATTATTTCATGGTCACTGTGCTCTAGCCGCCAGCTACCATATCTCCCACCAGTCCTTCCCTATTTGTAAATAGCAGGTCTAGCGGAGCCCCAGCCCTGATCAGCTCACTCACCGGCTGTGACAAAAAGCTGTACTCCATACACTCAAGGAACTTCTTAGACTGCCTCTTCTCCACTGTGTTGAGCTCCCAGCAGATATCTGGCAGGTTAAAGTCTGCCACAAGACCAAGGGCTGGCGATCTTGAAACATCCTCCAGCTTCTTATAGAATAATTCATCCACCTCTTCATCCTGGTTGGGTGGTCTATAACAGATCCCCACCAGGATGTTGGCCTTGTTGGCCTTGTCGGTCCTTACCCATAGGCATTCAACCTTATCATCAGCAAGTTCTGTAGTGTCGAGAGACTCTCTAGCATAGAGCCACCCCTCCACCTCTTCTCCCTCGCCTTTCTCTTCTGATGAGGTTGTAGCCATCCATTGCAGTGCTGCAGTCAAGCAAATCATCCCACCACATTTCTTTGTTGGCGAGAATGTCACAGCTTTCCTTCTGTACAATGGCTTCCAGCTCCTCTTGTTTTGTTACCCATGTATATGCACTTACACTCNGAGAGTGATAAGGTCCCCCCTGAGCCTCCTTTTCTCCAGGCTAAACACTCCCAGCTCCCTCAGCCACTACTCATAGGATTTGTGTTCCAGACCCTTCACCACCTTTGTTACCCTTCTCTGGACACACAGCATCCAGAAGAGGCCAAAGTCTTCCTTCTGGAGGCCTACTGCAGAAATTTTGTTGATGGTCATTCTTGTTTCACCAAATATTGAGAACTCTATTATTTCATGGTCACTGTGCTCTAGCCGCCAGCTACCATATCTCCCACCAGTCCTTCCCTATTTGTAAATAGCAGGTCTAGCGGAGCCCCAGCCCTGATCAGCTCACTCACCGGCTGTGACAAAAAGCTGTACTCCATACACTCAAGGAACTTCTTAGACTGCCTCTTCTCCACTGTGTTGAGCTCCCAGCAGATATCTGGCAGGTTAAAGTCTGCCACAAGACCAAGGGCTGGCGATCTTGAAACATCCTCCAGCTTCTTATAGAATAATTCATCCACCTCTTCATCCTGGTTGGGTGGTCTATAACAGATCCCCACCAGGATGTTGGCCTTGTTGGCCTTGTCGGTCCTTACCCATAGGCATTCAACCTTATCATCAGCAAGTTCTGTAGTGTCGAGAGACTCTCTAGCATAGAGCCACCCCTCCACCTCTTCTCCCTCGCCTTTCTCTTCTGATGAGGTTGTAGCCATCCATTGCAGTGCTGCAGTCAAGCAAATCATCCCACCACATTTCTTTGTTGGCGAGAATGTCACAGCTTTCCTTCTGTACAATGGCTTCCAGCTCCTCTTGTTTTGTTACCCATGTATATGCACTTCAGCTCGGCTGCTGATTTCAACCCTAACTCTGGCCTACTACCCTCAGGCTCCTCTCTGGACAGCCTGTTTTTGTCCCATTCCCCCTTCAAACCTAGTTTAAGCCCTGTAAAACAGCCCTGCCAACTCATGGACTAGAATCTTATTGCCCTTGCTAGATATATGAAGCCAATCTGACTTTAGCAGGTCTGGTGCCGTAAAAATTGTCCTATGAACAAAGAAAACCAAAATTGCCCTGATAGCACCAGTCCTTAAGCCACTTATTTATAGCATGTGTTTTCCTGTTCCATTCAGCATTCATCCCTGCTACTGAAGGAATTGAGCAGAACACCACCTGCGCTCCTCTCTAATCAACCAGTCAACCCAGAATACAATCCAGTCTTTCCAGACAGATGGAATTTTACATTAGTGAGAGAGTCTGTTACCTCTTAGAAGAACTTTGCAAATATAGGTTAATTTTTACTGTGGCCCTTCTGGATTTATTCAAAGATATGCCACTTCCATATGGTTTTTTTCTCTTTTTTTTCTCTCTCTCCTATTTTTATCCTCAAACCCAAAGAAAGCTACTCTCTGCATTTAGCCAAAAGAATTCCTGTATTTTTTCAGAACAAAAATAGTTTCAAGATGACTTTCATGTCAAAACAGTTCTTAAGACATTTAAAATTGTAAGATATTATTTCAAAATTAGATCAGACACTTTACACTAACTGCAGTGCTAAAGGATACTTCTCCCCAGTTTCCCTCCTCACAATAAAGCATGGAGTTTGTTTTATAAAGAACTTTGAAAAAGATGCTTTGGCTAGTTTGCTTTTCCCTACCTGCCCTTCCCATCCCTCTTATACACAGAAAACCATCCTCCATTAGCAGGACTATTCTCATAGGCAGTCTCTTAACAGCAAACTTATTCCCCTTCTTCTACAGCCACTCTTTGATCAGATCTTGTCTCTTACTTAATTCAGACTAAGGACTGTCACACCATACACTCCAGCCCAAAGATTTACTGACAGGCAAATAGGGAATTGTTTATTCCCTGTGCATGCAAACAAATAAAGCAAATAAATAAGGAGCCAAAGTAATAAACCTGATAGTCTGCACCCACTTAGCAATATCCAGCTGTAAACCAAAGAGCAAATCAAAGCAAGCTGGCATCTAGTAGTTTGGATGTTGCAGAGTTTGCTGCCAGGCACAGGGGCTCCACAGAATCAAACCTTAAAAAGCAAAATCTGTGGGTTAGTGTTCTCTATTTTGTAATGTTTACAAGCACTTGGTTAATGGCACAGGATGCTGGCAGTATCATGCATATAGCATTGGAAATATTATCTACTTCCTATTTTATATTGTTTCCAGTGGAGATGCATGACTGTATTTGCTCTCATGCTGTTAGGTTAAAATGCCATGCTGTTTTTCATAGCAACTCACTAAAAGCACTACCAGAGTAGAGTGAGTCAAATTTTGCTCAGTGTGTAGCACTGACTGAAGAACGACTGAAAAACTAGATGAAGCTGCCAGACTTATGTTTAATGCACTTGGTGGAAGAGCAGTATAAAAGTATTTCCCCCTGCAGGGAAGTATAAAACTAGCTCCCAAACCCTCATCTAATTTCTGATAGAGGCAGTCTTATACTTTCTTAAAAGAACTGGTGAATTTTCTTTTTTGTGTCTTTGCTGTCTGTTTTTCTACTGGTGTAAAAAGATTTAATTATCCAACATGTTACGTGTCTATGTAGTGTCTCCAGGAAGACACAAAAATCATATATTTTTCTTTTCTTCTAGAACAGCTTGATTTGGGGAAATGAAAACTTGCAATTAAAGGCTGAAACAGAAGATGTGTTTGAGATGTTTCCTGCAGGGAGGATTTAGCATGGAGCACTCATATGGGCAATGATATGCCCAAAGGGTTTCTCTCTGATTACCCCTTCCAATCCCAGTCCAGCTCTCTGGTTGTAAAATTTGCACTCATCTTATTTTCATGTTTTTTAATGTCCAGCTTTACCCTTAAAATTTTGGTTGGGTCAAAACCCAAGGGAAAACACTTTACCTGCCCTCTAGTCTTCTTACAAACAAATGCTTCTTTTCTGCATTTTTTCAAATGGCTGGAATTTCACATTTCCCTGTGTTTTTAATAAATGGACATGTCACTGGGAATGCACCAGCCTCTTTATGCAGCTGACTGGTGTCACAAACATTAGTGATCCACTTGCTTATTTTCATGACTTCCACATACTGTACCTAGAGTCCCGCTGCTACCCTATTTAACTTGACATGTTTCTGTTTGTGCTAAGCAGGTTGGATGTTATTGCATCCATTTAGGAACAGATGTTATTTAGTATACCCTGCACTCCTCCACGCTGTCTTTTTTCTCAACTCTGTGAGAACAGACCGCAGGGGTTGCACTCTCACTTCTGTGTCACCCTTCCCACAGCAACTCCTGGAAAGAGGGAGTAGGAAAGATGAGCTTTTAATGTTGTTATGAAACCATATGCGCCCTGCTGCCACCATATCAGAGAGTGTGTTTTTTGCCAGTGTTTAATACACCTCTTTTGACACTACAGAAAATGAATTGTGAAGGATACTGCAGTTAGAAAAGTGTTGATTTTTGCCTGGGGAAAAGAAAATCAGGAAAGGTTATAAATTCACTGTTCAATATTAATTTAATCACAATACATATTTCAGCAATGTACAGTGTGTTGCTTTTAATGCACAGCTACAGTTCCATGCCTGTCTTTTTCTCTAGTCTAGCCTGCAGCTCTCGCTGGCTGCGAAAGTTAAGATTTATAGCGATAATATTTGCTATCTGACAATGAGTTTCAAAGCTAACAGCTTTGTGGTGTTTTCTCTATGTTCTTGCATATGTTTTTGCACTTGCAACGACCATTAAAGTTTGATAGGAGAATTGTGCACATCATGAACACGAAAATGAGAATATAATTACCCCTCTGTTTTCAGATCACTAAAATCAATCTTCTTGTTTTATTATGAAGTATCAGGCTTGCTGCAGTTGAAACTATTTTCACAAAAATCCTCAGAAAACCTAGCAGATATAATGACTACCTATGCTACAAATCAGAATGTTTCTTCCTATGTCTGAAACTTGAAAGCCATTTATACTCTTTTCATAATACATCACCCAAAACCATAATTCACAAAGTACCTAAATGTGATCTTATTTGTCTGCAGCAATTTTAAAGGAAATGCTAAAATAGTACCAGGAAAATTGCTAGGCAGCTTTAGACCACCTGCTAGACTGTCATGCTTTTTTATAAGAGACCAGGGTTTGTCTTTTCTTTAAATAGTTTTTTAAATTATGCATATAACTGATAGGGAATACTGTCTTCAGGAGAAAAAGGTGTGTTGGTAGCAGACATATTTAACGTTGGAAGGATAAAGCCTATCTGAAAGCACAGCTCAGGTGGGTGGGACCTTGAGCACAGCTACCCAGCCCTCGCTGGCTGGGTGGTACTGGTGCATGCTCACAGTACAGAGATGCACAGGTGAAGGTCATGGGGATGCCCATCCAAGAGCACTGCTGAATGAGACATGGGCTGGGCTGATCTGTCCTGCTCTAGTGGTTTAGGTACGTGCAGGAAAGAAATAAGGAAACAGACAAGCTATTGGCAGCTTGGTATCTCCAGAACTGGCTTGCAGCAGGAGACTGGAAGGTAACACAGGTAATGAATTGTGATTGGTGATGGGTATGGAGAAAATTGCAGACATCAGCTTGTGGCTACATAAGTAGCAAAGCCTTTTGCAGCTTATTCTGCCAATCTGTTTCTAAACATCAATAAAGAGTGAAAACAGCTGACTCTCAGGAGCCACTTGGTACCTGGGTGTCTGGCACCTCGTATCAGTCTGGGTTTAAGCGCAGCTACAGTCAGAGGCTGGGGCTGCCAGACAGGATTTGGTTGGTGTGAATCCTCTTTCCTCAGGTCCACTGTGGTGTCCAAGCTGCACCAAAGCCAAAGAGAAACCCGGTACTTGTGTTAGCATGACTGTGTAGTGTGCTTGTGCCAAGGAACAGACATTTCAGAACTGGGATCTGAGCACAGAAGTCATTATCCAGTATTCTGTGTAAATAAATTATATGTTGTGCCACTGAGTGGTATGCTTCTGTTCTTGTGGTTACAGCACCCTAATCTCCCCCAGGACAAGCATTGCGATAAATATCTGTTTCATTCCCAGGCTGCAGCTCTTTATCTTGACTGTTGATTTCAAACTGTCTCACATCAAATTTCCTGAAACCTAGGGGTTCTCATGCACTGAATAATATTTATTTCTGTTGTATTTCAAAACAAAATCCATCATTAAAATCTCACCATTACGGCACCATTTTATTTCTAAATGAGATAAATGATTCCTTCCCTCCCACCTTCTTCAAAACCATCTGCAAATTCTTTAGTTTTGGCTAGCTGAAAGCACAGAGAAAAGTGCATAAAATGTTTCATTTGTTTCTCCACAAGTGTTCAACTTCAAAGAGAATTCTTAATCACCATTGCTCTTCATGCAAAATATGGTTTCAGAGAAAATTTTGAACTTGAAAAAGATTTTTAAAGAAGCTGTTCTAAATACTTTTCATAAACAGTAGCTATTCATATGGTCTTCACAAACACATACAATTTAAAAAAAAATTAAAAATCTCATGAAAGACGTGAAAAAACATGATTAATTCAAGAATCTTCAGTACAGACACTCTGCAATGATAAGTTACTAGCTGCAAACAGCAATTGTATCTATTACTTTATTGTCTAGATACCTTTATCTGGATCAGTGTCCTGAATACATACAATGGAAAAAAAAGACAATGGATCGTGTTCTCATCTGGCCTTTCCAAACATACATTTACTGACTTTAAATGACCCTCTTCAAATAAACCAGTGAAAGATCTTGTCTACTAAATGAAGAGTCATGCTAAAGAATTTATATTTAACCTATTGGGCATATCCTATTCAGACTTGTATGAAACACTCCATTTTGATAACATTCATCATCAATATCCCCCTTTCACAGTAAATTACTATAACCAATTGACTTTTACTTTGTCAATGGAGATGTTTATCACCTAGTTTCAAATATTAAGCCTTGTTGGTCCAAATTTTTAATGCAGTTGACCATCTGCTGGTTTTTTAGTCATTGTGTGCTCTTTTATAATCAGATCTTCTTCTGGGTCTTTTAAATATAAGGGAATTGTGAAGCGTAAGGGAAGCACGTTTAATTATTTGTTCAACCATAAGCTTCACAAAGCTACATGGCAGGTGTCAGTAACCCCTGGACAGGATGAATGCCCTCACATCTCAGTTTGACTGACACTCTGAGGTCTGGCCTTCCTTGCCGTGGCCCCTGGAACAAAGGCTGTTTGTGCAGATGAAACCTGCACGCACCTGACTCACCAGCAGGACACCACCTTCCCTTCAATCCCACCATGCGTATGCCATCTTGATTCAGCTCCTCACGGTGGTGACTGGCATGCAGCTGATGTCAAAATCAAAGGGAGATCGGCTGTATCACGTAGGTACAACCACTTTCTACATGTTTCTACAATGTTACAGCAAGGCCTTTTGTGATAGGACAAGGATTAATGGTTAAACTAAAAGAAGGTTGACTTATACTAGATTTAAGGACAAACTTCTTTACAGTGAGGGTGGTAAAACACTGAAATACATTGCCCCGAGAGGTTATAGATGCCCCATCCCTGAAAATATTCAAGGTCAGATTGGACAGGGGTCTGAGCAAACTGATCTAATCAAAGATGTCCCTGCTTATTGCAAATGGGTTGGACTAGATGACCTTTGAAGGTCCCTTCCAACGTGAAGTGTTCTACGATTGATGACCTCACTGGCCCTGTCTGCTTCCCCACCACTGCCTCCAGCTCCTGTATCCTGGCTCCCCTGTCCTCACAGGGCAGCACCGCGGCTGCTCCCCGGCAGTAACCACTGGCAATGGATACAAAATGGAAATCTCTCACAGTGTACTACCTGTGTGACTTAATATTGATTTTACCAGGGAGAACACTGTCAAAAAGTAGACTGGTGATTGATACACTTAACTGCTGCAAGATCATTTAAAAACACTTTCCAGCAAAGATCGTTTACAGAATTCATTTTTGGACTCAGGGCTGCAATTGTTCTAAGGACCAGCGTACAGAGATGACAAAAATTTGTGATCTCTGCTGTAAACTTTAGATGGTCATACCTGTTCTTTGAGAAAAATTGCAAAAACTCAAAAAAAATATTGATTAAAGAAAGGTTGCTTAATTTTGACTAAATTGTGTTTGGCATAATAACTTCTTAAACAAGGCTATTTTGTTTTGATTTTTTTTGTTACTAAAATTTTACCATCTCTCATAGTATAAAGATGAACTTGCAATAAGGAAGTTTGGAAAGAGGATATATAGCATTCTCTTTAAACTTCTGTTTAAAATTCAAAGTCTCTAATTATAGATTTTTAATTCATACTCTATTTTGCAAACAATGCCATAATTATGAAGGATTTTTAATACCGAATGAATTAATAATGTGTTTCTTTTTTACATTATTTTAGGAACTTCTCCTCGTAAGTAAAAAAAATTATGACGTATTTGCAACACATGGTGTTTTTATATAGTATACATGTTGCTGCAAGCACATAAAGGGGCCTTTGTTTAACTGGTGGCCACTGTGCACAGCCATCACATAAGTCAAAAGAGTGAATAATGTCAGGTCTATTCCTTGTTTTGTAACTAAAAATCAGAATGAAAAGAGAGACCTGCAAGCAAATCCAGCAAGCTTAAAATTGATGTTAAACATCTCTGCTTTTGTAATCACAAGTCTAACAACAAATTGAACTTTTGGGGGTGAGGAATGGGCTTTCGTTGTTGGTTTTTTTTTTTAATGAGGAAAATTGACCACCTTAAAAATACTGCCAGTAGAATGCCACCAGTATTGGTAATGTTAACGTTTTATTTCTATTATAAAGCATGTGGTATTTAACTTGTAAATATTAGTTCTGAAGAAAAAGAGATGCTTAAGTTCTCTGGGCCCTCTGCCAGTATTTCCCCCACTGCAAGCTGAATCATTCCAGAAAATTACACTATTGTGAAAATAACCTGCAAGCTTGAACATTGCTTTGTATGGAGCACCTGCTGACAGAACTGTGCCCTGAAGGCTGGGGTACCTCATTAGAATCATCACCAGGAATGTACATGTAGGAGTCTCCCTATAAGAGCAAATATTTAAAGACACAAAAGCACACAAAGCCAGTTTGCAGACTGCAGCTGAATAAATATTAGGGAAAAGAAGAAGAAATAATAAAACATATTACACATTAAAAATCTATATTAGAAGAATATTACTAAGGCAAAAGTCTTAGAAGCAAAATAAGTTAGAAAATACCAACATAACTTACTACTCGTACAAATCCCCTAATTCATTCTTTTGCACATACTCCCTAGGATAAGAAATTGCAACTTTTTAAACTAGCTATTTCCAAAAAAAAAAATAATTCTGAGTGAATAAAAATATTTATGTGCTGATATAAAACTCAGTGAAAGATTTTGAAAGAAACAAGTGGAAAAAAGCAAGTATAGAACTTGTTCATTTGGATTTTTTCTCACTGAAACATTTTGGCAACTAAATTCAAAAGGACCCATTCCCAGAATTAGGAAAGAGAGACGATATGCTAGAGTTTTATGTTCCTCTTTGTACCTGGTGTGCAAGATATGCATCAATAAGATAGGAGAAAAATTTACATAAGGCAATGTAAAGACAGGTTTGTTCCAAAATTATTTATTTTTAAAGAAGATTAGGCCATTAGTAGGTAACTTTAGATGGGTCTAATCTTCTAAGGAGACTAATCTTGCCTAGATTCCAAGAAAAGCAAGATGACAGTATGACATTTATAAAGGGAGAGGTGGTGATGTAGATGTGATCAAACAACCTTATTGAACAGTGACACTAAGAAAAAACAGGTTAGGTTCTTTGTAAAGATGTACCCATGGATGCTACCACAAATCAGTCTAAAAGTCTAAAGAAATCGGGGTTTCCCACTGGGAAGGAATCCTCAGTTTCTTGATGACCAGGACAAAAGAGGATAAAAGGGATCTTGGTAACTGCAGTTGCAATAAATGTGGAGTTACTACATCCGAATTAATTAATATGCTTATTATTTAACATTCAAGCACACCACATTGTAGTGCAAATTTTGTGCTTACTCTTTTCCAGTGGCTGGCTGGAGGGCTTCAGAAGCAGGAAAACCAGTGCATTCTAGGCAGTCAGGGTAACTGACACAGGAGAAGAGAAGCGATTTTCTCAGACAGTCAAACCAGCCTCACTCATTTCAGATTAAAAAGTATAAACAACTGTGAGAAATTTTCATGAACTAGTTTATCTTAAGGAATATGTATATTATATTAATTTCTTATATATATATATATAAGAAATTGATATAATATATTATAAATGGCTTGGATTATACAGTTCCAGTATCTAAGCACAACCTAAAGAGCAACTTGTAAGAATGGATGACCTACTAAAGTTTTGCATACCGAGATTAATTTTAGTTAATCATGAAGAAAAGTTGTCCAGACCTCTTTGCTTCCAAAACTGAACTTGCAGATTTTCATAATGCATACTAATCATTACATTACCTTTAACAGAGACACCTCCTGTCACCTGTCATTTATCAATAGCCCATTTGTAATGCAAATTTCTATCTAACAATACCCCAGATTCCTCTGCTAGGTCTATCTGTGACTTATTCAAACCACATGATCTTTCTAAGAGAAAAGCTGCTGAACACTAACCTGAATCAGCTAACTAGCCAGATTTTACAGCATGCTAAGATTTTATTTCTATGTCAACCATAGATTTCTTAAAGGAAAGTCCTACAGGAAAAAAACCCACACATAGTGTGATGATTCTTGAATTCTGAAACCAGGCCAGTATCTTGCCACTGAACAGTAGCCTTGCCACCTAGAAATGTCTTTCTTTATCAATTACGTCCTAGCCCAACCAAAGATACAAGAGATCAATTTCTTTATAACAGTGTTGTTGAATGGTATTGTATTACTTTCCCTTGTCTCTTCTTTTCTTGTCCTTCCCCACCTTTTGTTTTACGTATCAGCTCTGCTTGTTCGCTTACATTGTAAGATCTTCAGAACAGAAATTATTTCACTGAATGGTAGGACTATTACCTAACACAGAGAGATTTGGCTTTTAAATATCACCATGATGCAAAAGGTAATTTTTTGCTAACACAGAAAAAAAACCCTGTTATTTTACTGTTCAGCTGCTGTGGCAGAAGGAAAACTTTCCTACTTATTTCAACCTTCTTTAAGCTCATGGAAGTTTAGATAGAAATAGGGTGATATGGTGTGCATCTGAACTGTTTGCTGTATTATTCTTTGATCCGAAGTATCTGACACTTCATGTATGGATGCTGTTTGGCTTATTAGCAGCTGTGGCCAGATGCGACCGCACGTGAAAGATTTCTAAAATAGCATCTAAGTATTCATTACATTTCCTACTTAATGAAGTGGCTAGCTGGTGGCAATTCCTCTCCTACGATTTAATTCACATTCCTCCAAGACCTACGACTATATTTGTTGTTCTTTACTAAAAGTAATTGGTCCAGAGTTTGGCAATTTGCACTTTCCAGAAGCTGAATGCCAAATGTCATTGTTGATCAGAAGATATATTAAATGTACTAATTGTAAAAGCCTGCTGGTAAAAGTAGATACGCACATTTTTGTGACAAATTTTAGCTAATGATTCTTCCACATATATTGTGACTGTAATGTTTCAACCTATGCATCTTGCAATCTGCCGTACACAGTACACTCAGCTCCTTAGTACAGCCAAAAGGATCCTGTGCCTTTGCATGTGCGCTGTGCTCCCCTTCAAAGCTGCATCCTGTTAGCACAGGCAGATTTAGTGCTGCCTGAGAAACTGCTACATTGCCCTCATGTGAAAGATGCCTGCCCACTCTACTGCACGAATATAAAAAGTCAAGTTACACATGCTTTAGAAAATACAATTTTATGTTCCTTGTGCTTAGACAGAGATGTCTGCCTGTTGCCCTGAGACAAGGGCTTATTTCTGGCCTGTGGCAAAATTTCAGGAAGTTCCCAACATTTTCTATCAGCCAGGTTTACAGGGTGCCCTGCTCAGTAATGCATTTCTGAGCTCCTCTTTTAATGTTTCTTCCTCCCGTGCATCTAACTTCAGGTTTTGGATGTCATTTTGGGAGCAAGGCACCTCTGAGTCAAGAACTGCTTTCAAATAGGGAGTTGCAGTACTCCTTACTGGATTAAACTGGTTGGTTTTGTCTGCAAATATTGTTTACCCAAGCCTCTGTCAAGTTTCTAATCATCCTGGAAATATCGCTGCAGTGTGTTGCTGAACACACCTCTTCCAAAGCCTTTATCAACTAAATATGTCAACTATTCTCTGAGACAATCAGATATTTGAGCTGTATGAATGCCATTATAATTAATCCAGATTTCCAAGAAACTATGAATTTCAAGGCATTGTTTCTACTTTAAATATCTCTTCTCTTATTAACTGCTGAAACCATGCCAAAAGTAGGAGATAAAGCAGATGATTAGAGATGCAGTTTTAGATTACACTACCTGATTTAGAGTGTTCTAAAATACAGTACAATACTTTTAATAGTACTGTTTTTATCAGTAGATGGACTTTCATTTCAATGTAACTGAAAAGCAGTTCCATTTAACAACTGATAGGGTTTAGTCCAAGATCTACTTTTCTCTGTCATTTTAAATAGTTGGATTTTTTTTTTCTTAAGAGAGCATCTAAAAAAGTAAAACAGCAATTGTTAAAGAAAAATAGCAATTTTACTGAAGTATATCCTATTAAATAATTCATTTGCATGTGAATACAGAACTACATTTAACAACAGAAACAATTTAGAAGTGGCCGTTCAGGCATTTAAAAAAATACATTGGTGTAGTTTCCCTGAATGACACTGTACATATCAAAAGGAAGGATCTGAAGGCATTCAGAAATTCTATTAGCAACACTTTCAATAGCTGGAACATGAGAGCGCACATGTAGCCTATACATCTTCAATGAGAAGCTATGTGTTACCTTGTATTCAGGGCTGTTAGTTCAATAACCAACTAAACTAAAGAAAATTACATTAAAATGAGTTAATGATACCTAAAACTTTTCTTGTTTCCCATTGCCTCTCGGTTCAATGGCTTCTATCTCAACAAATGTTTTCTGAATATTGCTCTAAAATTAGTCTAATATAAGGGGTGTCTAGGCAGCATCCATTCTCATGGCTGAATTCTTTCTTCCATCTATTTCAATAACCAAATTTTTCATTTATGGTCCAATATCATCTGAATTTATTTCTCTGCTGATCCAAACTTCAGCATAAGAGGAGTAGAAGATCAAGGCAGTTGCTGAGAATTCTACATCTCTAATAAATGCAATGTGGGGGGTAAATTCAAGCTAGTGAGTTTCCTGGACCTGGCACCCCACCCACACGTGATTTCAATCTGCTGGAAGAAGCAGTCTTTGCTTGGGAACATTATTTTCCCATTAGAGGCGAGACCACATTTGGTGAGCACCTGAAGCAAAGTTTCTAATGTCATTATCCCTGAAAGGAGTCTCATTTTTTTGTACCTAAACTTTTTTGTGAGCCAAACCACTGTTAGGGGCAACCAAGGGATTTGTGTAAGCATTGCATTGCAGCCCCAAACCAAAATATTAATGTAGACAGAGACTTAATATTCTGATTTTTATTATTTTGACTTAGAGATTCTGCTGTGCTTTCTTCTACCTGAGTTTGCTGGGTACTGCTCTGGGATCCAGGCATTCCTCTTTTATCCATGTCTCTGAGGCAATGAATCTTCTATGGCTTTTAGCAAAATGAAAGAAGTTGAGAAAAAGGTCAACCCAGAACAGCTGGTGGTTAAAGAAACTTCAGTTAAGTGTGAAATACATCTCCTTAAGCAAAAGAAGGCTTTGAACCCAGCCCTCCCACCTCCAAAAATGGGTAAACTCATCCCATTCAAATACCATCTTCACTGGTATCTTTTTTTGAAATAAACACATGCCTTAGCCCTCCTTGTCATATGGAGGAACTCTAGTGACCAGGCTAAGCACTGAAGAATAATGCAAATCTCTCCATTCAGTTGGGTGCTCTCATCCATCCCAGATGGGTGCTGAAGTCAACAGAGTAGCAAAATGCAAGTTGCCTCCTCTGCAGTCCCCAGCAGCCTCCTTGGGCAGAGCTGCACAGTGCTCTGGACTGGTGCGTCCCAGCTGGCAGTGCCTGCCTCTCCCCAGGCGCTGCAGGGTTAGCCACCAAACACACTGCCAAGCTGCCTTTTTGTTAAAGACAAATAAATGTATCCAGGACTTTTTAAGTCATAAAACATCACAGTTTATAGCCAGGGGAGCTTACATTTTAAGAGAAACCTATTTCATGAAGACAGGAAGCACTTGAAATCTACAGGAGGTGAACAGTAGAAGTTTATTTAATATTATTGACTTCCTTATGTTTCAGGAGTGCAAAGACAGCAAATCACTGGAGTAACATAGCATCTCTGCAGGTCACACTAGCTGATCAAAAAGACTGAATAAAAGCACAGAAAGGTTGGTTCAAGAAATATTTCAGACCTCACAGTTCTGCTAGCAAGTAATACCAGGAAGCCAACTCATAAAGTCTCATTAACTTTTTTCTCAGCTAAGAAAACCAAATGGAGGTGAAAGGGATATATTCCAGAGTGAAGGAAAAAAAAAAGGGGGCGGGGGATAACCAGGTATCAGAAAAAAGAATATCAGAAAAAAAGAATACCATGCTTTAGTTCATTCGAAGTCACAATGTCTAAGATATGTTACAATACAGCAGTTATTTGAGTTTATAAATACATTAGCGAGGCAGACAGGGCAATAAACAGTCATTATATATTCTGTGATAATATACAGAACCCAAATGTCATTAGTGTTGCCATACTTTGGGAGATACAAAGACAAAAGAAAATTTACACATGTATAGAAGCTTACAAAGATATTTGGAGACAGCAGAAACAAAAGTGTTTGCTCTTAAATGATTCTAGAACTCCACAATAGTTGTGTTTTAACAATGCTTGTCATAGATTAGCTTTAGTTGTCACCTTCTGCATAAATCAAGGGAAAACTAGGTCAAGATGTACTAACAAGCATGTAATTGCCATTGTTATCTATAAGATAAAGCCACCTCCACTTTTGATTTAGCTTTACAAAAACTGCCAGGTTGGATCAGACCATCAGCCTGTTTTACTCAGTATCCTGTCTCACGTCTCACTCTGGTTAGCACTAGATGATTTAAAATGGACCAAGAAGTTCCAGTATAGAGAAAGACAGGATAAATTGCTGATAGGACACTTTTCTTCATACCTCCTGTGGCTTAATGACTTGTTTGTACCTTGGAACATAAGCTTTAAGTACCACGTATATTAGGTAGGATGAAATATATTTTTGTGACTGTTCATTTAATATTATTTGCACAAGGAAACATCAATATCCTGAAATGTGAATTGGATTTGAAGCTGGGGCAAAGCCCTGAATACTGTTTTGCTTGCAACTTTCAGTTTAGAAACTTTGCATTCTGGGCTATATTTTTTGTTAATGTGCGTTTCCTAAATAACTGTAATATTAAATGGAACATCTGAGAAATGACACTTCGTCATCTTGGTTTCTTAGATTCTCAACCCGATTCCTGCAGCCTCGAAAGCACAATTTTTATGTTACTACAAAGCAATACATTGGAGATCCAACCTGGGTACAAATATTCTAGAGTTCCAGCTAAAGGAACTACCACAAAAAGGCAGCAGATTGTCTTCTGTGTTGGAGATACACTTTTGTGTCACCACCAGCTTAATTTAAAGGCAAACAGAAATAGGTAACACATTCAGAAAGGTTTGTAAACATGAGAAATAAAAGAAAGCTACACTTAACCTACTTAGTTATTCATCAGTTTGTGTCCTTTCTGCAGGCAATGACAGCTTAAATACTCACATTCTTGTCTTATATTATGGCCTGGTTGTCAACACTGAAATTTCTGTCTTCCTCCTCATCCCAGTGTTCCAGCTCATAAATTTCATCACACTAAATTGAACTGGAAAAGTGATGTGAATTGAAGAAAAAAATCTTTTAATTTTTTTTAAAAAGTTACCTAGGTTACTATTTCTTAGATGGATCAACTTCATAGCCTGAAGTTTTTCTAAACACTGAATATTGTATTTATAGTTCTTCTCAAATTTGCAAGTAGACTTTATTCCAGACATTTACATGGAGTTAATAACCCTAGTTCATTGCCAGCTATGGCTTTATACCAGCTAATAACAAGAAATAATTTTGATACGGTTAAATCCTGGGCCAATTCTTTAGGTTTATCAAAATATAAAATATTCATAGAGCTACAGTGTAAATACTTTATGCCCTCAATTTTGCCTTATGACCAGAATTCCAAACCAAATTAATTCATTTACGTCAAACCATATAAATCCAGAGCATGCTATAATTTAAAATGTGTTTTAAGACTGCAATTTGTGAGAAAAGTTCGAATTTTGTGAGGACCTAGTGGCTTCTTCTTGTGACCCTGGCAAGGCACTTTGCTTCACCAAACCCATTTCTGATAAGTATGGAGCTTACTAACGATGTAAGACTTGCTGCCAGCTCTGACACCTCGGTATACCCACGATAGCAGAAAGGGCTATGACCCAGCCAGAAAACCAGGTGGGTTAAAAGCCTTTCTCATCAAAGCATCAATCAGGCAATGTAGCATCAACTTCACCTGGAAGCACTGGAGGTCTTTTGTCACATGTCCCCATGTCTGGGCTGGGCAAGCCTGTGGGGAGCAGGAGGCCAGCCCTGCTTCAGCACCAATGACCCAGGGACTGATGGCCCTGGGGGGGCTGCCATGGGGTCCTGGGCTGTGGGCAGGGTGGGGGTGAAGCCACAGGGAAGCTGGGCAGGGACAAGTAGGTCCTTAGCTCTCTCAAGACCTCAACAGGAGACACCAGAAGTGTGTTTAGAGCAGGTCCCAACACAGCAAAAACTTCACAATCTGTTTCACACACAGAGATTATCTGCTTTCTCCCACAGCAAGAATAATTGACATTAAAGCTGGTCAGAAAATTCAGTGAAAGTATTTTATTTTTGCAATTTTTTTACTTCCTCAGAATGCAAATTTTGTGCTAAAATAGTCCAATTGTGATGAAATCCCATTGGAAATCTGCCACCAGACAAGCTTTGAAACTTTTCTTGGTGTCCTGCCAGCTCATCTCTGTGGCTCATCAATAAAGCACCTGCTGGGTGCCATGACCACGTGTTCTGGGTCTTCCAGGAGCAGCAGGACAGGCAGACAGGTGGATGTTCCTAGCGCCAAAACCCCATACTAGTCCTGAGCAAATGTGAGCATTACTGGATTTTGATCTAAGCCAGAGTGAGAACAGTTTTCCAAACATCAAAATATGCCACAAAGAGGAATGATCCTTTTTTTCTCCTTTCAGCTCTACTTCAATGCATTCAACAAATTGAAGAATGAAGGATTTTGGCAGCAGAACCTTTTCTTTTTCATCAAAGACTTAAAAAGACATGAACAGTCATTTGTTCTGGTTTGGAGGAGTTGCATTAATATGCAATTCTTTGTTATCATTTGGACATTTGTTTAAACAAATCTTACTTTTATTCATTGTTCACATGAAGAGTTATATAAATTTTCAGACAGATGAGATGCAATTGATTCAATCTCTGGATTACTACAAATCATCTGATGGGATGTCGTGTAAGACATTTTATTAGTGCAGCTGAAGAAGGTAGGGATTAATAAAATCCTGTCAGATGGAGAAGAGACTGACTCATTGAGGGGGGGTAAAGGGAAGGGGAGAGACAAAAATGAGTATGTTTAAATATATAATCTGAGTATGTAGAGTTTATCAACAGAGCCTCTGATAGAACTTGAGGTCACTTTCAAATTCCACTAAATTTGGAACTCTAGGACGAGGAGTGGAAGTCTCCTGAGGACATCTGGCGATGATGGAAAGCTGAGTGATAGCCTTCATATTGCAGAGAATCAGAAGATTCAAAATAAGGAAAACACTGTTTTCAATGCTGTATATTGTAAAAATGCTACTTAAGAGAATAAAATGCAAGGTCATCCACTTAGTATTAAGTATTTCTGCTCTGAAGTGGAATTTATACATTGGAAATGAGAAAGGAGAATGGTATTCTGTGGCATTAGGTAATCGTGGGATGACTGTGATTCAATGGAACAATATAATGCTAAAAGCCAAGTCAAGAATGCATCAATTGATCTGGTACTGTGAAGATGGAGAACTATTAATGTCATCGTAAAAAGCTCATGTGGGAGAGTGAATAAAATCCCTATCACCTGTACTCAGGACACATGAGATCATGCTGGAGCAAACACAGAGAAAGCAGACCAAAGGAACTGAGATACCATCACATGAAGTGCAAATAAAAGCTCCTTATAATAGCCTAGGGAAGAGTAGGACAGTGCTGCTCTCTGTGCATACAGCAGGAGGTAATAACTGCTGTAAAAAAGAACTGTTTGACTACAGAACAAGATGAAATAAAAAGTGAGGAAATCCAACTTTGCCATATGCCTAGTGAATATTTAAAATCACTGAAAGAAAAAGTCAGGAAACATCAATGGCAAGTAGAATAGCAAAACTAGCAGTAGACTGGGGGCTTGGGGAATTGCTTTTTTGGTTTTTGATCTTTTAATGTCAAGATTTTTTTGGATAACTTTAGAAAATAGATGGTAATTTACAGTTTCCTGCAGTATGAACACCGGAAAGTCAGTTCTAGTGAAATTTAGGATGACGTTCAATTACATTTAAGGTCTCAATCTAGTTGATGGGCAAAGGTAGGATGGGTGGAAATAACTTTTACCACAAGCAAGAATGACATGGCACTCATAAATAATCAGTTAGACTGCACTTAATTGAGATAAAGTGTATCAAAATAGCCATTTTATCTTCTGCAACAAAATGAGAAAGGAAGATATATATTTTTGTGGACACTGATTGCAACAAAACCACTTTTTTCTTTTTTCTCTTTTCTTTTTTTTTCTTTTTTTTTTTTACATTTACTTTGGGTTTGAAAGGTTTGACAGTTAGAACATTAAAGGGAGTATATGGATCCCTTCTGATTATGCCCTAGAAGAAGGGATTGCACTAGTGTAATAAAGACTGTATTGTATTAGTGTAATAAAGGTTGTACAAATAATACAATAAAGAGTTAGACTGTTACCAATATTGCTGTCAGCCTCATCATTCCAAATTCAGCATAATTCTTTAATAATACAGTTAAAAAGAATAGAAAATAAGGGCCAAATAATTTTAATGATATCAAAGGCCTTAATCAACAATTTGCTTAATTAAACACAGAATGCATCTCAGCCTGACAGAAACTCAAATCTGATTAAAAACAGTACAAGTGGTAAATTAGAAATGCTTGACAAGGAAGAAATCAACTGAAGGTATAATTCTCAATCCTTTTATACTCATCAGTGGGGTACTAATACAATTGTGCAGAAGCCACTTGACTATGTTCAAGTTAAATGAACTCAAACTGGGTAGATGTTGTGGATGGAGTGACACACTTCACTCATAGCAGAGAAGTAGAGAGAGAGACCACTATTAAGTGGATTTTTAAATTATTGGATAAAAATGGAACAGCAGAGCCTCCAAACCTGCTATTCAATGATGATACTGTACGGAAAGTTTGCTGTTAGGAAACAACACAAACTCACACAGACTTGCAAACACTTGGGATAAATGTGCATTAGACTTTCCTATAGTCACATCCTAAAGACTGACAGAAGTCAAAATTTCTCATCAGATAAGATCTTTCTAACATAAATTTGTTGCTGTGGAAGTTGCACAGGTATTTTCCTATAGCCCTGTAGGAGCTGTGGCACATTACGAAGCCATAGCAAAACAGTTAAAAGAAAAAATAAATGATTTAACTATTTCATGGGGAAGCCCTAGAACTATACATAATCATGGGAAGCCCTGAAACTATAAATTAAATTTAAATTTTGTTTTGGGATATATGTTTGATCATGTCACTTACAGAAACTTTTTCTCAGTCACACAACAGAGTAATAGGCCACCTTGCTTTCCATCCATGAAGTGATTCTTCTCCTAGATTTCAACTCCCTCCAAGACATTGCTAGACTCACTGGCTCTCAATCTTTTTCTTCTAAGACAATCTGATGCTTAAAATTTTCTGTGACAGCTGCTCCTGAGCATTCTTTGTAAAAGGCAGAGATGTGGCAGAAACTTCACATTCCATAACCAAATTATTTTCTTAGTTATGTGGCCAACCCATTGGTCCTGAGTGCTGAAATGCTTGTATATCATTCATTGTTTCATCTCAGAACAAGACAAGTATAACCCCTTCCAATTAATTAAAGGAGAGGCAGGTAGATCTTAACATTAACACATATAAAATATTTTAAAATTCTTCACAATATCATGTTCTCCACATCTTTCTGATAATGAAAAGTTCAAGAAAAATTTCTCCAGTCAGCCACCTTATTCACAGAACATATACTTTCTGAAGAGAAAAAGTATCCCTCCTTCTTTTTTGGGAATTTCAACAGTATTTCAACTATAGATGCAGTAGAACAACTAGAAATAAAGGATCATAAGATATACCTGAAGTGTTTTGGGAGAAGTATAGCAAAGCCTCTTTAATACTTCTCCTAGGGGGAGATGTTTTGGAGACAGGAGTAGAGAGGAGATCGTGCACTGTGTCAGTGGACAGATACCCATTTTTCTGGCTTCCCTCTTCCTGCTGGGCAAACCTACGCCTGCGGTCCTTTTAAAAATTTCTGCAATAGAGACCCAGGTAAAGAGAATAAAATCAAGAGAAGGGTTGGAAGGACAAATTTTATTTTCTTCTGAATGGCTGAGGAAGAAAAGTTCTGAAAAATTAGGCATCTATTTTTTTTTTCCTAGAAAAAATATTAAAAACCGAAGATAAATTATATTATTACTGTCAAAAATCAGAAACCGTATCCCACAGCCATATAAAAATTAAATTATTCTTACTATTGGGTAATAAATAAAATTCACAGTAATTGCATGGGAGACCAGACTCTACCTACCAAAGTCTTTATTTATTTCAGCATTTCTGTCTTCCATCTAAAAGTAGTACCCACTGCTTGAATTTTTTTTCCTTTGAATGACAGTGGTGGTAGAAAGAGCTCCAGAGACTTCTCATGCCATCTTCAGGAGAATACTGCTTCAATGTGAACTCCCTCAGGAAAGAGCTTACACTAGAAAAGTTACTGAAGCTGTTTCTTGAGATGGTGATTATATTTTTAACTGGTTGGAACATGTAGGAATAGTGGCCTCATATATTCTGGCACTCAAAGTCTCACATATACCTTCAGCAGTTCTATACCCAGAAAGTTTTAATACAAAGTATGTCAAATTTCATTTTTTTCCACAGAAATAATAAAAAAATCACATTCCCAGAACAGTTTTCTCTAATCATTTTCCTACCTAAGAGATGCAAGAAACTACTTCCTTTTCTTTCGTGCTTTCCAGACAGGTTACCTGAATAACAGCCATTGCATCAGGCATGCAGGCAGAGATAAGACACTGGGAGCATGACATAATTAGACCCAATTTTTATTAACTTGCTTCATTTGGAAGCTGCCCACTAATAATTCCCACTGCATTGATCATTAGTCCTTCCTTAATCGTTTGTACATGTAGCAATCACCAGCCACAGATCAGGCTTTTTTGGATGCCTTTATCAGTCCTTAGCCTGGAATCTGAAGGGAATTATAAACTGGTTCCTGTATAGTCCATATTAGACAGTGGCAGCTCCATCAGGAATCTTCCTCTTTCTCTTTCTTATGAACTAAGCCTACAGCAAGGTCCTGTTAAACAGTAGCAGACTAAGTCTAGTTTCTGAACCACGTAAGCAGTTCCTGGCAGTGATAGAGGAAAGACCCCAGACATACTTCTGCCTCAACCTAACTGTAAGAGAAAAATTCCCTCCCAGTTAAAAAAGGTCTTTACTATTAAAACTGGCCTTTAGGGATCCTGGCTGTGCCACTGAGGCCAGAGACAAGTTTTGGACCAAGACTTACCCTTGATGGAGGAGGAACAGGATAAAAACCATTTAAACAAACTGGAGAGGGACTTTTCAGTCTGGAAAAGAGAAGTCTCAGGAGAGATCTTCTCAAGGTGTGCAAATACCAGATGTGAGGGAATAATGAGGGAGCCAGACTCTTCCTGGTGTTACCCACTGATGGAACAAGAGAAAAAAAAAGAAATTCCATCTGAACAAATAAATTTGTTTTTTCCTGTGAAGACAGTCAAACACTGAACTAGGCTGTCAAGATGGTGGCATCACCAGCCCTGAAGATATTCAGAACCTGGCTGGAAAAGCTCCAGGACTGCTGGATCTGTCTGATCCTGATTGACGAGGGAGGTGGAACTACATGATCTCAAGAGATACTATACAACTTAAAAATTTCTACAACTGTGTGAAAATATCACTATTTTCTTTGCATTACAGATGGAACCGAGAAAGCATTTGTAATGCACACAAACCATTCAATGTATTTATACAAGATTCGATCCAGTAGTGTCTTCAAATAGACGCAAGAAAGTGGTTTTAGAATCAAAGAAACATTAAAACTGGAAAAGAGCCCCAAGATCATTGAGTCTAACCTTTCACTGAACACCACCAAGCCAACTAAATCATAACACTAAGTGCCTCACCCAGTCATTTCTTGAACAATTCCAGGGAAAGTGACTCCCATTTCCCTGGACAGCTCGTTCCAATGCTTGTGCTCCCAAAATGACACCACATCTTATACTGGCTCATACACAACCATCTTTCACTCTAACCAGCAGAGTAGCTCTGACTATAATTTTTTGTGACAATTTTCATTGCGCTTTAGGACCTCTGTCTACCAGTTTTAGAAGAACTCCCTATGCTGTAAGCAAGGACAGACTTTGATTTGTGAATCTGATCACAGATGGTGAAATGAATGGAGCTTTACTTTAAGTGGGCATTTACAGCCACACGAAGCGAACATTCTCTTGTAAATTAGTGGCAGCACCGAATGCCAGTTTTTGCGTATCAAGCTAAATTATCCATGCTAGGTGTAGGGCAGAGGAAAATCTAGCTTGAGTGTTTATTTTGCTAAAAAGTAGTAGTGATCAATTTGACATATGATTTTGAACAATTGAAAGCTCATCATTTTAAATTGGACTTCTCTCAGTTTAGCTGAAGCTGCCTAGGAACCACATTTAAATGAGGTAATTTTAAACAAAAATAAACCCTTCTATACATGTAATCTGTGCTATTTTAAGTAATACTGGTTTAAATTAGTATAAACTCATGTTCTGTACCTAAACCAGTAAAGCATGCAGAAGAAAACTAGCAAAGACCATGAATCCTTTTATATGTAAAGGAGAAGTAGCATGGAACATGCTCAACAGTATTTAGTTGACATTGACATTGCTGAATTAGTGCATGCAAATTTGATGTAATGGCATACAAAGATGGAAGTTTGTTTTTTGCTGTCACAATGAATCAAAAGCTGAACAATACTCGTTTGTTTTTTTTCAAGTACCATAGAGTATTTGCCGTAGGTCCATTGTATTTGCTCCACAGGCACTTTAGATAGAAGAATACATATACGTATGCCTTCAAAACCAGACCAAGGCGTGCAAACTAACAGGGCAAATAGAGGCCCAAACCCTTGCTCAGATGCCCCAAATACAATGGACCAGTGAAAGAGTCTTCCATTCCATCTAGGTTAGGCTCTGTCTTTACCTGGGGCCCATTGCAAACCCAACTTTATCCTTTGTTATGGCTGCACAGCCTTTGGCACAAGCACAAGAAGCTCTGGAGTATATGGTGCAGCATTTCCAAGCTGGTTCCGCTTTTGGGCTCAGAAAACAGGAATACTGATTTCTGTGAGATTGTTTGAGTTGAGATCCGTTTTCAACATACACAACAAGATTTGTTGTTTCTTAATTTGGTCCAAATGTCTCTGGACCCCAGCTGGCATATTTGAGCTTAAAACCAGCAGGTTTTACTTAACCTAGAGCTCTGAACAAAGTCCTATCATGCCATATAGGTACCTCCAGAGGAGCCTCAGGGTGTGCATGCATAAATGGGAAATAAAGTAATGCACTACTGCCACTGACCGCTTTCAATAGTCCAATCAGTGTCTGCCTTGAAAGGTTCACTTTGAAACAGAAAAATGTTTTGAAAGTGTTTTCCTTGCTTTCTCTATTTCCATAGTGCACACTTTGATGACAATCCATTTCCTTCAGCTAGCTGATTGAATTGATTGCAAATAAATCAAATAACTTGCCATTATTTAATTTAAAGGGGAAAGAAGTTACCCTTGTGCTCAAAGGTTTTGTACTACTTGATATTTAAGAAAAGCAACAAACATTCTGATACCCACAATAAAATCTGGGGATTGGCAAACCTGGCTGTTTGTCAGGTAATTTTTCAATGCAGTTTTCACAATTTTCGATTAGGTAAGACATGCCAGTTAAATACTTCTTGCTCAATATGTCTGAGTACAGTGTTATCTGACGTATTGCAGTTTTAAAAAATGGCATGAGAATGCTTACCACAGGTTGTATGGTAATACCACATGCTATGGGCAGCAACAAGATTATGAAATTTTTAGTGTTGTCATTTCTTGGTTTCTCTAATGTGAAAAGATGCAGATGAAAAGAATAATTTCCTGTCTGTAGGAAGCAGGACCTTTTCTTTCAACCCAAGTCTCAATCTTTCCGATGGCAGCAATAGGCATCTCACTGTGACTCCTTGTCCACTCTAATAAACTTTTGTAAGCAGAGGGGACTGGAGGCTTCCAGACAGGATTTGCTCCCTGCTAAGTTAGTCCTGCAAAAACCTTTTAGCTGGGAACTGTAGTGGAATGGCCCTCTGCTCTGGAAAAATTGGAAGTAAAACGGAAAGAGTAATATTTTTCTCTATAAAGGACAAGTGTGCAACAAAGGATACATTTTCACATCTTATAGCCAACCTCTGTATTTGCCATAGCTGTAAGTTTATTTAAATCATTTAGAGAAACAAGCACAAATAATAGTTATATTAATAAGAGAGCTCTGTAGTGTGGTGATCAAGTTTAAACAAAATTTTTGAAGGTGAAGAAGACTTGAGAGCCAAATCTAAACAGATTTTGAGTTATTCTGCTATTGTGCTAGCATAGTATTCTTAGCATTATCATTGAACAAACTTGTTTCGTGGTTTCTGTGTGAGTTCTGCTAAGAGCCAGTGATGGTCCAGCTTTTAGTTGCTACTAAAGAAATTGCCATGAAATTTCCTTCTGATGCCAGAAGTAGTTTATACACTGGCTTAAATGATAAGGGATTTGAGGCACTAAGCACCGATTCAATGATCCAACTGAATAGCCTTCTTCCTTTCCAGTGTGCTGCCACATTAATCTGTCAATTTTCTGTTGCTCCTAATTAGTGTGGTGATATAATATAACCCTGCTAAAAGTGGTTTCAACTTTCCTTTTTTTGTTTGGCTTTTTTTTATTTAATGAGACTTTTCCAATGGCTTTTCTTGCTTCTTTGGGTACATACACCTGTGACAGAAGACCGTAAATGTGACAAGATGGTGCTAAAACCACTATTTCAAATGTCACTGAAATTCTGGTAATTGCATTATGCCAGTGGGTGCATTGTGCTCACTGCTTCTGTTCACATGAAATCTTTTGTGAGGCCTCTCTGCCCTGTAAGTCTTAAATTACAAGCGAATTTCCAAATGACAGACCAGCTCCAGCTATGTAAAGACTTCAGAGCACAGTGCTATCAGCTGAAATTCAGACACAAGATGCAGCAGAGATCTGTTGAGCTTTTGACAGATCAAAATGGTTTCAATGGTTTTGAGCCATTTCTTAGCAGCACACTAAACTGCCTTTCTCTCTTCATTGTCTGCACAGGAGGCCATTAGAGAGCAAGTGCAAGAACAGTGCCTCCTTTCCCCTTCCAGCTGGATCCCCAAAGCAGACGGCCTGTCACCCTATTAGCTGCAGGTTTCTTCCTCTGGAGCTCAGAGAGGACAAAAGTCCCTATTCCAGTAGTTATAGATGCTCCTCAGTTTCAATGTAATAGTGAAACACCCTCAGATATGTATGGATCTAAGGGCAGGTTTTTTGAAGCTGGAATTTCCAGCCAGTTCCATGCCCCTGATTGGCTTCCAAAGCTCTGTCCTCTTAGAGCTGCTGGCTCCCATCCTCCACTGTTTACTACCTGATGCAGGCATTTCAACGATGCAGTGTGTAAAAGCAGTGCAGTGCACTAATTAATTTGCCCATGTTTAACTTTGAACCTACCTCTTTTGACATCAAATTGCAAGTAGCATTATGGTGTGATTTGTGTGCAGAAACACAGAGCTTAGAGCAAGTTTAAACTCGCAGTCACTCACCGTCTTCTGGATTCACAGAAAAAGCCAACCATTAACAACATGTTAGCTAGCCAGCTCACAGGAGAAAGGGGTTTGTATACAATTCTGGCTAGTCCCAGCACTGAGCTAACACCTGGATTTAGAGGATTCCTCTTCCCTTGATAGAATGACAGAACTTCATTAACAATTCAGAAAGGCTGGGTTAGATTTTCCTGCTATCCAGAAAATTAGGGTACTGCTAAGAAAATTTAAATATTGGTTTGAGAGCACTAAAACTGTTTTATTTTCGGACAGAAAAAATATTTCTTTTATTAAATTGATAAGAGATACATTGTAAAATTACAGTCTTCCAGCAGGGGACAAAAGCATCTGGAATAATGCCACCTACATTGTTCTTTTGCCCTGCTGTTTGCTCTTAAGAGGATCACAGCAGAACAGGACAAAGTGCATTTGGTTTCTGCATTATCTGCATTCTGCAACCTGCTGCCGTTCTGCAGTGTTCTGACTGGAGACTTACAAAGTGAAGACCCAAAGTTAAAGATAATTTCTCAAGCAATACTTAAGATAATTTATCTTTACTTTCTCAAATGTTATTTAAAACCAAAGCAAGGTGTAACTGCAGCCAACAGGCTCTGCAGAGATGTATAGTTATAGAGCCTGCAATTATCTTACCAAAAAAAATGCAAATGTTCATGCTAAAAAGCAATTTACAAGAAGCACTATCAGAAAAGTATCAAGGAAAAAATCAACAAATTCAGGCAAACAAAAAAAATTACCACCACGAAAAAAACCTCACTTCTCAAACAATTATTGCCCTGCCATCTTTGTGCTTGAGTTTCTGCCTAGCTGTTATCTCACTAGTAAAGAAAATACATTATTTGGAATTTAGGTTCCTACGTCCCTTACTGATTTTAGCTGCTTATTCTGGGAACACATTCTCTACAAGCAAAAATTTCGAAAATAAGTAATTCAATGCTGAGTAGGACTCAATTGTACCTCATTGCATGTGTCATATCTGGAAAGAAAATATGGCCAGAATAATTCATTTTTTTGGGCACAATCTATATGTGTGTGTATATATAGATTTCATTCAAAGATAGCTTTAATTAGTCAAATAAATACAATTAAATAATACTTATACTTTCAGCTATATTGCTGAAGACTGTAGAAGGCTTCTGGCTTTTATAGCTTGTTTATTTTCAAACTGGGGTTCAAAAGAGACCTAAAATTAATCATGTAGGTATTCTGCCAGGTTTAAGAGGCAATTAATACTCAATTATACTCAACTGCTGAAGATCTCAGAGGCAAAAGGATACAACCAAAGGAAAAAAAACCAAAAAAACCCAACCAAAACCAAACAAAAACACCAAAAAACACCCAAACAAACAACCAAAAAAACCACCCCAAAACTCTAATCTGAAAAACTTTCTTCCAGATTTTTTCCATTAAAAAGAATTTTTTTCCCATAGAACCTGTGGGAAAGCCTGACTGCAACCTCAATGTTAAATGATAGATAAGAGTCACTAAGGATATCAGTGCTACTGAAGCGGAAATGCACTTTAGCTATTAACACTAAGATGAAACCTTGATTTCTGAGTGATGACTTCAGATTACTTGGAGTGAGATGGGAAAGTTACAGAAAAACTCTGCAACCATAGCAAGGTGTCATAAAAAATGGAGTCATCAGACCCTTTTGTGAATGGGCTTATGCTGGTAGAATCAGCTCTGAATGTTTCCTATGCCGGTGCTCATGAATCAGAAACCCTTACTGCAGTGGTAAGTACCTCAGCAGACCTGACTGGAGGTAATATCACATGCATCAAGACAAAATAAAGTGAAAGATATCTACCGTATTTTGTTTTCACTTCTTCAAGACTGGGTTTTATTTTTTCACTTAATTTTAAATCTTTAGGATCAGTGTTTTATTGGCTCCTGAGAAGAAACTCACTAATTTACAGTAGAGGTTTCTGCTGGGCTGCCAATCTGATGAAGGCAGCTCTAGGGATTTGTCCCTTCAGCAAACTCTTTGGATTTCAGTGTTGCTCTGATAAATGTTCACTGAAGATGAAAAGTTAATTGTGAAGGAATTGCAAAGCTGTGAGAACCAGAGAAAAGGTCTATATGTGCCAAAAAAGTAGACAAAACAGGCACCCAAAAAAAGCTCAATTCCTCCAAGAGCAAAAGAAAAAAAACCAAACTTAAAAATCCTTGAAATACTGCTACTGAGCTGCTTTTTCAGCTGGTTGAACTGCTGACTGTGTCTTTACTGTGATGTTCCTAAATGTTCTCTGCTCCACTGAAATTTCTGCCAGTCTTTTCTTTTAAGAGAATTGAAAATGATAGGCTTGATGTTTAGTTACCAGCTGACATTTCTATTGCCTCTGTGTCTGACAGCTATGAATGTGCTGGACTTCTGCTGTGCAAACATCTAGCTCACTATCCTGATGAGGAAGGAAAATCAGACAAAACAGTTCACAGCACGGCTTTTTAATGCAGAATGTTATAGGCTCACCAAGTACGTCCCTGTTGATATTCTTACACCCTTCTCAGAAAATCAAAGCACTAAAACATACAGGAATCTTAAAGCACAGAAAAGAGACCAAATCCGGCAACATGTATTTTTAGTAGCTTTAAATCTTCTTCACCAGAGCAAATTAAAGCAGTTAGATAGTCTTGTTACTGCTTCTGTGATAAATGACAAAATATAAAGCTGTCCTCTAGAGAATGTCAGGACACAGGAATGTTGTGCCTTGGGATTATTTTAATGCAGCAGAAGAATTCTTGTTTGTCTATGAGAAAAATAACTTATACCACTGCAGTTCATAACAAAGTTACCACTAGTCAGTCTATAAAGAAGGTTTAATGTGGACTACAATCAGAACCAATTTTTAAACATATTTTGCCTCATTTGAACTTTTAAAAAATGTTTTATTTTCAATTCCATTTAATTTCTACCCTATTTAAAAACCACAGTACTAAATTGTTCTGACGTTGAAGCTCCTAAATGTCATGTGCAGGTTAATGGCAGTGCCATACCTTTCTTGCTTTCAGCCAAGGTTTTGAAGTGTGTGTGTGTATAGAGATGCTTTCTTCTTGCAGTCTAACAGCACTGCTAAACTGCTAATGCAAATAATTCAAAATCTGGAAATATCAGAGTTCTCTTTTTTTGTACATTATTAAAATATTTCCTTTTTTTCTGCTGTTCTTCATTCAAAAACAGTTCCAGCTGGTGCCCAAAGGAGCCCTGCAGCTCTAAGAGGCTTTCCATCAAGAGCAGCAGGGTAACCAAATCTCAGTGAGAGCCTGCTTGTTGTGCCTCTAAATTTTCCCAGCAAAATGCATGGTCTCATATTTTATATATAAAACACTGAACTCGATATAGAATTGTTACCTGCCATTCTGCATTTTCTTGGTGTTCAACACCAAATTATTTCAGCATTTTACCACGATACATTTTCTTACTGCTTCCTCAGGAATCCAGGCTACATGTACAGGTTGGACTGTTGAAGTGTCAGTATATCAGTAAAATAGATTAATTCTCATATTCATTTCTATAGGTAAAAAGAAAGTTAGCAGAAATAACTAGAAATAACTGCAGTATTTTTCCAATTATGTTTTTATATCATGACTGATAATTAGCCGTTTTAATGTATATTAATAATACTTTTAAAAATTGACTGAAATAACATTTTTTGGAAGATTGGTACAATTCTTGATCTTTCTATAGGTTTATAGACCTTTTCATACCTCCAAGGTTCTTCTAAAACTCTTACTATTCAATACATTAATGTATTATCTCCTATACATATACTATATACTATTTACTATACATTAGAATGAGTAGTCTTCAGATACACTGATCTATACACTGTTTAATTTCTTAAATATACCATTGTTTCTTTCATTTAAACAATTTTTTTCCCACATATTCATATTAACTTAAGCAATGTTTCCTTTTTGACCTTTTGAAAAAGACTGAGGTTAGAAAGAATAGCAAAGATGCAAAAGGAATCACCCAAAAATACATTTATTTGTGAAATTTAAAAAAAAATAATCCATATCTTTTTGCACAAAGGATGGTTGGTATAATGTTCCTTGAACTCTGATCTCCCATGAAATCAAGAGCTGGCACAAGCCAAGCTAGAGGGGTTGCTAGTAGTTGATATCACCTTCCCATGCTTTCCCCTGCAGTGGGATAACTGCTGAGGCAACCCCTGTATTAAGTATGTTAATTTCAGCTTTGTGCAATCACTTTGACCTGCAGGAGGTGAATCATTCAGCCATTTATCTGCTAATCAATTCTGACATCTTCCAAGAACAGGCATAATTAATCACACCTCCCTTGATTTTGTGTTTTCATAAACAACATTGTTCTGCTGTCAAGATCTCTTGGTTCGATATATTTGGGAGCATGCCACCTGTGATTCAACACTGCTTTCTCTCATGACAAAGCATCATGTTGATAAAATAACCATTTTATTCTAATTTAATTATGCTATAGCTTTGTTTAAGATGATACCTATTTTGGCCTGCATTGAAGAGTAATAAAATTCTGTGGAAAGAAAAAGCGTCACAAATACTGACTCTGTATTCATCTGCATGACCTAACACTGGACAGAGTGTTTTGCTACTCTGCTTTAACTCCCATTCATGGTTATTATTCTGTGGTTAGTTTGGATAATAAAGTCTGCTAACTGCTACTGTGCTTCAAAGTTATACATCGTTGCTCCGGTATTGTTGATCTGCCTCGTCTCTTTGGTCTAGTTTTTTCCAGAAATCACTGCTTGAGATATTCCATGTATTTCCAGAGGCAACTATATCTCAGGTGGAATTAGTGATTTTCCTACATTCTTTCTCCATATTTGCTGTCACATCACATTAGATGTGTCCAGCTGTATTGTTTGATACTGCATGAGGTACCCAGATTTCATCATTCCCTCTCAGCATGTTACATTTCGATACTCCAGGTCCATCTGATCTTATGTAAGGCCTCTCTTTCAATGCACTATGTGGTAGCATATCCCGAAGAGAAGTGAGGATGATGAGAGATGATCAAACTGTGTCTCAAATGTCACTAATGGACGGATTCATCTATCCAGCTGAATAGGTCTCAGGCATCTTAGCAACCAGTTTCCTGTATTACACTGAAAGAGACCACTTACCCAAGCTCTGGGGTGACAAAGTCCACCATCAAAACTAATCTGGGTTAAAGACTTCCTTACAATATTCAGTACAAAAATGTCTTTGGACACTTCACATCACTGGGCGAAACCACACACATGCAGGCAGGACCTGTGCAACAGGTGATGCTGCCCACACCCAGACTTACTTCACCATAGAATCCTCACATGTTCATATAATCAGAAAAGCTGCAGGCTGTTTATGTACCTGTCAATGAAACTGAATATACAATAATAACCTAAGCAATTTATCAAAGTCACATTGAGATCTTAGTTGCCAATATGGTGCTTTTCTACATCTCTTGATACCTATGTAAATTTAAAAATAAAGTCTTTTAAGTTTCAAATTCTTCCTGCTCTATTTAGTGAGTCCAAGCTACTTCAGGATTTACCCCTGCTTTTCACAAGAGAGCACACAGGCTCATTTAAGTGTTCGCTTCACAAATCATTCCAGAGAAGCATGAGTAGTTAAGAAAATACAAATTCCACAAATCCGTTTTATAAATTTACTGAATATATACTGAAAAAAACAGAGATAAAGAGAAAAAGCAACAGAGTAATAATTGTCAAAGTATTTTGAGGCCTTCGCCGTAGTGTTTAGTTTTTCTATGTCGAAGGAATAAAGGAAAAGAACATGCGACTCCAGGATACCAAAGAGAATGGTGTAAACATCAAGTGAAAGTTAATCTCCTATAGTGTCATGGAGCAATTGTAGCACAGTGGTAGAACACTTTGGTTCACAAATGAAAACACCTACATGTAGATATGGGTAATAAAAAGGACATGAAATTATCGTGGTTTAAAACAAGCTGGAAATTAAGAGCCAAGTAGCTGCTTCCCTTTCCCTCACTCCCTTCGGTGGGAAAGGGACAAAAAGGAAGAGATTATTGGTTGGAATAACAATTTACTGAAAAAATAATAATGAGATAAGGGAAACAACCAATAACAGCAACAACACTAATAAGAATACTGCATAAAAGAGTGTGATTACATGCAAAAAATACTTATGGAAATCCAACCTCCCTGATGCTACCATGTGGCTTCCCGAGACAAAGGAGAAAATGGCAGACAGTACTGCAGCTGGTGGCTTTTTCCCTGAGTCCGAGACAACAAAAACCAGTGGCAGACAAATCCTCCAAGCTAGACCATCTTCATTTTGCCACCCTGCCACACTGTTCACCACTTCACTCCCCTGGAAATAAAAAGAACAAAAATGGTGGCAGTTCCCTTTTATTTCCACCTGAAGCCACACCCCCACAGTGAGGATATAGGTGGTACAGAATAACAGCCTAGACATAGCCACACAGTTCCCTCCCCCCACAGCAACTGCGAGAAAATTAAGTCTGTGCCTAGCCAAAAGTAGGACAGAAATACAGAGCAGAAATCAATCACATCTGTTTTAATAGTTCTGCTCAAGGATTCAATGATTTTAACCAATATTTGAATGCTGAAAGATAGGACAATTAGCAGGGTCCCAAAACAAGGTTATATTTCCCCCTACTTTAAAATACCTGACAAGCAGACACTTGAACAGAATGAAGACCAGATATGAAAAAATCATGAAAACAACCAGAAGAGAACAAACAGAAAAGTTCAACATTATCGAATTTTCTAAATTATGACCTACAATTTTCTTTTCGCCTCTACCTCTCTTTATGTCCAAACTTGCCACAATTTGAATTAGGTATTCAAATCAAACTTCTACTTACAGGAGCATTCCTTATTTGTTGAGCTAAGTGACGTGGCATTTTTCACCCCATCAGGAGAAGCTGACACCCCTCTAATCCTGAGCTGAATGTGGGGAATCCTGGGATCTGATCCCCAAGACTCTTATTCCACTAGCATATTGAAAAGTTCACTCATTACAAAGCTTGATATTTAGGTTCCATTCACTTCTCCTGTTATTCTTTCTCAACCTCCTAAATTTCTTATTCTGTGCTGCCTGGTTAAAATACTTTGTTAAGAACACTGGTAACAGCCCAAGCCATGTGGAGCATAGAGTGCCGGAAGATACAACTTGGAATACTTATAAGGCTGAGTATATATTAAATCTAGGACTCCCATTTGCTCTTCAAAGCTGTAAACATCAATAACCTTATTTTAAAAGAAAGAATCAACTCCAGTTTGTTGTCTGAATTAACAGCTCTATGTCCATTCAGGTTTCAGGCTTGAGAGAAGAGAGAAATCTATCCGCAGCCTTGCCTCTATTATCTTATTTCCAGAGAAGATGGAGTTTCAGAAATGCCCCAGGCTTAATGTTTCCCCTTTGCCTTGTTGCTAGGAGTGTCCTTCCTTGGCAGCCCACAAATATCTTCTCAGGCATGCAACTCTCTTCAGCATTGCACAAGGATTATAGGCTCCCAATCCTAGATTTTGGATCCTTTGTGATTCTCAAAAGTGCATAATTTAGAGGCTCCTTTTGTTTTATCGCACATTGTACATATGATAGGTATTTGCGTCTAAAGATATACTACACTGCCAACATAATGCAGACACAATTAATGCTGTTCTGTGTAAGCATATTGACCATGACTCCAAAAAAAAGTGTAGTTTGCTAATTTAAATATTGAGCAATTTATTTGCTAATGTAACATGAAAAGTTCAGCTGGTTAAATAGATTGTTCCTGTGCCCTTAGCCTGCAAGCAAACTTAAAATAAAAATCAGCTATTTCAGAAAGTGTGATACGAAGGAGACACAAAACTTGCAAAAATGCTTGAGAAAGCTATCTTTTTTATTACATTCAGCCCATGAATTCCCAGGTAATAGAGATCGACCAGCTGCATCCGTCACTCTGTGGTATAGATCTGAATGATGGTGACTCATGAAATCTGACAAAAGGCCATTACAAAAGAAAGCATTAATTGTGACTTCAGCAAAAAAAAAAAATTTGAGGATAAGATCTATGTGTGTAAAAAATCAAATGTGTCATTGCTACTAGTAAACTATTCAAAATTTAGCATAGGATAGATGTATAAATGGGAAGACAACCACAAGGATTCAGCTCCTATTTCAAGCAGTATGTACAATCTTTAAAATTTTGCATCATTTTTCTAGGGATTTAAAACCCTATGTAATTTTGAGGATCTATGTTGCGGCAAATACCTGAGTTCTGCATTGTTTTATCCAGTATTGATCTAACATCTAACTCAGTGTATCCTTAGATCTTCTTCTACGTTGCTGTCAATAGTAGTTACATCTTGGCAGGAGTGTGTAGTAAAGAAAAAATTCAGCATTTCCCCCAAGTACACATCTCTACAACAAATAGCAGGATAATACAAGGCTGCCTTTGAAATTTAAGCAACTTTCAGATCAGTTAGCTATGGAAATAGGATATTCATGGTCATTCTGCTTGTGGACATGTCCATCTGCAAACCATCCTTTCTACCCAGTAACTTTTGCACCTGTTGACTGATTTCCATGCTAATTGATACTAACTCAATGATCTCAAAGGTAAGACATTATATTTTTCAGGAAATGGGAAAGAAAACAGAAGAGTATATTAATGTTTTTCCTAGTGAAAGGCCAAAACATGACCCTTCAAACATACTCCAATGCAAACTTCATATCTGAATTTAATTTTGAAAGCAAAAGTTTAATTAAGCATAGTGGTTCTACTTCAAAAATGAACCTCCTATCAAGCATTACTCCTATGGTACTCCTCCAAAAAATCAAACTGCTGCTTGCTTTCTGCTTATTTTGATACCGGGGTAGGAACTCTTCTCTGTCTCTTGCGCAGCAAATGTTACCGTAGTGTTTTACACATGCTGCCCATGTAGGTTCAGACACACCTGGCAATGTTTATTTGCTGTTTTTTAACATTCATGTGGGATGAGTACAGTCATAATTTTGGGGCAGAGCTTTTGTAAGGACTGCACTCAGGTAACAAAAGGTGGCTGTACAAGCAATTCTAGTTTGGTCAGAATACTTTTTCTTCTGCAATGCTTGCTGGTTTTTGGAATGCTAGAAGTCAAATTCCTACATTAAGATATTATTTGCTGTAATAAATAACTACTACTACTAATTCCTCCTAAATACCTACAATTAATAGGAGTGAAAATGTGTACATTGATATCCACAAATAACTTTGCCTGTGGGATTGAGCATTCTATAGCAAAGAAATTGATGATACACTTGCCAGGCGCACACAGAGTTATCCTATCAGCTCAATTTATCCTCAGCTGTTGGAGTGAAACTTTCAAAAGCTTCAGTGTTACAGCATAATGGCAGCAGCAGTGAAATCTCCATTGAAACTCATGGAGTTTTCTTGGGTAATGCAAAAGGCCCACAAATAAATGAAGGTTTTGATTTTCTAGGGAGGAACCAGAAGGATCCAGAAGCAGTAAGGCCTCCAGCCCTGAAAATGTTGAGGAAAAATTCTGCACTGGGATTTCTCCATTTATGAATTTGGCAGCCAAGATTATGTCTCCAAGAAGCATTATTTCCTCTCTATGTGATTTACTCAAACTGGGAATTTTTTTTTTTTTAGTTTGCCATTTAAATTTTTCCCCCTCAGGCTGAGTATCTGTTAGAGCACAGCAACACAGCAACAAGAGTTTTCATCATGTTAATTCACCTTTTTACTCTGTATATTAGAATTGGTCCTTCAGGTCTAGTAATAGATTTCAGAAGTAATGATGGGGTAAAGCAAAAAAAAATCAAGAAAGATGAGACTAAAATTATGTAGAGGCTGTATATCTTCTGTAATTATTTACCCCTGTGTAATAGTGACAGAAACAACTTGTTCCTTGGAAATTTCCATCCATTCATATGATGACAATATTTCTCACTCAGTGTGCCGAAATTTTTACCGGGAAATATTGTGCAAGGCTAAAGACTGGAAAAATCAGGTTCCCCTTGCAATTCTGCCACAAACCTCATGGAAAATCCTAAGAGGTATTTTAATTTTTCCCATTTCCCCATCTGTGAAATAAGAATATTTTTTTCATAAATGTTCAGCACAGATGAGCATTTGTTTGCTCATATATGGGCAGTGCTTGCAATTATTGGATGGAAAGAACAGAGTTATAGTTATAATGTAGTTACTGAGAAAGAGCAGGAAAATTGCTAACTGATGTGTGGAACCTGATACTTCAAGGTCTTCTTCTGTGGAGAAAATTCATGCCTGAGCTGCCACTTCCAAGTCAGAAGCTTCATTTGCTATATAATCTCCTATTCTTTTCCATTTTTTAAGGCTTGCAACTACTTTTCTTTTCTTTTCTTTTCTTTTCTTTTCTTTTCTTTTCTTTTCTTTTCTTTTCTTTTCTTTTCTTTTCTTTTCTTTTCTTTTCTTTTCTTTTCTTTTCTTTTCTTTTCTTTTCTTTTCTTTTCTTTTCTTTTCTTTCCTTTCCTTTCCTTTCCTTTCCTTTCCTTTCCTTTCCTTTCCTTTTCCTTTTCCTTTTCCCTTCCTTGTAAATTAGGGTGATGGATGGGAGATTCAGGCACACAAGTGCACTGAGGTCGCTACCTGCATCCTGATAGAGACGAAGTGCCTACGCACAGTAAGTGGATGGGAGAAATTGGATAACAGCAAATCTTTTAACCACAGCAGCCTTCTGATATCCTGAGAGATAGTTTAGCCAAAAGAGCTCTGTAGCATCCAGGTCTGTGCTGCTTTTACTTGAACACAACTACGGATTTTCTGTGCTTAAAATTTGGGTAGACTATTAACAGAAGCAAGTGTGCAATTTGTGCAACAGTACCTCAAATTTATATCAGAAGGACGTGGACTGTGCATGTCTAATGAACAACTGCAAGAATAATGTTTTATCTGGTCATATGGTTGATTTGAGTGCGTAACTCTGTTGGTTGTGCTTTCAAATTAAGCATGCTAATGAAAGAATGGGCTATGAATCCACATGCAAACAATGTGTTACAATTTGCTTCAAAATGTTTGTTTACACGTGACTACAATATTAAATAAAGCATTATTAAAATATAGGGGTTATAATTCTTGTGTTGGCATAGGGATATAAATTCCCTGCTTTAAAATATGTAGGATGAGTAATCAGACACTATTTTTCTGGCTGATTCTATGATTATGGATTGAGATTACATCATCACTGCTCCCCCACAATACCAATAGTTGATGTTATTTACCATCGGGATGAATTTTTTAAAAACTTACCACAGGTGGTTTGCTTTATATAGCATTATCTATCCCAATTTAAAAATTTGAACACTGTGAAAGTAACCAAAACACAAAAAGTATGTCTAAGTATTTCATAAAAAGCTTGCTGTATCTTGAACATATAGTGATATGTTTAATGAAGAATACTTTGAAAGAATGGTAGAACAATTCTTGCCACTTACCTTGCAACAATAGAATGATTTCCAGGGTATATACAATAGAATGCTTACTCTAATCAAAATAAGCTGTTAAATCTATCTCCCTGTCCCAGAGCAACATCAATTTTTAATTCTACACTATTCAAAACAGAGTTTTCTCTGAATTATCCTTTAAAAAATGTTCTTGGAAAAAAATTCCATGATCCCTACTAAGCAGTACATTCTATTGCTTAGAAAACATTTGTTACTGTCTAGATGGACATCTGCTAGTCTACACATAAAAAATGTTCCCTGTTTATGTTGTCAGAGCACACTTTTTTCCAACATTTTTAACCCATTTTTGTATCTTATCCATAGTGGATTTGGAGAACAGCTTATTTCCTTGCAATATCTAAGAGGTTTCTACAAACTTAGCAGGACTTTAGAATTTGAGAGATTTTGCCTGTGGTTCACTGATTTTCTCAGTGAAGCTCTTGCTCCCACTTCCACGGTCCTCAGAAGTACCTCCCCTGTATGTAACTTCACCAGTTTCCAAGTGCGCAGGGAGCTGAGTCCTGGGTTCCTTTATGGTCACTTAGAGGTGTCACAGCTCTTTTGTGGCTTAAACAGCACTCAAAACAATTTCCCCTCATTGTAGCTCTGATCTTGCCATAGTTTTCTCAAGACTGAAAAGCCCGAATGCATATGTTTCCTTTTTTAAAACAAATCGGATTAATCCTGCTTCTCTGTACTGAGCTTTTTTGTTTGTCCAAAACCTTCCTGCAGTGGGGATCCTAAAACCACAGCAGGCACTTCAGCTAAGATCTGTTACAGAAGAGGAAAAAGGTATTGTTTCATGTGTCTTAAAGAGGTCCCAGGTCAAACTCTGTACTTTTGAGGAAGCTTGACTGCCTTTGACTTGCATTCAGTACAGATCCTACTAAACCCCTCCTTCTGCTGGGCTACAATCTCTTCTGTCGTTCCCTAAAGCATCAGGGCAGCATGATTAAGCACAGCACAGAAGACAACCACCAACCCTGTGAATCACAGGCTTTTAGCATTAAATCATGCCCAGCAGCCATTTTCTCCATGATGTCCACTAGTAATGTATTAAGTATAAATTGGAAAATATTTACAGAGGATTATTATTTTTTTTTCCCTGAGTCTCTGTAGGTTTTTATTTTAATTGTTGAAAGCAACCCCTCCAAGCATTTTCTTCCCTCTGAAACATAGAGCACTGACTCAAGCTAAGATGTAAACATAATTTTGGAGTGTCTCTAGTCTACAAATATAATCACTTTGAAGACACCAAGGACTATCTTTGGAAGGCTAAATCCAGGATCACTGATACTTAGACATATCATTTTCCATTTATAAGGCACCATGCAAATCCCAAGCTATAGACAGAGCTTCCAGAATTCCTAGTTACGCTGAAGACAACTGCAAGGTTCACTGTTGATGAAGGTATCTAAATAGGAAAGAAACAACACGATAAACTGTGTTGACAGGCCTGCATCTGATTGTTTTAAAAAATGTTTTTATAATTTAAAATAAAGTTTAGAGAAACTGTTTTTTTTAAACATACCTTAGATTTGTCAACTATATCAGTATTACATTTCAGTTTTTGTGTCATTATAACAGGTTTTCAGTAATTTTGTACAACAGACAACAGAAATGTTCAGAAGACTGAACTTTCAACAAAAAGTCTGAAGGTTACATTACAGTAAAGATAAAATTTACCTGGAAGTCAAATGAAATACTTCTGCAATCTAATAGGCAACATATGTGGTATAGCTAAACACAGGTGTGATAATAAAAAAGTAAGAAAACAAAGGATAATTGAGAGAAGCGAGGTCAGAAATAAACAGAAAATAGGGAAAATAAATGTGTACATATTTACTGTAAAACTGAGAGCACCGATAGCTTTGAAATACTTCAATAACTTTGTATGTTCTTTTCTTTCTACTAGAGCTATTTTTCATTATTTATTGAAAATCAAATTCCTAACATTAACTTGTATAATAATTTATAGTTCTTCAGTTCAAAAATTATTTGACTTAGCAGAACCATTAAAGTAATAGAAAAAATAAAAGAAACATTTTTAAAGTAAATTACAGATGCTGTATTGATTATGATCATTTTTTTAAAAAAAATAGATCAAATATTATAGTAGAAATCCTAAAAACACAGGAAAAATTTGATCTCACATTTACTGAAAAAAATTGCAAGTGTCTTTGTGTCATACTGAATGCACTCTATTTAGAGTCATCTGATTTTGAGTCTTGAAATAGGCATACCATGCTTATTTATATCAAAATGTTGAAATTCTTCTCTAAGTTTTCTTGGCTGGTAATAAATCTGCCTGATGTTTTAACCTTTAGTTTATAATATTTTTTTTTCCCAATGGAGTACAATATGCCCAGGAATCTTTAGTAAGAAAGAAGTATCATTTAATGCAACTATATTGCACCTATTTCAGTGGCATCTCTATGACTTGATCAAGGTTGCTCAAGAGCTTTGCAAATATTCAAAATTCTGATCTTCTCCTGATACTAGAAAAAACAAAAAAATAAAGACATTTTCTTTACATCTTTCTAATTGAAATCCATCACAAACAACTCCTTACACATGTACTGAAATATACCATATATCATCACCATTGACTTGAGGAAGTATTCTTCATTCTTCCCTCTAAATTACAGCTTTAAATAACAGACCTCGTCTGGTCTGTAATCCTGGCCAGGTTTTAACATTTTTTCCTGTGTGGCATCTTTCTTCAGACAGTGTCTTTCAAGGCGGTCTGCCAAATTCATTGAAAGCAGAACATGGCTACTATGAAGACAGATTGTCATTCGCAAAAGTAGTCACTATTTTGTAAGTCACAAGCAAGATGCAGGCAGACGGAGACAGCTACTGCAGCTACAAATTTAAGGGATTTGAGCCTCTGTGGCAAATTCGTATTGTGTGTCAGAGCTGACTTGTGCCAACAAAGAGATAAGAAAAACTTTGGGAGAAGTCTATCACATGGCAGGAGATACAAAGAAAAGCCTTGCACAAACGCTGGAGAGATAGTGGCCAGGGAGGTGGCAGCTGTAATTTGGTGACCTGTTCCAAAGGGATCCTGATTTCTGTCCGCATTTCTTCTTTCCCAGTGGGAGACAGGTGGAAGTACATCTATTATCTCTGCCAGCTTCTGCTCCCCGGCCTTCTCAGTGAACACTGCAAAGAGGATTCATCTATTTCTTCCCAGCATTGTCAACCTTTATGTCAATAAATTATCCTTATCTGTTAGAGCTCCTGTCGTCTCCTCTGCTGACCTTTTGTTCTCTATTTACTTGAAACATTTCTTATAATTTATCTTAACCTCTGGTGCAATCTTCCTGTCATTCTCTGCCTTTGCTTCTCTTTCCTTTATTTCACAGTGGCTTAACTTCATTTTGTAATACTTCCAGTCCTTTATACATTTTGGTTTAGATCCTTTGAACAACCCTCTCCTGTTGAGGACTTATTGTAGCTCTTTCTGTATTGACCTTTCTGACCTTTTCATTTTCTTCTTTTTTAAAGCCAGGAGGAAAAAAAAAATTGAAAATACATTATTACTATACAGCTAGCATTCTATTTACAGGTAGCTCAATTTGTGAAAGCATAACTGTTGTGTGAGCTCTTCCTCTCCTCTCCTCTCCTCGCCTTGCCTCTCCTCTCTGCACTGCCCTGCCCCACCCCTCCCCTAATCAAATTGCCCTAATTTGATGCTCTGCTCTGTTTCAAACTCTTTCTGCACTTAAATTTTTGAACTTCTGAGTTTTTTAGTGTTGCAAATTGCAAATTTTCTAGATTCTATAATACATGTTTTGGCATCTTGTTTTTGCTATGTTCTCAGTGCATGGGCTCAACTTTTTTGCTTTTTGCTAGAAAACATCATCACGCTTTTTCCACATTTGATGACATTTGTCCCTTGCTCCTTCAGGGCTGTTGCACAGATTGCTGTAAGGAATTGCACCTGATGAATTTCTAAACGTTTTGAGCTTTTGTTCACTGACTAAGTCCGTATTCTGACTTTGTTTTGGAGGATGCAAATACATCTGAAATGTGAAACCTCTGCTTCATGTGCCCTACCTTAAAACCTCAAAAGCTGGGGTCATTACTTCGGCTATCGTTCCCCACTCTGAACTCCTCAATTTCCACCTCTTTACCTGGATACCATGTCCCCTGCCACCAACCACACCCTCAAAACCCACCAAAGTTTTAAGCTTCACTAATCTTGCCAAAGGCATAAGGCAAGATGTTTCCCAGCCTTTCTAAGCGTACTGAGACAGGGAGGCTTTACACAAGGCATAGAAGATAAATCCTATGAAAGAAAGAGAGTTTAAAATAAACTTTTGCATGAGATTTCCTTTCCTCTGGAGTGATTTTTTTCTTTTTGTTGGAGTCTGATGTACATCTCTAATCTTAATCATTAAAAAACCATCACCTGTTCCTCTCATGTTAAAATCTATATATTTTTTTTTTTAGTTCTTTTCTTCTTCTTCATTTACCACACACATTTTTGTTTCACTGCTAATAAGCATTCACTCTTTTAATTTCTTTCGAATAATTTCAAATGAAGTTTTATCTTTATTCTGTCATATTAATCCCTATCTCTATTTTGGGAATAGGCAATCAGCAAAATCCATCTATTAACTACTGACTCTAGGCTGGTAGATGTAGAGTTCAATCCTACTCAGCCACCATAAATCTCTAAAAAGCACCTCAGTAATCTGAAAATTTTCATTGTTATGGCTTTCTAATAGTGACCAGAAGTAGAGTGGAGAACTTTCCCAGAGAGTAAATAAAAAATTGTGGAGAGTTCAAAACCAATGGGTGTACACTAATTTCCTTTCCAAACTATTGCATGCAGAGACACTAATAGAAGGAAAGTCCTTCATATCCTGAAGCATGTATTAATATCTTGAAACAAGAGATGCAGCAGCATCCAATTATACTGTGTTTCAGGGATCACTTGTCCTGTGTTCTGAAACCTGCGGTTTAGTTTTACCAAAGGATGACATTTCATTTCCTTGATATCAGAGTGTTAGGTATTTGTTCGCTAATTAAACAGTTCTGTTCTAACAAAAAATTAAATTAGTAAGTGTGCATGGTTAAAGTTGGCTGTACAAATTTTCTCTGTAAAGTCATAGAGAAATTAACAATTGCATACTACATTATCTCATGTCAGTAGTTTACAGAAAATTACCCAAAAATGTAACTAATTACAGTAAATTACCATATCTTGAGAGGGTCAGGTGAAGATTAAAGACAAAATTGTGTTTGCAGAGCAGTACTTATTTTCCCAACACCTTCTTTAAGACTAACTCCTGTAATTAATTTTAAAATCATTTTTTCATTGAAGCTGTAGTTCTTTATACCTACTTTTATGATATGTATATATTTTAACTATTCTTAAGATCATTGTTTCCTATTAAATTGTCTCATTACAGTCAATACGAGTTTTGTCTTTCGGATTTTAATACAGTAATGATACCAATTTTGCTGCAAAGAAAATAAAAGTGATGGAATAAAGAAAGAACCTTTGACTGCTTTCCTTAGAAGAATCACTAAATAGCCATTTTATCATTATACATGACTTTGGGGCAAATAAATAAAACCACTGATTTTTCTGCCTAGATAATTCTAGGTATTCACATACAATTCTAAGTGTCTATGTTTAAGAGAATATGCTAGAAACTTCAATATAGCTGGCAAGACAAGAGAAAATACCCTAAGAAACTAGGAAAAAATAGATATTTCTGCACATGTCCCAGGTATTTTCTTTTAATTTAAATATGTTGTTGCAAAACACTAATAAAAAGTAAATACTGTTCAGTTTATTTGTCCCAGCCTCTCAGGGAGCTGAGATACCATCCTAAATTCACTGTGCTGTATGGCCAGGGAAATAGCCATTTACGTGTTTTCCAAGCTGTCATAAACCACAGTTTCTGTGATACGAAACACAAACTGAAAAATTCTGAGAGCTCATTACTTTTTTTAAAGGCAACAGATAAGAATGCCAATATACCCATCATGCTACAGTGTGATGAAGTTATGTACATTAATGGAAGTCAATCTAATAGGAAGCAAGAAATACACATTTTCTTGCTTGAGTTGCTCTCTGGTCTACCTTTATTTAGTTTGAAACGCAGCGCTCCTTCCAGCTCCCAGCTTCCAGTTCCTCTCTGAGTTCTGTTAATCCCCACCAGGAATTAAGAGTTGGTATTCATTTACTTTGAAACCTTATTGAACAGTGCTGAACCATATACAAATGAAAAGAGACAATAGTTCATTGTCTTGAAAACTGACTATTGAATATTTGATGTTTTGAATAATTTCCCTGAATAGGAAATAAAGCGCTAAGCTGTACCAGTTTGTTGTTTTGTCGGAGGAAAGCTAATATGATTCCAGAAAACTGAGACAGTGTACAATTAATTTACGACTTCCCATCTAAGAAGTCCATCAGTACTCCGCAAAGACACATGAAGGTTTTCCACTAGTACGGGTACGGAGTTTTAAGAAGGATTCTTTTATTGGCTCTTTCTCTTACCTTGCTGGGTCTCAAAAAAAGCATGTGTTTTACACAATCTAACAGTAATCAAGATTTTTGCTTACAGGAAAATCACTATAATCTTTGAAAACACTTTTCTGGTGTTCTTCAGATGTTTACTTTTAGAAGTCATAAAGCAAGAAAAGGGAAATAGCTCTTGTGATCATACCCCAAAGTTATACTGAAGGGTTACAGAAATTAGATTTCTCCTTTTGCACTAATTACTGTGTTAAATAAATTGTTGCTTCATAGAGTGCAGGGGTCAATAAGGCACCAAAGACAGGAGAATAAGCTATACAGACCAGAACAACCAATCCTTTCTGGAGTGAAAAATCAGGACCGAACCGTGGGAGAAGAGTGTGAATAGAACTATTGGGATAAAGATATGAAGTTCTTGCCTTTTTTCATCTGAAAATGGAAGCTTCAGAGTAGGTAGAAGCAACAGTAAAATTGGTAGCCATTGACTGGTGGTGAGTGGTGGAGAAAGATAACAGACAGTCTCAGTCAAATGGAGGACGCTCAGCAAAAGTGGCTTCACCAAACCACTTTGACCAGGTGAAAAGTCAAATTCTTTGAAGGAAAAACTGGCTTTTAAAACCCAATCATTTACAACTGACCAGCATTCCCATTACAAGAAATTCTGGAATTGTTCGTAAGTTCCCAGAAAAATCTGTTTGTTCCTCATATCTATGAGAGGAATAATTTCTTGACCAATTATCAGCAAAAGCAGTGGAAAAAATTGCTTTGAGTCCTTAAAACATAATAGTGATAGGGGAAATAAGGGTATCTTTATCTGAACAATACCCCCTGCTATCAAAGTATTGACCAAGTTTTTATGAAATCACACAAGGAACGTAAATTTTTGTTATTAAAAGTATTTATTATTCTTTATCTGAACATTGTGGAAGTTTGCGTTAGGAACACTACCGGAGCTCTAATGAGCTTCCAGATAGACCCGAATACTTCCATGAAAGAGCTTCGAAGAGCTTTTGAGCTGGAATTTTATTTTGGTTTTTACCATACAAACAAGAGCACCATATCTTGTGAGTCATCCGAGACAAATAAAATTTTCATTGTAAAGTAAACAATTTTCTACCTCTGTTTCTTTAGCCCAAGTGGCTTTCTTGCTGTGCCCAGAATACTGAGCATCACTTGTGCTATCAGTCTGTTTTGCTCATAGTACATGGGACTCAAGCTAACTTCTGTCCAGATCTCTTTAGAGTTAACATAGACCTTACATCAGGATTTCTTGGACAACTCTTTTGCACATGGAATGAACTTTAAGACAGCAAAGCTAAAACAGTTTGCTGATTTTGATTCCTTCACATAAAGGAAAGAGTAGATATTTTTCAAATTAAAGAGAAACTACGTAAACTAAATCTTTTCTTATTATCCGGAAATGGATCCTAAAATCAGGAAAGAAAAATATTCTAACAAGCTTTGCAAAAAACATCAGAAAAACAGAAATAAATGCAAAAATTTCAGCATGGAATATTTCCAAACAACTTCCAGGGCTACTGCTGTGTTACATCTTGTATGTTCTTGACTCAAGTGTAGGGTTGAGAATTTTTGTGAGGTTAAAAATTAAACTGCCTTACTATAACATTAATGTTAGACATTAAACTGATATTAAATATTTCTAGCAGATATTTACTTAATTTCTATAACTGCTTAATATTTCCATGCATCACTTTGATTGTGCAGCTATGGAATAACTAGAAATACTGATTTCTGAATCCAAATTGTGATAAAACTTTTCATGGGATTTGGCTGCATGCTTTTTAAATATAGCATAAATCATAGCTGTAAACCCTTATCTTGGATGTATGGAGTGTCACAGAATATTTCTTATTACGAATACAGACCTGCCTCTCGAAGAAATATGCACTTATAAATCAGGTTAAGGCACTAAGTTTTGCAAAGAACTCAGTAGACAGTTCATTTGTCTAATAATTCCTGCTTGTGGGCAGGATTATAAATTGTGATGAAAAAACAACAACAACCAGATGAAGGGCTGGATAAAAGATAAAACATGACAACAATAGCACTGGTCCTTTAATTCAATTCACTGAGATTTCTGTTTTTGCACAAATTTCTTTCCCTTAATGTGTTCTTTTATATGTATGTATATTTCATTTCATTAGGTTTCTCTTGACTGTGAAGCAAACCTTTCAGAAAAAGGAAGGTTTACTTTCTCAGTATGGAATATGATATTTAAGCAATATTGTTCCCATGTTTTTTATGCAGGCTTACATTTTTCCTGCTTTAACTCCATAACTGAATCTTTTCTTTCCTCACGAATTGTCAAATGATAGTACATAAACTATGGAACAATTACATTGTATGTACTAGGATGTTGAGTTGATGATGATGATAAAGATTTTATGAAGATTATAAAATATAGAGGCGTACTAAGAGATAATTTTTACAGAATGAGCCAAAATTAAGGAACAACATTTGTTGTTCAGTATAAACACCTGCATTCTAAAGCAGAAATGACAGTCCTTTAGATATCTCATTGTAGTCATAGAGAAATAGCATTTTTTCTTTGGTCAGAGTCTTTGGTAACACAAAATTCAGACTGTTCACATAATTCACTACTGTGTCTCAGCTTAGTATGTCTACTTAAGTAAAAATTACACCCCAAGTCCTAACCAGGAAATCAAAAAGGAATTACATCGGTTCTGCCTCCAAATTTGTATTTTTAAAAGGAGAACAATTTTGCAGTAAATATTACTTGGAGCCGTTCTGTTGTTTTAAAATTATTTTGAATGACTGTTTGAATACCATTTGCAATCATTTAAGATACATCCTTTTTCTAAGGCATATATTTTATTCCATATTTTTTGGTTCAGTCCTTATCCACTTCATTGAATTAAAAAATGCCTTTGCGTACATCAACTGCATATTGCTGTCAAGATTTTGTCAGGATTTTTAGAAACAATATATACGCGGTGTCATGCACATAACAAAACAATGCTTCATTCAACAATGCCCAGTCTTATTATTATTTATCATTGGTGAACACCTTCATGAGTAGCTCTTTGGGAGAAGCTTGGAAAATGCCGGTGAGTTTGACAGCAAGGCATGGCCAGTCACAGCAGCAAGGTCCAGTGGAGTTCCTAGAGGCTGGAGCTGAAACACTAGAAGACACAATGGGAGGACTAGTTTTTCTCCCTCTTTGAAGTCATTGCCATATTTTACATCTATGACTTAGATACTGGGACACAAGCTCCCAGTTTAATGGGACAACCAGGAGCCACAAGAGCCAGGCTGGCTACCTTGTTTCTCGTGGCTCCATCAAGTGGCCCACAAGCTCCATTACAGACAAGTACATTTTCTTCTGAACCAGGACCCAGCTTCTGTTCCAGACAAGTACATTAATTATCAATAACACAGAACAGAAAAATATTGCTCAGTGGCACCAGTTTGATGTATTTGGGTCAGATCAGAATGACTTGACAAAAACATTTTGTCTTTTTCTATGTTCTAAAATAAGTAGCTTTTGCAGAGCAAATTAGAAGTCATTAAAGCCTTTTTATTCCCATTAATACATTCTGAGTACAAAAGGAAAGCTTACTTCTGGGTAGCCCTTACATTTCTCTACTCATGGGTAGCTTTGGGGGAATATGATCAAACAAGATTTTTAAAAATGAAAGTTGTCGTCTTCAGTATTATTTGTGTCTTATAACTTTCGGTGATACTGACACACACATCTCTCCCACTTTAAATGTTGGCTCTGAGATAAGAACAGTGACTTAAAAGTGTGTGTTTCTCTGCATTGATTGTAAAGAGGACCCAAGGGCGACTAGCTAAGATATGTACATCTATACTCTATACTGTTACAGTTAGTCACTTGCATTGCACATCTTTACTCTGTCAAGGGGCTTGGAAATATTCCAGGGACATGACAGTAAATGCATACTCATAGCCCTTAAATTCAGGGAGCTATCTCCTTGAAACTTGCCCAGACTGAGATTTTGTTGACGTATCAGATTCTTATCTTCTAGGTCTCCTCCACTACACTAAGGAAAGCAAGTAAATTTATGTATGAAAGAGGGATAATTTTTAAACCCTCTCAACCCTTTTTAAAAAACTCTCTCTACAGAGCTTAATTTCATTTAGCAAACAGGTTTTATGAAGAGTGTTTTGAGAGGAAATGCCATCAAAATTAAAAGTGTACTTCAGCAGTTTAATCTCCATATCACAACCAGGATTTTCCATATGCTAGAACAGTCAGAAACAAGTGTGCCGGCCTAGGAAATGTGATCTTTGCCTAAATCATGTGTAACACTGTATCCTGTCCAGTCAAATCAGAAGTACTAGGCTTTTTGTATCTAATAATATATTAAATTCCTCAAAGATACATATCCAAAAACATACACATGAATCTCCAGTTGTCATCTGGGTGTTAAACTGTGAAAAAACCTCAATGTTTTTGTTCTCTGTACTCTCAGAGACAGGTCCCCCTTAGTTTTGGGTACTCTGCATTTATACAGAGAGGTATGGGCTTCCTACTGGAAACTGTTTTGAGAAAGAAAGGATTACAGAAATATCACTCTTTAGTTTGGTGGGAAAAGGGGCTGAAAATGTGCCTTAAAGCTACTTAACTATAACTGAACATGCAAAGAGTCACAGGAATTTTTAAAAAGAGCCAAGGCATCTAATTTCTTACATCATGAGTCAGATAAATGAGGTATACTTTTACGTGTGAACTGTGGAGAAACAAATCTAAAATTTGAGAGTTTACTGAGTAATTTAGAGTGGGAGGTGGAGATCACCTGTCTGGTCAAACCCACTGCTCAGTTTAGATCGGGCTTCCCAAGACCTTGTGAATTTTTTAATCTCCCCAAGGATGAAAAGTTCATAGCCTCTCTACACAACCTCTTTTAGTGTTTCATTACCCTGTTGTGATTTTTTTTTCCTAATGTTCAAATATATATATACGTGTGTGTGTGTGTGTGTGTGTGTGTGTGTATTTTTCTAAAGTTCAAAATTTCCTGTGTTGCAACTTTTGTTCTTGAGCATTCCCTTTTATTAAGTACCTGAAAACAGCATCATCTGCTCTTTGCCTTCTCATCCTAAGAAGGTGTCACTCTCTCAGCCTCCTCGTGTACACCACATACATGCAAACATCCTAGTCATCTAAGTGGTCCTCCAATGGGGAACCCAAAACTGGACACAGAACTGCAGATGGAGTTAACAAGAGCTGAATACAGGGGAATAGTCACTTTCACCAAACTGCAACCTACAGTCCTGCTCACACAGCACTGTATGCCGTTGTTTTCCTCTGCTGCAAGGACGCACTGCCTACTCATGTCCTTCTTGGTTTTCCACCATTACCCCCCAGGCCTTTTCTCCTAAGCCGACTCATGGGCAGTCAGTCCCCAGCCCGTACTTTTGCATGGATTTATACCTCCCCAAGTGCAGGACTTTGCATCTGTCTTTCTGAACCTCATGACTCCTGTCAGCCCATTTCTCCAGCCCACTGAAATCTCTCTGAATAACAATGCTGCACTGCAGTTTATTGATCACTTTCTTATCTACGTGTCCCCAAATCTAGGGAATGAACACTTAAAATGGATATATCTAAATCCATCATGATGACTTCAAGCACCTGGACAAATCCACTGCCAAAGGAGACAATAAAGTATACACACAAACACATATTTATTGTGCTTCAATTTCTTCCTTCCAGAATTTAGGTTCAATAGCTGCATTGCGATAAAGGTGTGGGGTCTCTTAAGGCCACTTCCAATAATGCGGTAGCAATCTTTCCGAAAAAACACACAGATGAAGGTTTGGCTTTTGCTTAGCAGTCTGACACTTACAGCACTTGGACAATGAAAAAAATGGGAAGCAGCTTTGAAACTCCAACTCAGCTGAGAAGAGTCCAATCCTATATCTCTAAGCTTCCAGGAGAGTCTCATAATCCTCAGACTTAAATCCAGAATGGGGAGAAAATCCTCCTGACTTCTCCTGGTAAAAGACCTACTTGATTGCTACAAATGAACCAATAGTAGATAGGTACAAAAAGGAGTTAAATAAAGGAGCTAGGTGCTCACCTCAGCTTGTGTTTTTACTCAGTGCTCTCTAAACAGAGAGTATGCATGTATTTTACAGTAAACAGTCACTGGATAAAGGCGTAAGAACTTAATTTTAAAAGGAAATGGGAATTATGTTAACACCCAACAACACTGCTCATTAATAAATCACAACATTTGTGCTGATTACCAGGCATATATCAATCTATTTAAATTTGTGACGAGTATATAGTATTGGTAAATAAATATAAATGTTACTTTAGCATTCACCCCAAAGCTTGTTTAATAATTTAGATTTGGTATATTTCACCTTCCAAAATAAGTGCTTTGAAATCTTGGGACTGCTGTGAAACATGAGTGATGTTTGACTGAATAACAGTATCAGAGTCTGATCTCCATACATATTAAAGATCATGTAAATTTTTTAACTCTTCTGGTTTTTCTTCAGTGTGCTATATTGATTTTTGGTATGATCTTAAAAAATTAGCTAATATTTTCGTAAGGTTTTTTTAGCTTCTTTTAGTGCTTAGATGATCTTTAAGGTCTCTTCCAATCCAAACCATCTAATGATTCCATAATTTTACACATAAAATGATTTTAACTGAATCTATTAATTGTTACAGGAATACGATAAGCTGAGTTTTCACTTCTAAACCTAGTCCATTTGGGATAATATTAAGATTAATGGTTTTTAGTACTAGTTTCAGTTTACCTAATTTGAAATTTAAATATTAGAAGCCATCTTATTTCCTAATGCAAATCAGTTAGAGAAGACATGAGTCTGTTTCATGTTTGAATAGAAGTTAACTATAAAAATGATTGCCAAAATATAACCAGTCCTAGTCTCATACTTTTTAATAGTTAGAAAAGGCTTTTGCTACTTAGTGCACCTCTCTTACCCATTTTAATCTGAACTTGGTAATCCATTAAAAAGAAAAAAAATCAGAACAAGATTACAAAATCAAGCCACAATATCTCATCTCACCTCAAAGTGTAGAGATGATTTTTGGCACAGTTTCTGATACTTCTTATGATAAAGTCATAGACATTTTTCATTAATATTTCTAATATCTTTTTCATCTCTTGAAAGGTGAGTTCCCCAGTCAATTTTCTCCTTAGCAAACAGAAATATCCCCTTTTAGGCTTTGTATACTTATTTCCCTAGAATCTGAGGCAAAAGAATAAAAAATGTGGCTAAAATTAAGGCTAGATTCCCCAAAATATTTTAGTTTCTTAAGCAAGTCATGTTCTCAGTTGCTTGTTCTCTCAGGTTTCAAGCATCTTTTACCCTCTGTTGCACAGTAGCAAATATTTGGCAGGCAGAGTTTAAATTGTACAAAATCTACCTTGAAGGTTTTGCAATTTTATGTGAGAAAAATGTGAGCTGTGTGGGCGATGTTAAGTTCCTTGACAGCAAATGCCAACTGGCTTAATAGGACAGAGGTTCTGCCAGAGTTTCTAATTATCACAAGGCAAAACCTTTCCAGGAGTTTTTTTACAGCAAACTAGAACAATTACAAGGGACATAGTTTGTAGAATTTGTACAGTAACTCCTTTTTTCTGAGTATAATGTCCAATGCTAATAATAAAACCAAATTGTTACAGGCACTAATGACAATTACCTACTGATTTACGACTTTCATTCTTCTGCCTTTCTTGCCACAATAAGCACAGCTTCCAAACACCCACAGGGCAAGAGAGAGCACTGAATGCAGCAGCTTGAATCTAAATGCATGTTGACTCCCTCACCAGCACGTCTTTTTACTTGCCAAACAGGATATATTCCCCTAAACAAGACACACAAAAGATATACTAGGAAATTATCCTAAAACTCCTATATATGTATTATACTATATTCAAGTATTTAGAGACTAAAATCTCCCAGGGCTTTCAGTTACATCCATGCATTATTTCCATAGAGGAATTTTTTAAGTCTTCATTAGAAATGAAATACTTCCTTATAACACAAATATTTTACATTAAATTTGGTGGATATGTCTGCTTTATGTGTGAAGTACAAATCAAGCCACAGAAATGTCAAAGGCTCAGGTAATTTTCCTTTCAGTTTACATGTATAATTATACCTGAGTAACTTGGTAATTAGCTACTATACCTGCAAACAATGAACTGCCTGTAACTTAAGATTTTAGTATTTTTATATAGCTATATAAAATCAAGCATTTAATTAAATACCTTTCTCCAAATATAACCTTTTTCCATCAAATGATTCTGCATACATTTGACAATGAGACTGCCAACACTTCAGCCACAGAGAGTGGAGTAATTATCCTTTGGCTCCTTGGGCTAACACACCAGAAAAGTGATCCAAACACAGAAAGGCTTGGATTTCAGCTCTCCACATTTTGAAGTCAAGGAGGGGCTGTTCTTTTGCTTCTTTTAACCTTCACCCAGGTGACAGTCTAGTGTGGCCCACCTGCTGACAAAGGGATAGTTCATCGGCACAGTATGCAGAGCTGCATTGTCAACTCCACCTTGGACAGTGGGTAGCAAGTTCAAATCTGCTCTGTGGGTTTTCCCACATCACATACCCACAGAAGATCCTTACCTGCTGGGCAGACAACTGAGTCATCCTTTAAAAAAGCTGATAAAAGAGCTCCCTTTTTCCTTCAGAACCTGGGTCAATGAAGCAGAGCCTTTTCTGTGCAAAAACACCTAAGCATATACCAAAGTGTGTTGTTCTTTCTCTGAAGGTAGGACCAACTTCTGGTCGCAGGGTGCTTTGGTGGCCCCTCAGATGGCAAGCAATGAACCAGATCCGTGGTCCCTCCAGGTGTTCCTGTCAGGAGCTGAACAAGACCAGGCCAGAAATAGGACTGAGGAGAAGGCAGCAATGTGAGTCCAAATCTGTCAGGCAGACAGAGATGTATGAACCAATTGGCCCATCCCACCCAGGAGGTAAGATATCTATAGGATAGGTATAGGATAGGTATAGGATAGGTATACCTGGGAGGTAGGACCAGAGATGGGAACACCTACAAGACAGTTCAGGGAGGGAATTAAGGCTGAGATGAAATGGAGCTCACAGACCCACGACAAGGAGGAGAGAGGAGGCCCCAGGGAAGATTGAGTAGGAACTGAAATGCCTCTTCATGCCCTCGGGACCTTGATAGCCTCCTACCTCAGCATCGTGCAGTCCTGCAAAGTAGAAGCCAGCTATGCTGAGCTGTATGCAGAAGCTCAGCTGATTTGAATGCATGCCGGTTTAAGATTAAGAGCTGTCTGCTGGTTTAATTGACTGGGCCAGCGTCAGTCTTTTTCATCATACTGCTGCTGGGCAATTCTCCAGCTGCAAAGCTGTCTCTGAAAGAATGGTCCCAGCATGTATTGACAAGGGTCCCATTCTCTTCTGGACAAACAAGTCACTTCCCTCTGAAAATGTGTCATTTTGTAGTTAGGCACAAAAACGAGACAGCTGGTTGGGAGCTCAGCAGAGGCATTTGTTTACAGTGATCACCTGTAAGGCAGGCAAGTATTCTGGATATTCCTGAAAGACAAGAGCCAGAAAGCCAGGTGGTTTGCAGCTGTTTTGTACCTATGATCAAAAGGTACTCTATCTAGGATCCAGAGTTTTCCCTACCTCGTATCTGCTCTTAAACTGACCTTCTTTGCAATAGATCTAAAGTGAGGATTAACTTATATGTGTGTGTAGACAGAAGACAAGGTCAAAACCAGGGTGCCCCAGTGAGACAGAAGGGGGCACCCACTGATAGCAAATGCTAACTGGTGTAGCTCTTCTAACTCTGAGTTCTACTGCTTTAAACTCTCCTGTTTTCAGTTGCTTGTCATCAACCAAATTACAAACTGAGAAACCACTCATTTTCAAAATTGATGATCTTCTCATATTATGGATCATTAATTCACTTTTTTACTTTTTTTAAGTGTTATCCTGTTTCTATTTTAAGAAAAATCTTAAGAGCCTGCATTGGTTTCCATATCCTAAGACAGTTAAGAACCACCTGTAATAGTTAACTAAAGAACTTCTTCGAATGGTGGAAGACCAAAACCCTTGACCTTTCCCACCAGCTCACCAAACATCCAGGGCATGCACTCTAAATACTAGCAATTCAGGAGGAGCACCCATGAAACAAGTGACCACGTACAAGGGAAGCCAGCTGATGTAACCTTTTTGGATTTCAGTAAAGCTTCTAATACTGTTGCTCACAGTATCCTTCTGGACAGCAACCAGCTGGATAAACACAATGAGTGAGCAACTGGCTCATGGATCAGGCGCAGAGGGTTATAATAAATGGGGTTACACTGGGCTGCTGGATGCACAGGGTTCCGCAGGGCTCCATTTTATGCCCAGTTCTCTTCAACATCTTCTTAAATGGCTGGACACAGGACTGGAAGGAATACTAAGTAAGTTTGACTATGATACTAAATTGGGAGGAGCTGTTGACTTCCTTGAAGGCAGAGGGGCCCTGCAGAGAGGCCTTGACAAATTTGAAGGCTGAACAATCACCAGCCACATGAAGTTCAGCAATGACAAATGCAAGATTCTGCACCTGGGTGGGCAACCCTGGATGTACAGACTGGGGAATGAGATGCCAGAGAGCAGCCCCATGGAAAGGGACCTGGGGACCCTGAGCAAGTTGAACATGAGTCAGTGGTGCCCTGGCAGCCAGGAGGGTCAACCCTGTCCTGGGGTGCATCAGGCACAGCATCGCCAGCTGGGCAAGGGAGGGGATTGTCCCGCTCTTCTCTGCACTGGGGTGGCCCCACCTCGAGTGCTGGGAGCAGTTTTGGGTTCCACAACATAATAAAGATATAAAGCTATGAGAGAGCATCCAGAGGAGGGCAGCAAAGATGGTGAGGGGCCTTGAGGGGAAGCTGTATGAACAATGGCTGAGGTCACTTGGTCTGTTCAGCCTGGAGAAGAGGAGACTGAGGGGAGACCTCATTGCAGTTACAACTTCCTCATGAGAGTAAGCAGAGGGGGCACTGATCTCTTCTCTCTGGTGACCAGTGACAGGACCTGAGGGAACAGCCTGGAGTTGCATCAGGGAGGGTTTAGGTTACATATTAGGGAACAGTTTTTCACCCACAGGGTGGTTGGGCTCTGGAACAGGCTCCCCAGAGAAATGATCACAGCACCAGCCTGACAGAGTTCAATAAGAACTTGAACAACACTCTCAGGCACATGGTGTGATCATTGGGACTGTTGTGTGCAGGGCCAGGAATTGAATTTCAGTGATCCTTGTGAGTCCCTTCAAACTCAGGGAATTCTATGATGTTATGATTCTAATTGCGAGTGATTCCTTTCCTGCTCTCCTTCCTTGATGCTCCTGGTTACAGCAACATGCACTCTGGGCTGGTTCAGAGGACTTCCCTTAAATGCTCATAAAACATGATAAGAAGTTTTTACTTTTTCAAGTACCAGAAAGAAGAGATTGTTTTAAAAGTAGAATGCCTTTTGAGGAAGAATGCTGAAAGTCATTTGTTCCTTGAGTCATGAAATAGTAATAGGCTTCCTGGCTCCTAGACAGAAGCAAGATTCAGACAAAGTAAAAATCTTCAAAGAGTAGACATGCATTGATTTTGGAGTAAAACCCAACTGAGAAAATAGGCATGCCAGGAAAATAGTTTCTGCCAGCTCTTCAGGAATGACAACAGCATGAAAAACTTACTACAGGTAGAGATGAATAGGTAACAAAGTGAGAACAGGAGAGAGATGCTATCCTTATGAAGAGCTAAGTGAACTAATTGTTGCATTCTTTATTGTCTTCCCTGTGTCTTTTAAAGATCATTACAGCAATAATACTATCAGCTTTGGATGTAAGCATCTGTTATTCTCTATAGTTATATTTAGGCACAAATGAGCGATGGTGAATGCAAAGGAGAAGATAAAAGGAACTGATGAAGTACAAAGATAAAGATAGAATCACAAGAAGACAGACAAAGGTTATCAACTTAATAATGCAAACTAATTTCAACAATTTGAATCCCTAGCTTGTTGACATTTCTGAACATCTTTATGCAGTTATCTAATAAAACTAATTTCATGGGAATGGGGGCATAATATAACAGTTAAGTAGTAATCACCAGCTTTATTTGATTATTACTGTTCATGCTTTGGAAAGTCTTTGTAGCTTCTGAATATAATTGACAAAAACTTACATTATATTACTATATTTAAAATTGAAAGCAATCATTCTCATGCTTTTATATCAAACATATAATTAATTATTCAGGCACTCATGTTCTTTCAGATATCGTGCAGTTCTCTAGGGAACTAGAGGATTTTTTTTTCTACAAAAAGCCCATAGGTTAAGAAAATTTTATTATGGTATTTACATAAGTGTATCAGAGAATATGCTTTTCTGTCACACTGGAAAATCTGACAATTTCTTACCAGGTTCCCTGAAACACATACATCAAGTAAGCTGAGATCTTGTACTTAACATAGACTTGGGTATGAAGGAAGCAAATGTTAACAAATAGAGCAACGGAAACCTCATTGTCCCAAACCTAATTATGTAGTTGCCTAATTAACATTGCTTGGCTAATTAATTAATATTAGTATATACCCATTTTCCCCCTCTTTCTTCATTCTGTAGAAGCTAGAATGTGCATTTGAATATGCTGTTAATTACATAAATCATTTATTCAAATCTTTAATGCAGATACTTAACTTACCAGCATTACTAACTATCACAAAACATTTTTTAAAAAGAAAACCTCTGAATTTCAGAGCAGCTTCATTTTGTGTACTTTTCTGATGAGTTCATTCAGGGAAGCATTGGGCAGTCAGAACACATTTAAACCAGATCTTTGCCATAAACTAGGGATCCAAACTAAATTTATAGAATACCACCTGGCATGACCTAGCCTGATGCAGCAGGTATTGGTAGTAGTACCCCACCCCAGCTGTCCTTGAGGGTGAGCAGAGATTTTTTTCACAACTGTTAATAAAATCCATTAGGATCACAGAGTATTCTGAAGAAGGGTCCCACAAGGATCATCAAGTCCAGCTCTTAAGTGAATGGTCCATACAGAGATCAAATCCACGATCTTGGCATTATTAGCACCATCCTCTAACCAACTGAGTTAATCTCAGGGTCAAAAAAATTCAGGATTAAAGCTAGCCACTCTGGACAGAAAACATTTCAAGCTGGTTTCCTAGGGGTAATAAAGAAAAACTTTCTACGCCTATATTACGGTCCAGTGTCTGAGGGTGTAATGTATTGAGTTTGTTTTTTTTCTCTAAGGTTTGCACCCAGTTTGGGTGCTTTCTTACAAAAGCAGATCTTTATCTCACTCAGGTTTTGAAGATTTCACAGGCTCTAGCATATTACATTCATCCATTTTTTTTTTTACACAGTCAGATTTATAGTATAATATTTAATTGCAATAATGTTCCAACTGGGAAGGGGCTGAGTGAACAGCTAGTTATAAAAATAATCATAAGTAACTTCACTGAGAGTCAAACTTGATTAGTTTGAGCCTTTCTACTTAGGTCCTACTCATCTACTTTTGTTCTTAGCTAGACAGGTTTGCTTCATAAGGACCAGGTTATTTGTAGTGTTGGGTGATAAACTTTTTTTCCTGTCATCTCACTCAGAGCTTTCCTGCTCATCATCTTTCCAAAAGGACTCCTTAAGGTCAGCACACATGAGGGTTTGGGTCTTCTGCATTTCAGTGGTGAAGCTGCTGGCGTGCAATACCAAACCCACTTTCCACCTTCATAAGAACGGAGCTGGAAAGACGATTTAGTGACACTCTAGTTTTCTTCTCCATCCTCCACCAAACCCACAAAAAATGCAATGCACAGGGTGGACAGCATATGCAACAACTGAAGCAGTTCAGAAGGGATCAGCCACTGTCACTTGCTAAAAGAGAAGCTTGATATTTTTTAGTATTCAGAGGGGTTTTAGTGCTGTTCAAATATTGCTGCGTATGCTACACCCACACCTGTCTCCTTCTGTTATATTTCAGCTTTTCTGCCTTTTTACATGAAAATCAGACAGGAAATAGTGCTGCTTCTGTCAACTTTTTTGCTGGTAAGCTCCTCTTTAGCATCCCACAATAGGCTTTGCTTCATCTCATTTAACAGCATGAGCCTAAGAGACAAGTTATCAGTTTTTCCAAGCAGTACAGCTCCCTTAATGCAGCTTGCCCAGCCATTCCCAGAGGTGGGATCAATATTGCTATATTGAAAAGAATGGTTTTGGTGCTCACATAAGAAAAAAGTAATGTCTGTGGCTTTTGTGCACAGCGTAAGCAGATCTACTGCAGAGAGATATTACAATGGCTTCCTTTGACAACTTTGCCAATATCTTTCAAATCAAGTAACAAGCTCTATTCTGGACCCTTTCAGCATGACTGAAGAACTATTTATGCATTGTATTTAATATGTGTTTCAATGTAAAGTACATTATAAATCTTGATGACAAGAGCTTCCAGGACTTCTCTCCCTCCAGGCAGGAGGTGGCTGTGTTGGCTGTAAATCCATAGGTTCATAGTGACTGCATTTCTGTGTCCCCATGTTACTGTTGAGTGGAGTAGCTTCAACTAAATGTGTAGAAAGCACCTCCCATCTCTTCCCTTCCAGCCTGGCAGCGTGTAAAGCCATGGGAAAAGAGGATTTCAAAGGCAACATATGGGCAGCCTGCTGGATCAGTGATTTATCTGTTAGGCTACAATTTAAAAAAAGTGGCAACCATAGTCTTTCCAGGACTCATGCCTTAAAACAAAGGACTGATCTCCGCCTTGTCACCAGCATATGATCTAAAGGGTGAAGTCAAAGAGAAAAGAGTCATAGCTCTACAACATTTACTAGGCATTAAACCTCTGAATTGCATCAAAACTCTGAATGGCATCAGTAAGTGAGCATTTTCCACAGCCAAACTCTTTCTGTTCCCTGCAGATGCCCTGAGCAGGACTCCAAATTGCCCTGCAGGATCAGCACTTCTGTAAAGCACAGAGCATAAGCCACAGCACAGCAGCACCTACTAGTCTCTTTGGGTACAGCTTTTTTTGTGCTGTATTCTCAATACATTCTCCAGCACAGTTCTGGCCCCTGCACAATTTGTTTGTGTTTGTATTTTTCCCAGCATTAGAGAGCAGTGTATTGGATTTGTGTGGTCAGGTTTTGATAGCGTGGGGGCTAAAAGGGTGGCTTCTGTAAGAAGCTACTGGAACACCCCCCCATGCCTGATGGAGCCACTACCAGCTGGCTCCAAAACAAACCTGTCGCTGGCCAAGGCTGAGCCCATCAGTGATGGTAGTAGCACCTCTGGAATAACGTACCTGAGAAGGGGCAAAAACCAGCAGCAACTGCAGCCAGAGAGAGGAGTGAGAATACATGAGAGAAAATTCTGCAGACACCAGGGTCAGTGAAGGACGGGAAGGAGGTGCTCCAGGTGATGTAGCAGAGATTTCCCTGGAACCCATGGTGAAGATCATGGTGAGGCAGCTGTGCCCCTGGAGCTTCTAGAAGTCCACTGTGGTGCAGAGATTCATCTGTAGGCCATGGAGGACCCCACACTGGAGCCAATGGAAGCCCAAAGGAGGCTGTGATGCCATGGGAAGACCACACTAAAGCAGGTTCCTTGCAGGATATGTGGCCCGTGGAGAGAGGAGACCACACTGGAGCAGGCTTGCTGGCAGGACTTGTGACCCCATGGGGGACCCACACTGGAGCAGCCTGTTCCTGAAGGACTGCATCCCATTGGAGGGACCCACAGTAGAGCAGATCATGAAGAACTGCAGCATGTGGGAAGGTCTAATGTTGGCAAAGTTTGTGGAGGAATGTCTCCTGTGGGAGAGATCCCACACTGGAGCAGCAGAAGAGCGTGAAAAATCCTTCCCCTGTAGAGGAAGGAGTGGCAGAGACAATATGTAATGAACTCACCACAGCACCAATTCCACATCCTCCTGCACTGCTGGGGGGTTGAAGGTAGAAAAAAACAGGGGCCCTGGAAGAAGGGGGAGTGGAGTGAAGGTGTTTGTAAGATTTAGGTTTATTTCTAATTACTCTGATTTGATTGGTAATAAATTAAATTCATTTCCCTAAGTCAAGTCCGTTTTGCTCACGACAGCAACTGGTGAGTGCTCTCTCCCTGTCCTTATCTCAACCTATGAGCCTTTCATTATATTTTCTTTCCCCTGTCCAGCTGAGGAGGTGAGTGATAGTTGCTTTGGTGGGCATCTGTCACCCAACCAGGGTCATCCCACCACAAGTAGTTGCTGGGACTGATAAAAATAACAATGTATTCTGGTTCTAATCTCACCTAAACAAATATAAAGGGGATGATTCCAGTTTTAATTTAGACATAGAAACTTCCACTGGCACAATAGAAGCACGCTGCTGAAAGCTTTACAGACTTATGAAGAATGTACATTAGTTGTTATGGTTTGTGCGCAATGCCCTCTCTTTCCCTTAGCTAATAATAACTGCGCTAAGTAACTATAATCTCCTTTGGCTTCAAAATCCAGAAACACCAAAGGGTCAAAGGAAGATAACTGAAGAATAAGCAACTGACTGCCAGAAGGACTCTCTTTTCTTTAGTGAAGCTCATGTTTGTCTCTATAGGAAAGTGCTTGAGAGCTCAAAAATATATATAAAAGGCCAAGTTACCCACCTAAATATATATATAAATATATGCTTTTTCCACGAGACAGAGCACAAATCTCCCACTATCTTTGAGGGCATTTATGTATTGCTACTTTTAGCAAGACCTTATCTGCAGCACCAAGGAACATTCTTGGACTATTTGTGCAGATGCCTTGACATCTGGCATGCATTTGTATTTATTTGTGGTTTTAAGTCAAAGATTGAGTATCTTAAAATCAGAAATGTTGACTGGAAGTGAGCTCTGTCAGTTCTGTAATTCAGCCTCCCATTTAAAGCAGGATTTTCATGAGTACTACACCAGGTCAGCCATGATGACTAAGAGTTTGCATCACAAATATTGAAAAAGAAGATTTATGAACCAATCAGTTTTCTATCAGTAAAATACATCTGCTTTTATAAAAGGCAAATTTATTGAATAAAATAAAAAAGCATTTTCCAGAACTTTCACCAGGTTATTTTGTTGTCAAACTTCATAAAAAATGAAAATTCAACCAAAAATGAAAGTATTTGTCACATTTTTTATTTAAAAATCTCATTTTATCCACTTTTTTCGTAAGATTTATCAGTTTTCTGTACTTGCAAACTCAATTTTTTATTCCAAGCATCATTTAATCCCCAAATGTTTCCCTAAAGAGACTAATTAAAAAAAAAAAGCTGCAGAAATCAGTGTTATAACTGAGATAGTAACCACCTCAAATCCTTGATCACTTTTTCGTAATTTCACATCTTTTTGCCAAAATTCCCTTAGTGAAACATGCATTACAAAAGAAGAAGCAGAAGAAGCTATTTTCTTTTGATAAAATGGAACAGAAATTGAACAGTCTACAAAAAAAGCTGATGTTTTGGTTTTCAGTCCAAGGCTAACAACAGCAATGTGAGACTATTCCCACCAAAAAGGTGATAGAGGACTCTCCACTGATCAAGGAGTACATAGAATTTCATTGGACATGAAGCCAACGTATCATTACATAAAAATATTTCTTTCCCCATTTCTCAGCCTGTGTTGCTTACCTTGATTTGACTTCCCATAATTTAAATAACATTTCATATCTTCAAAGCACTGTACATGCATTAGCTAATTTCACTCACTAAAATCTGTCACTGCTGTCTAATGATAAACTCCCCAATGCAGTGGATTTGAAAACTTTCTGTTAAGCATGCCTTGACAAGCCTCTTCGAGTACATAGCTGTAAACTGTCTTTTGATGTCGTTAGATCTGTAACCCTTTGCTGGTTATGTGCCTCCAGCTAATAAGGAGTTACAATGATTACTGAGCTTCTGCTCCAGGAGAGGAGGCAGGATTGCCCTTTTCTTGGGGTAATTTTGATAACCCAAGCAGGCATTGCTTCATATCAGTGTCTCAAAGTCTCCATGATAATTTTGTCACCAAGATGTACGAGGTGCATGATAGACGAGTTTGGGACCATATTTCCAGTGCTGCATGATAAATTTTTTGTTCCAAGCTGAATGCACAAATGGAGACACCTGGAATGCATTTACTTATTAGGTCAAGATAGGAATGTCCCTTGCAGCAGAAACCAGCAATGTCCTACATGGCCTGCAGATGTTATCACAGGTTGGCTGCACGTAACGTTTGCATTTGTATTAGAGGTGTTCCAGAGGGCTGGAGCACCTCTTCTCTCAAGACAAGCTAAGAGAGTTGGGGTTGTTCATCCTGGAGAACAAAAGGCTCCAGGGAGGCCTTATAGCAGCCTTCTAATACCTAAAGGGGCTACGAGAGTGCTGGGGAGGGACTTTTTACAAAGTCGTGTAGAGAAAAGGCAAGGGAGAATGGGTTTAAAATGAAAGACGGTAGATTTAGATTACATATAAGGAAGAAATTCTTTACTGTGAGGGTGGCAAGGCACTGGAAGAGGTTGCCCAGAGAAGCTGTGGATGCCCCATCCCTGGAAGAGTTCAAGGCCAGGTTGGATGGGGCTTTTAGCATGGATGGTCTAGTGGAGGATGTTCCTGCCCAAGGCAGGGGAGATTGAACTAGATGGTCTTTAAGATCCCTTCCAACCCAAAATGTTTTGTGATTATCTATCACTGCTGGGATCACTTTGTCATTTTTCCACTTTTCAGAGGCAGATCTGAGTGCTTCAGTCCAAGGGCAAATAAAACTGGTGAGTGACTACAAGGAGGGAGTATTAGGACCCTGTGTCCTGAATGGCACAAGGCCATAGGTCAGTCTGGATATTGCCTAAATTAATCTTGGAGCACAAGATAGCTTCCAAATATTGCAAAAAATGGAGATGATAACCTGTTTGCCAAAGGAGATCAGTGAAGAGAGCAGGCTATGTGTCTTAATTCTTTTGATCTTCCCCAATTATAAAAGACAATTTAGATAAAACCGTCTGTTGAAGATATCCATAGTTGGAAAAGAGGTGCACACGAATGACCATAGAGAAAGTCTTGAAGGGTTCTGACAGTGTTTCAAATCTTGAAATTTCCTGTTCCAAAGAGCATTAAGTGCTTCATTAGATGTGCAGGTCTCTACAGTAACATCGAGGCTGCTTTGCTTTCTGATAAGCCAGGCTGCAAACACTGAAAGTGTAAATCCCTCTTCTGAGCAGTAACACCCATTAAGCATTGATAATATGATCTGCACTGCAGAAACCTGACAGAGTGATGGGCTAAGTAATCATTAGTCGTAAACAATAATGTGCATAATAACAGTGAATCATCAGACAGAAAACAGAGCACTATTTAGTTCTAAAGATGAATTAGGACGATTTGCTTTGTGCATTAAATGAATTTCCCTGCAGTACTTCAGACTGCTTTGTTTTCATACCTTCAGCTGCATCTGCTCCTCCTGAGAGTTGCTGTAGTCACTTTACCGAGCTCCTGTTTTATAAACAGAGAAGTCATCTCTCTTACCCTGCCCTTACCAGCTTGTCTCAGCATATGCTGCTAGCTTTCACAGTTGACAGACACTCTGACAACTGGCAGTCTGTCTGTCAAGAAGATCCTAAAAGATGAAAGTGTTGAGTAGAAAGTTCAGTTCAGGATCATCTCCATGGCTTTAGGAGAATGTTTGCAGCAGAGATATTATAGCAGAATGCAGATAAAATCATCAACTTTGCTTTCCTGTGAACATGAAATCTACTTTAAAGTGGTAATATTTACTTTATGAAATGTTTAATTACCAGAAAATTGCATATTTTAAAAACCGATCTCTCTTCCTTTCTCTGGGCCAGGTACAGTCCTCACAAAAGACAAAAAACCACCTCTCAATGTGCTGTGAGAAGTGGGCGCTCTGCCTCAAGGTGACCCTCCTAGATTTAACTCCCTCTCCCTCCTCTCCCAGTTTGGACACTTTGCCAGGTTGCTGTCACCTTCTTCTTGCTTCTTCTCACCTTTCAGAACATTGTCTACTTTCCTTCTGCCTGGCTTATGTCAGGTGAGGAGCTGATCCGACGCCTTCACGCCAGGCAACTGGCGCCGGGCCGAGCAATGTTGTCCCTTTGCTGCTGGCAGCTGAGAGCAGGAGGAGAGGAGGCGGTGACCTGCCTTGCAGCGCTGACAGCAGGGGAGGGATGCCAGTGGCAGGGCTGGGATGGTGCCAGGACCCTTGCTGGGACGGCGCTGGGTCTGCATTGCGAGACCTCTGCAGGAATAGAGCAACTTCACTGATATCCCTGATAAGCACTTACATTTTATTCTCCCAACTGTAGTCCTTGAGTTTAGGAGTCGATGAAGCAGCTTTGTGCTGCTGTCATTGCTTCTAATTACCAGCTGTAATAAGGCTTCATCCTGATTCCTTCTCCATGACTTCTAAAATGATCTTGCGACCTCCTGGGTGAGTGGGCTTTCCTTTCTGATAAGCCAGCAGCAAGAGCAAATCTACAGCACCTGTTTGAACGTGAACCAGACTGGCTTACAGCAAAATAGAAGTGCAGAATGTTATGCAAAATGTTAATCCCAGAAAAATTAAGACTTAATACAAACAGATGATGGGAATGCTATGCAATCCTCTCCCTCATCTGTGGTTTTTTTAAGTTAATCATTTCAGGCAAATTTTGATCAAGAAGAAACAGCTTTATATACTATATAATATCCCCTTTTTTTTGAATATAGATGTGCTTAAATAGACCATTTGTCTTTGATAGCCATCTGAAGGACTTTTGATACCGTCACCTTGTAAAGCTGCAAGCTGACAACGCTACACAACTTGTCCCAAGTGCACATATCTTTACATGACACTCAAATTCACACCTTTAGACTCTGTGCAGTCAGATTTTGGGAATTTTTCAAAGTGGGTTTTCTTCTTTCTTTCTCAGTGAGTTGATTCACCAAGTCACAGCAGTTACTTCAGTGTTTTATATGATAAATCTGAAAGATAATTTAAATTAGCACAAACCCTCTAAGATACGCCAATCAATTCCAAATGCCATCTGTCACAGTACACTCAAAGTGGAGGAAAGAAAGCACCCACTGGTTCAGTTCCTCCACATTAACTGGCAGGTGCCTGACTGTCTGTCAGCAGCCCTGTGTCTTCCTGCTTTCTGAAGCTTAATAGGACAACTGGTTGCCCTGATTATCCTGGGATCCAAAGCAGACTTTGCAAAAATTACGTCCAAAGCTAAGATTACACTTTCTCTTCTCAGAGCAGCCAGAGCAGCAAAACTCTCTTCATTTTCCTTACCGAATTTAGGGGGTAATTGTCTTGTTATCTCTCCTTTCTTTGCAATTAAACACATAAATATATCTGCCTTGCAGTTTGTATGTACACAGCTCCTTTTCAACCTCAGAGCATCTAAACTTCCCATTTTGCTGTAAGAGTGAGGTCTGCTGCCCCAGAACATCATTTACCTTTCTGCTTCTCTGTTCAAACCCAGAAGCGCTCAAGAAGAGTAGTTTGTGGTTTTCTGTCTCCATGTTTATTTTAGGTTTGCTGGGATAAGTAAAAAGGGTGACTGTTTTTTTGGTGGGGAAAAGTAGTGCACATATATAAAAAATATGGGTTCAATACTGACATGCTTTGCTTTACCTCCATTCTCTCACCTCTACAGACATTAGCTGTAACCTGGACACTTGTGCCATCACCAGTACCAAACACAAGAGCAGATTAGTTGGCAGAGATGGACCATGTCTCACCTCAACCCTCCCTGTCTGTAAACCAGACTGCATTTAGTGGGATACTCCACAGAAACTTTTCTTCTTGTTTTTCCCCCTCTACTGTTATCCACAGCCACAGTAATGCTAACGCTGCAGCTGGTTCTTCAGCAAGAGGAGCTTTCCTTAGATTTTCCAAATCCTTCCCCCAGGATGTCTCTGGTCTCTAAGTGGAGCCCACCAGCAAGGCATTTTTCTGTTATTTCCCAACTATTATTAAAGGACAAACAACATATGAAACTCTTTTCATTTTTATCCCCAACTTTCCCCAGCCAGCTGTCTTTATTCAGTCACTCAAGTGATCTATGAATTTATTACCTTCATTCCCTCATGAAATTAGGAACTTTAAAATTCTTTCCATCTTCTGTGAATCTTTGATGAGTGCTAATGATAAAAGCAGCATTCAGGTTGCTGGGATTTTGGCAACAGCTGAGAGCACTGAAATGTTCTTTCTTTGCCTGAGAGGGTTGCTTGGAGTGGGTGAATTGCTTGATCTCTTTTTTTCTCACAGGACCTTTAATCTAGGTGCTGGGAAGTTATGTCCTCTGCCTTTGAAAGCAGGCACGCAGAATAAAACTGTCTTCTTCCAAAGTCTTATCCATTTGCTAGAAAAAACAAAATTATCACTGCAGTGTCATCAGCTAGAGTCAGAGCTTCCCTGCGAAAGGAGAAGATGAAGAACTAGGTATTATCCTAAATAGTTGCACAAACAAATAAGACAAAGGAATGGTTGAGGAAAGGGTTATTAAGCCCCTGAGAGTCAAACCATCCCTTCTTCTGAGTTTTTATGGGTATTTTGTGCCTGTTGTCAACCAGATACTGTTTTCAAATAGAAATATAAAACACAGTTATGCTGGAAATTGGGACAGCTACGGGTCATTAAACAACATATGTTGAGATGCACTGATGCCATGAAGCACCCACTTAGAGGATGATGTACAAGATACAAACTAATTTTATATTTGATAAGCAGAATGTATGTTAAGAGTGGGCAGGTTGAAAACAGCACTTTTTTTATAGTAGTTGTTTTTTCCTAAACAAATAATATCAACCTTTACTAGAAAAGCAAAATATACAAACTTTTAAAAATTATTTGTAGGTTTTAATTTATAGAATTTCATTAGACAATAATAAACTATCTTATTTTAACTATAATAAATGACACAGGAAAGTTTGCCTCGCAAACCTGTAGCTTCATTCAACTTAAGTAATATTAATTAGTTAATATTATGCCACAATATTAAATTCTATAGGTTTCAAAAAAAATTCTACAGAACTTACACAGACCCTTATGGCTATTATCACTTCTGGAGGATTGTTTGAGAAAAATTCCTAATGACTATAGAAGTACTCAGGAGTACACTTTGCAATTCCACATGGATATGAGTTTCATTATGGTTTGTACTCACTCCATATGCTAAATAAACTAGCCTCAATTTCTTTTCTTCTCAGGGTGAATCTCAGATGAAAAGATGGAATCCAAGTTGCTTGTTCTTACCCTTTTGATTTAATCTTCCTTACACAATCACAAAATTAAAATTAAAAATTATCTTGTGGAGTCTTCATATATTTGGATTGATTTTCATTACCATGGACTTTCCGTTTCCATGGATAAGGTGTCCACCTCCACCCTCCTCACCCCATTTGAACTAGTCATCACCTTCCTCAGTAAGGTGCTTTCTGAGGGAAGGAGCACCTATACATGTTCCAGTAGGTCCCCTTACCAGCAAGTAAGTCAGCAAGTCAGCAAGTTCCTGCACAGCATTCGTTCTCAGCAAGGAAAGTGATGAAACAATCAGATATAAACATTTGACAAAGGGATTGTGATCTCTTTTTAGTATAGCTCTTCCTACAGAGACACCGCCTTTTCTTCAATTATTTAAAATTAATTTTCTTCATGTTCTTTTATTACACTGTAGCATCCCCTAACTTCTACTGCAGAATTCCTTTGTAATGTCTGAGAGGTCTAAAAAGGCTAACATCTATCAGCCACATATCAGGTTGACTGATGCCTTCTGTGGTCTGCTATGAGCAGCCTTCCTCCCTGCTCCACGGCTGCACAGCAAGCTTCTCAACTCCAATCAACTGCAAAAGCTGCCTGTACCTACTGGTGCTCAGAAACTCCACAAGCATGATGTAAAATATATTATCTGTAATCATGTAAATTTGTACAGTCAAAGAGTTGATTTTTATTTGCTTGGCAGGGGAATCCACAGGCTTGCAACACTCCAAAGCTTTTAAATTTCTAGGTACGACTGCTGTGACATTTCAATTCAGCTGTGTTCCTCCCAAATGATAGAAAGACCATCTCTGACCTTTCACACGCACGTATGTGCATAAAGCTCGACAGTAAGTAAATGTTTGAAATCTCTCTGAGCACCAAAGGCAGCCTCTCCCTTACATGTATATGTGCAAAGATTTAGAAAGTTTTCATTAATATTCTGCTAAAGTAAGCCCGTGAAATTTTACTGTTAGCTGTAGCACTCAGCCTCAGAGAAATAATAGGTGAAAGACAATATGTGGTATGCATTCACATCAAACCTTGACAGAAAAGCAAAGCATTATCTAGGGCTGTGCTCCTCACAAAGGTTCACTCCACTCACCCCTGAGCAGGGCTGCCAGGCTGATGTGGAGCTGTGTCACTTGTGGCCCACTCCTCAGCTGCATTATGCCGGCAAATGTCAGGCAGAGACCTGCATCCATACTGTGCCACTCCATTACTGCTTTCTTCATTCAGCCAGAGAGACCAAAGTACATTCCTCAGAAGAGGAAAGCGTTAGCTGTCAGAAAAATATTTATGAAAGCATAAGGGCATACGGCATGCAGCAAATGAACTGATTTAGTGCAGTTCCTGAGTAATCTCTTGCAAACACAGATCCTCAGAGGTTCTGCCTGTTGATCAAAGCTTGTTCCTCTACCAAACAGAAGCATGTAAATAACGAGTCATTTCCTCTTTCTGGCAGAAGGTTGAAGGGTACCTTTGAGAGCTTTATCTATTAATGTACATAAATTTTCTGCTCAAGGCCCCTCATAGGATTTGATATCACAAAAAGTGACCAAAAATGCTGCCTTTCCAGCTGCCTCCAGAAGAAGAACATCCTTTTCTTAAATGTGAGGTACTGACTTCGTAAAGGAATAAAGTAAATAGCTTTATAACCTTTCTATGAGAAGTGTCTGGTCCAAATCTCTTGGCAATATGTCATACAGCTAAACTGAGCAACGAATCTGCAGCCTCCTCTGTGTGTATGAATGGAGAGATGATCTTTAGATCATGAAGAGAAGGGCCATCACAAACCCCCTTGCACCTCTCTAAAAGCCAACGCATTTCAATAAAGACTTTGTCAGCAAATACATTTTTGATTTATACCGGCGTTACTTGTCCTAGAACCCAGGCTCACACATGAAGTGTGATGCATGCCAAGGGGAATCCCAATTATTTACTCTCAAATCACCAGAGAATAAAGCAGAAAATGTCTTTCCTTGCCTGTGATATATTTTGACATAGCTTTCTAAAAATCTTTCCCATTCTACAATGACAAAAAATCCTAGATTTCAAAATATTCTTACAGTATAAAGTAGACAAAAAACCCCTGTGACTGACCTTAAAATACCCAATGGCCCAACAGTTTTGAATAAAACAGACTTGGGACTGATCCCTAAAGGTGTTCCACAACTATGAAATCATTAACTTTCTGGTTAGTAAGATTGCCTCTAAATTAACTTTTTTTCTTGTGAAAAAACAGAACATTCCAGCAAAACACGCTTTGGTTTTGAGGAATATTCATTTTCTGACATAAAAATCCTTTTGAAAATAAATTTCTGACAAGACCACAAAAAAGAGCTCTTCAGAGCAAAATCCAAATAGAAAGTGAATTACAGATCACCAGAACTTTCAGCCACAATATAATTTGTGCTCTGCAATGGTATTTTGGAAAATCAGAACATAACCATCTAGGCTAATGTTTTTGTCATCTGTATTTCCTATTCAATATGTGAAAAATGTGCATTTTCATCTAATTACCATTTAGAATTTGGGATTATTACCTTGATTTGGCTGTTGAATTGAAAAAGTGACTGAGCATTCAGCTGTTTGTCTGCCAGAAGCAGATACAAAAGAAACTCAAATATCTCATTTTAAAATATGAAGGGACCTTAGGTTGGCACTTCAGATTATTTTGCTGAGGTGGGGTCTCTCCTCTTCCAAGTCTCCTTGCCAAGGTTTTTATTCATAGTAGTAAGCTCCTAATGAAGGAGGAACCTCTTCAATACTGAGATTTCAGGACGACTATAAGGAACTGTAAAAGCTCTAGAAAGCATCACAAATGTTCCGTGAAAAACTCTAAACCCAGCGAGAAGAGTCCACTTTCCGTTAGCCTTTTTACTAAAGCAAAAGACTAAAGTGAAAAGGATGGCTGGCTACCCTCCTGCAGCACTGAAACTCAGCAACTGCAGACAAGTATGTGAGAGGAAAAAAAATATTGTGAGGGCATCAAGGACATTTTGGAACCCAAAAGGAAGGTGAATCCATCCTCCCAAATCTTAGAAACGATATGGTTAAACACAAACTTTAACTTGTTGTTTTAACTTATGCATTTACAGGAACTAGACTAATTAAACCATCTTGAACTGAACATATAGGAGAACTATTAAATGCGGCAAGTTAAAGGCATTCATATTTCTTTCAGGTAGAATAACCCTATGCAGATGAAGTTGGGATCAAATCAATTCCATTAAATTAATGGAATAAACAAAAAAGTGCTCGGGTCCTTCTGAAATATCCTCTTCTACAGAACTAAAGAGATGGTATCAAAAAACCCACAAACAAACAAAAAAACACCAAAAAAACCCCTCCGAACCCCATAAAGCACAAGTCGACCCTCTCAGAAATTAAAAAACAAATTATAAAAATTAGCTTTAATGGGGGATTGAAAGAAAGAGAAAGTAACAAATGAATCACTGCAATTGTAATAATAATAATAATAATATTAATAATAATACTTTTATTATTATTGTGGGGCTTTTGCTTGAAAACTGTTTTACGGTTAATGATAGCTTTGAAAAGGTGCATGCTTTTCCTATTTGTTAGACAATTTTTATCAACATACAGGTTTTTGTGAATCCTGTCTACCTGCTGTGAGACTACTCCATCCAGGCTTGACCACTGTAGGCCACACTCCTTTTCTACATGGACACGAGAGAAAAAGTTCTGTGTGCTTGAAGCTCCATGAGAGATCACCATTGTGTTCTGACCATTTGCTCCCACAGTGGATAGTCAAACCTTTATAAATACAACCAAGCAGCTGAAGAGGCTATGGGAACAGCAAGTCTCTCAGGAAAGTTTGTGGGCACAAGGAGGAAAGCACTAGTAACTGGCACAGAGGTCAGAAGTTTGTCATGGAAGAACTGCTTAATTATATCTATGAATACCCCTCTAAAACATGCCCTGAACATGCTATGCTATAAAGAATACAGGAAAATAAACATTTCTACGAGAAAAAAAAAAATATAAGCCATATTTATTCCTCTGTAGCAGATTTCACACCTTTAAATATTTCTCCATGAGACTACAAAAAAATTGCTGGGATAAAGGAAAAAGTGGCTAGGAATAAATTTACAGGGCTGAACATACATGGCATGGCTGTGTTATTATCTTAAATGTTATAATATTACACAATTAAGCATCTGTCCACTTTTTAATTTAGTATTTTTAAATTCTATTTTTATTTGTTTTAATATAGCATATTACTTTTTCTCTCAGGGCAAATTCTAATGATGATTAATAGCTACATAATACTAATCTAAGCTAAAGGTGGATTTGATTTAAAAATAAGAGTTATTATTTTCACTTATATTTACATAGATAGAGATATTACTATTACTAAAACATTATATATTATAATAGCTAGATGTGTAAGCAATTGTATCATCTACATCTCGTGATTTTCAACTGAGACATTTCTTTTATCTTCAGTGTTCATCTGAAGGGCATGTTAATCTTGAAAGCAGTTTACCACATTAAGTTGAAAAACAAGTGCTTTAAAGGAGAGGAAACAGGGTCAGAAACTTGTCAAAAAATGCGTCCATGTGTGTTCCTGGTTCCTGTTCCTCAACTGTGTTGAAAATTTTTAATTATTATTCTTGTAAATAAGATACCCACTAAGATAAAGGTAGTCCTTTAAACAATGTTAAATTGATATGCTTGATAACTACCTCTGAAATCAAGCTAGCAAACCAGCATACACCTGTACAAGTTAAGCTAAATTTGACATTTTTACTTGCCTTGAATACTACTGACTAATATTACATAAATATTAAGGCATGGTACAAGGACAACTCAGCCTCCTTCCCTGTTATACAGGATTAGAACCAGATCAGTCTTTCAAGCATCCTTGATGACCTATAAACAATTCTTCTTCACAATTGTCATTGCACCCAGAGGTGAAAGATAAATTATTATTTCCACCAGGGCAGGAATGGTAGCAAGATTTTTTGAAATGATGTTATGAACATTCTTCACTTGATTGGGAATGATTGAGAGATTGGCTGATTCAAAGTGACTTCTTGTGTTGAATTTTATGAGATGGATAGTTCTGTGACTGCAGTAGGACAATGCTGACAGAATAACAACTGCAGACATTTCAATATACGTACAACAATGCACAGTTAAATTGTGATCAATATATCTTTATTTCTTGGCAAGAACACATTTTTACTAGATATGATTAGTGTCTAATCTACCTCCCACACTATAGTATACGCATAAAAAACTGGTAGCAAGCTGGAGAGAAGGAAAAAAATAGACTGATGGCTGAGCATTAAATTAAAACTTTTGAGAATTTCAAGATGAACCTGAAAGAACAGTATTGAATGCAAGCATGAACAAAATGCCCTTGTGAAAACTATGTTTCTTTACACTATTTCCTCATGTGTTTGAATCAAAGTGCAGGCACTACTGGTCTGGATGGCTTGGGAAGAAATTCACACATTTTGATTAACTCAGGGAAGGCAATTTACACAACCAGTTGATCCACTCGACTGACACTGACATTCATCCAAAACAAAGGTCACTGTCCATCCCTCCTTGTGTTGAGATAAATTCAGTTTTCTTTACAACAGCTGTACTCACTCCCTACATTTTTTTTTCAGTTCCATTCATGTCTTGTCTTTTGACCTATGTAAACTGTCCACAACCTTTCCAAAGTAGATGAACAGCATCATTGTTCTTTTCTGTGTGTGAATTTGTAATGCGTTGATGCTGGCCAGATGCCTGCCACAAAGCAAAGGCGCTCACTCACTCCCCTCAGTAAACAGGACAGAGGAGAGAAAATTTAAAGAAGGTTCATGAGTTAAGCACCAGAAGAGATCACCCATCAAATACCCGCACAGGCAAAACAGGCTCAGCTTGGAAATACGCATTGAATTTACTACTAACAAAATCAGAGCAGGATAATGAGAAATAAAATAAACCCTTAAAAACACCTTTCCACTATCCCTCTCTCCTTCCAGCTCTATCTCCTACCCCATCGGTGCAAGGAGGCAGGGAATGGGGTTATGGTCAATTTATCATCCATGGCTTCTCCCACTGTTCACCAACAGGAGTCTTTCCCCTGCTGCACCATGGGGTCCCTCCCACGGGAGACAGTTCTCCATGACCTTCTCCAGTGTGGCTCCATCTCAAAAGCACCATCTCTCTGTGACCTGCTGCAGCGTGAGTCCATCCCACAGGCAAACACTCCTCCCAAAACTGCTGCGGCGTGCGTGGGTCACTCTTCCATGGGGTGCAGTCCTCCAAGGACAGGCTGCTCCAGCATGGGAGCAGGGCCCCTCTCACCCTGGGTCTCCCACTGGATCACAGCCTCCTCTGAGGCATTCAGCTGCTCCAGTGTGGGGCTCCTCCCATGGACCTCCATGGGGTGCAGGGGCACAGCTGCTTCATCATGGTCCTCACCACAGGTGGCAGAGGAATCTCAGCTCTGGCACCTGGAGCACTTTCTGCACTGGCCTTGGTGTCTCCATGTTGTTCTCCTCACATGTTCTCACTCTTCTCTGGCTGCAATTAAAACTGCACAACAACTTTTGTTTTCCTTTGTTCTTGAATATGTTCTCACAGAGGCGTTACCACCATTTCTAGCTGGCCCACCTTGGCCAGAGGCACGTCCTTCTTTGGAGCCATCAGGGATTGGCTCTGCCAGACATGGTGGAAGCTTCTGGCAGCTACTCACAAAAGCCACTCCTGTAGCGCCCCCACTACCAAACCCTGGCCATGCAAACCTGATACAGTATTACATGAAGGGATGTAATGTATTTCAGTACAGAATCCTAGAAAATTTGGCCAGAGTTTAGTGGTAAGCATGTGCAAACACCATTTCCTCGGGGACAACATTTGTATGCCACTCTGGTACAGGAGAGAAGCCTCTGAGACATCTGTATAATCACAACTGCCGTCACTCAAGTTTGCCCTCATTCTCCATCTACTTCTGACCCTGAAAAGCTCCTCAGCTTAAATCCATAGCTGAAATTCCTCTCAGAATTGTGGTATTTCTGTGGCTTATTTTCTGTAAAGGTACTTGCTACAGTTCAAGTATGTTCTGCACCAGGTTCCAGACTGCACCCACCTAGCCACGGTTCATCAGCCACTCTGTCCTAATTCATTGTTTCAAGTAGTGCCAACCTTACCATTTTTTAAATTATCAGTGGTTTGTGGGGTTTTTGGTTTTTTGTTTTTACAAGACAGGTTCCTAATATGAAAGCATTCTGATTAATAAAAAAGTAAAATATTCAGACTCCGGCAAGTTACTTTCGTTCAGTTTTAGAATTTTCCAGGATATTTTTATTTAGAAACATGTTTGGACCAGTGGTCACCAGAACAGGCTGTACTTTGCACTTATTAGTGGGATAGAAAGAACTGATAGGAACGGGCATTTGGGAATTTAACAGGGAATTTGGTATACCCTTCTATCATTTTTTTTCAAGATGACGAGTAGCTGTTTTACATTTCTTAAAAGATGCATTTGTTATTCATGTTTAGAGGACTAAAGATCAAAAAATGTGCTAAAACTTTTGGAGATCAGGCCCACCCCCAGCATGTTTTTCTTGGGTTACAGTGCTATATCTTCACCCACTTGATATCTACTGTGGGGAATGCCCTTTTGAAAGTGGGTATCTATTTTGAGAGAATAGCCATGGTTACAAAAAAGGCCCTAAATTTTGCATTCAGCACAGCAAAATGGTCTTCCTTTAAGAGAAGAGATGTGCAGTGACCTTCCTCCTGAAACAACACATAGTCTTGTGGTTCAAACACCTTAAAAACACGACATGTGTCATGAGCTTTAAAATGTGTCACGCTATGAAGAGCTTGTAGCTCAAATTACTCACATGCAACTACACAAATTGTGCTAAAAAGGAGATTTCCTCTCCTTCTGTCTGCATTTAAACAAAGGCTCAGGTTTATGAAATGGGGAAACCTACTGTGATGTTCTGAATCAGGGACGTAGGCTTTTGTATAAGAAGTACTGAACCCTTTTAGAGAAATCCTTGGCTCTTTATACTGAGAACAAGTGCCTTGCTCAAACATCTGAAAGCACTTCTCTCTCCTCCTGCTTTGAAAGCCTAGGCACCTCACCTTGACTTAGCATATTATGGCAAAGAGCCTTGCATTCAGAACATTGCCACATCTGTGTCACAGGCCCAAAATATGTCTCTGTGCAGATTCTGGTCCTGAAAGTTTTTCCCTCAGACACCTTCCACACTTGTCTCTTTGTCACATTACAATCTTCATTGCCCAACTGAACTCCTACAGTTTCTTTGACTCTTTACAGGCTATTTTTCCCCTTCTGCTTAATTCAATATCTCTAACATTTGTCTTATACTCCCTGCTTTTAATTTTGAGGCACTTGGTGCTAAGAGATAAGCCTGTGGCAGATGTAATTATCCAGCAGCATATTAGTCACTTGTTACTGCCACCTACCTGCCTCTTTCGTACTAGTGTTTCCACTGAGAAGGGAGAGATTGGAAAGCCTTTCATTTTCCTGATAATTATTTCTTAAAAAAAATTGCTGTGTGGAAGCTAGATGCAAAAATCAGAAGTTTAAACCTGAGACTCATCAGTCCTGTAAATCAATAGATTTGAATTGCAGAACCTATCTCATGCTTTTTCTCTATTGCTGGCATCACCAGGTTGACTTTTTAAACTGAAAACAACAAATGTGGTGGTCTAGTTTAGCCTTAGGCTTTCACTGTTTACTGCAGACCTGTTCTTTCAGCTAGACCCAGACAGATCTTTCAGTACTCCAAAGCTCAAAAAAGCTTAGAAATCTGGAGTATAACCGAAGTATAAGTTTTACTGTTTAGTTTTTGTAATACTTTGCTTCAGTTTCCTAGTTTCAATTTGCAGTCTTTGCAGCTCTTTAGCAGGCTTTTTATCACACTGATGCAGCTGAAACTCACAGTGCATTTGGACAAATACATAATGCATCTGAGAACCACTAGCTCTCTTCCATCCAGGGTAGTGGAGTGCATTAGGACAAATGGGTAAGCAAGCAGGTGAACCACCCAAGATCATAAAGATGCTTGGCAACACTGTACAGAGGCTTCCAAACACCTCTGTGTAGACTCTAGTTCACAATAATCACTGAATCACTGACAGGACCTGAAATTACTCTCACAGTTGCTTCCTTGCATCAAGCTTCTGATTTCATGCAGGTTTACTACTTCAGATATAGCGCTGCTTGTGTGTTGGCTACATATTCCTAATTCTGCACCAGAAATGGAAAATTCTGTACCAGAAATGGAAAATTCTGTTAGCAAGACTGATGCAAACTGTTTCTGCAGAGTTTCCCTCAGATACCCATGACCTCATTCACCCCCTCTCTGCACCAGCCATGCTGGATCTGCACTGGCTTTATGCAGCATCACTCTGGAGGCTCTGTGTCACTCTTCCCAGAGCTCTCAGTAATGGGAATGAGTGCAGGGAGATCAAGGCATGGTTTGCATGCAGCAGTTCAGGAGCTTCTGAATGGCACAGTTACTGACTCGAGTTCCAAACTGTGCAAAGTGAATACTTCCAGACACACAGAGCCAGATTTATAAGGCACCACACTTGAGTTTAGAAGCCCAGCTCACAGAAATTGGCTCTGCACTGAGTTAGCTCACTGTCTTTGCATGCATTTATGGAGTGATTAATCGGGAACCGGATAAACGACCCACAGATAATTCACAGTTGATTATAGTTTCTTTTATCTGTCTCTGCTCCTGGACTGAAATTTTATGTAATGCACAAGCCGAGTGTTTCTGCTAAATTCCTAGTGGGTATTTGCAATCAAGATACCTTAACACAGCTTGGTACAAATGTTAACTTTTGCTCAAGGGAGTATGGAAATGATGGGGTTATTGTAGGTCAGTATAAAATGAAAGGAGGTCAGAGTAACAGCCCAGCTTCAGCCAAAGCTGACACTGAAACTTTTAAGATCCTGTTTGTTGAAGGGAAATCTTGCTCTTTTGGGGATTGCAATTTGCAGAGGCATGGACTTGTTTGGTTTTTAAAATGAGCCTCCAAGATGGAAAAAGACAAAAAAGCCTCTCCGCTTTGTATTGAAATACATTGTCTGAGGAAAAATGTTTCAGTTGTGCAAAACCAATGGCACAAAAGGAGGGCCATGGCTTACAGAAAACCTGTGCTCTCAGGTGCCCTTTCAGCTCTTTATAGTTTTGACCCCTGATGTTAACTCAGCCAAAGATCCTATGGGTCCTACCTTTGCCATGTTTGAGCAGAACTGATAGGCAACAAATTATTTCGAGGAATAACACAACCATAATTAGAAGATTCCGTGAGAAGAAAAATTACTTTTCTAAATTAACTGCTGGTTTTATGTACTTGAAGATAACTGTACAGACTCCAAGAAGATGGCTCAGTTAAAGACCATGCTCTGCTAAACTAATATCACAAGGGGAACAACCTTTAGACATATTGTATTAATGTAGTAAATGAGGGCAAAAAGGCCTTTAGAGACTGAAAAATAACCTATAAAAATTCACAGAAGAACTCAGGTTTGCAGCTGTGCCTGTGAGCTGCTCGACAAATATGTTTACTGCTTTATCACTCTTGTAGGCATTTGAAATGCCATGGTAACTATAATTTTATGATAAACTTGCCCTAAATATCTGCTGCTAGCTTCACCCAGAATCAACTGCAGCCCAGAAGCTGGCAGACATCTTGCTGATTCTCATTACCCATTAATTATACTGCCCCTCATCTTTCCTCTAGAATCCAATCTGAAAGATGACATCAAAATACACCTACGCAAAGAAAAATATAAAGTAGCTGTGCAGGGGGACCTGCAGCTGATCACAGCATCTCACACCCAATGTGGGAAACCCATGTTCATACTCATAAAAAACTACTTCTGACAATAGAAGCAGGTGTCTCACCCCCTGTTTTTCACATTGTCCCCATGGCAGGAATGCATGGCCTTGTGGAGATTCTCTCCCAAGGGCATGAGGACAGAAAGATGCAAATCTGTCTGAAGTTAGTATATTTTGGAAGTAAAGAGAAAATGAAGATGAGTGAGGAGTCCATCCTGAAACACCACAGAAAAGTATATTTTCTACACGGGATCTATGCAGTTTCCTTTGTAAATCACCGCATCTTATTGGCTGTATGCATCGTGTATACACACATGTTGGGTTGGGGGTGTTGCTGTAGGAACAGCTAGTCTCTGGTCCCAGTGATTTTGGGATTAGACTCAACAGTTTCTAGGGCAAGGTTGAGGCACAGCTCCACATGTACAGAAACAGCAGTCTTGGGCCCCTAGTGGACTCTGCAATAGATACTCTGGAGATTCAACTCACCCCAGTCTTAGGTAGCCACTAAAAGAGGATTATCAGAATTACCAGTTTGCTTTCACCTACTTAAATTCCATTCAGATCTTGTTTTAAAGCGCTTCATGTCTGTCTTCATATAAAAGGCTGTGGAATTAAAAGACTGTGGGATTTGTGGATGAAGACCACTCTGTAAGAGTTATGTGATTTGAGTTATTTTTGGTAATATGTCTGTAACTTGCCCATAAATGTCCCACAAGTAGTTAGCGCTGTAGTCTTGTGGCAGAGAAACATGAAGCTTTGAAAAAAAAGAAGTAATAAATACTCAATTTTCTAATCTACAAGCTTTTAACGCATTTACAGCGGTCGATTTCTTGCCCATTCTACTCATGTTCTTATTAACTAAGCTGTAGTCCTTGGAAGTAAATATTTTATTTTAATAGCACATACTACCACCTGCTGTAAGCAACTAAAATTGCGTTTGCAATTTCAGAGCTTTTAAAGCTGCATAAGGCAGCCAGCCTTAGATTTAAAACACAGCTAGATTGTTGGCATCTCTTTCTGATGCTAATTTAATTAGCTATTCATCCAAGTATTTTCTAACACTAAAAGTTTCTTAGTTATATATGATTTGTAATATCTGGGGTTCTCTAAGATGCACGGAAATTTAGGAAACAGTTCTGTTGTAGATATGAAACTGATAATAAATTATTTTAAGTATTAATTATGAAGATTAACTACTTCCAAATACAGTTAAGAAATTAGCAATTGATTCAAGGTGAGCAGAATTTTTTAAATAAATAAAGCCATGAGGGATCAAATATTCAGAATATTAATTATGAAAATCTTTACCTTTTTTACCCAGTTACCCATTTGACTCAAAGAAAGGCTAAGAAATGTTCAGGAAATGAAGATGTCTCTTTATTACTTGTTAGAATAAGAATATTTTAGGGGCAAGGGATACATTCTATATGGATATTTTAATATGTATTTCCCTGTTTGTTTTTTTTTCTGGTATATTTGTCCAACTCCAAAGAAAAAGCTAATTATGAGTGAACAACTCTTTCGACAAATCCTCAGCAGGTATAAACCCATGTAAGTACTAACAAGGCATTGGCTTAGGCTGTTTGTTACAATATGGAAAATGGTTTGTTATGTCCACTCAAGACTTTGGAGGAGGAACAAAAAAAGATTTAGTCTAGGGTAGAAGAAAAAGAAGGCAGAAGGAGGTTTCTGTTGTATCAATAATTTGCACGTGTATATGTAGTGCTACATTAGAAAGTACAAGCACAGAAGGGGATAATAAGCCAAACACTTGTCCTGCAGCAAATCCAGTTTTTTTTCCGAGCTTCTATAGCTTTCTTTTTGACAACAACAACAACAACAAAAAAAAAAAAAGGTCCTAGTCATCTTGTCCTTGCTGCCAGTCATTCCGGCACATGGCTGTCTTGCAACCTGTATAGAATTTTTCTCTCTTCTCAGTCCGCACAGGGAGCCCAAATCCACACCAGCTGTGGGCTGCCAGGTGGTGATGCAGAGCAGAGTCAGCCCCATGCTGAGATGACCTTGGCTGGACACTTGTGCTGCACTGCTGTCTGGAGCTGAGGAACCCTTTTCTGGTGTTTCCATGGCATAGGAAAGTTTTGCCTGGAATGCAACAGGAGCCCCCAGAGGCATAAGGACAGCAGGAGGCAATGGTAGCTCCCTCTAGATTCCCTTCTTCACCTGTCCATGGCAGCCGCCACTTTCCAACAGAGAAACCCAGCCAGGAAAACTCTTTCCTGACAGCTGGCACATCTGGTGACATAGCCACATTGGCAGACTGGTGGGAACAGAGGAGCCTGTGCAATGCACACCCAGTTACTGGACTTGAAGCACATCTTGCACTGAGGGTGATGTAGGTCAGGCAGTGGAGAAATGGTTCTCCTGCTCCAAGTGCAGCATGAACACACACACAAGGGAAATATGGGGTTAAGAGTAGTGCTAGAGCTGGGTGCTTCTCTATCTCCTTATCTCATAACCTAGGCAGCCCCACACTGCAGGAACACCTGTTCCCTCCCCAGCCCATGCAGGTATTCGCTGAGGTTTGACACTGGTTAGAGCATAACTAAGTCATAACCAGCATCTGGCCAAAAACATGGAAAGGGTTTCCCACCCCAGTGCAACCTACTGCTCAGGCCATTGTGCGTTTTTTCACTACCTATCCATGCCAACAACAGGAACATTTTGTTTAGTTCTAAGTGCTATTATTAACAACAACAATGAAAGTAATTAATTATTCCTTTTCCTTGATATTTATTTTGGTTTTATGATCACTGGTCTTGTCACTTTACCCTTTCTTTTCCTTACCAATGGCATTTGCTCCCGTTGTTTTACCCATTAACCCCACCAAAATTATTCCTCTTGGTCTTTTCTCCCTTTGTTCAGATTGGGCAGCCCCTGGACACACTTTCTTGACAATTTCAGTTATCATTTCAGGCATAGGCTCTACAAAACTGAATGCCTTCTTTTTTCCCCTAACACCACTGTTCTGTTTTTCTTCTTTTTCCCCCCCATTATATTAATAGACTCCAAATCTTTCAGTCATAACCATTATCTTGCCAGACTTGATTGATTTCCTCATGGTTTAGCAACTCTCAAAGCTCCCTTTTTCTAACTGTTACAATGTCAAAACATTTTGCCGTATGTTCGTGCATTGCTTTCAAAAGCCCCATTGCCTTCTCCTTAGAGCAGAGCCTTTTTGTATGAATACCACCTCCAGCAGCAGTGCTAGCATCTGTCATCCCTGGAACAGCATTGGAACACACTTAACTTGGGACTTGTCTATCCTGAATGTTGTGGAAAACTGTACATGCTGCCTGGGATCCACTGCACCAGGAAATGTAAAGGTCTCTCTTTCCATCTGCTGGGGAATGGGGAGAGGCAAGGCTATTACAGTTTGCTTTACTTGCATATTTCCTTCAGTGCCATGCTGTGAGTCATCCTTCAGTCAGAATTAGCTTAATAAATTGGGGTAAGGAAAGATTCAAGAAAGACTACAAGCAAAGGGTCTGCTGGGGTACTCCAGGTGATTTGTGCTTCTTGTCAACCTCTAAGGTAGTTCTGTCAATAAGACTTTTTTGTGAGAGAAGAAAGTATGGCTGAAAATTTTAGGCTGCCAAATTAAGCTAAGGAAACTTCCCTTGTAGGATAAGATATAATGGAGTTGCTGACCATGCCTCCCTTTCTTAGCCATTAATGACAATAATTCTTAACTTTCTGATCTCCTTTTGATGCAGTCTTACCCCATTTCATTACCAATCTGTCCCTTTCCAATACGTTGGTTGCACTGGTTCCCACTGCAGAGGGATCTGGACAGGCTGGATAGATTGGCTGAGACCAACAGCATGAAGTTCAAGAAGGCCAGGTGATTAGATATTGGAATGGGCTGCCCAGGGAGGCAGAGGAGTCACCCTTCCTGGAGGTGTTTATGGAAAGGCTGGACCTGGCACTCAGTGCCATGGTCTAGCTGAAAAGGTGGTGTTGGGTCACAGGCTGGACTCAATGATCTCAGAGGTCTTTTGCAATCTAATTTATTCTGGGTGATTCTGTCCCTAAATTGATTTCCTTCCTTTTTTCCACTCTCTCCTCCATCTTTAAAACACATGTTTTTAAATGATTTTTCTCATCTTAAACATGAAGCCTAAAACTACTTGTTCTCTTAACACCTGTCCCATATTTTGACTAACTTAATCTGGGAATAAACCACATGTTTATTTATTCCAGGAAAAAACTAGTGCTAAAAACTGATGCAACAATTAATTTTTCAGGATTTTTGAGCATGAAAAATAGATTGACATATTTTGGTGTAAGATTCTTTTCAGATAAACAAACAAACAAACAAACAAACAAATAAAATAGTTACTATAAGACAATGCCCCAGAAATCCCAACAAGTCCTTTTGGAGATGGAAATTAAGAAAATCTCACTTCTTTTTTCTTTAGAGATTGTCTCAGTCTCTAAAAAATCCCTGCCTCTCTGGAGAGATGCCATACCTCTTTATAGGATATTTCTTGTCATCTTGTTGTCACTTAATAACTGTGATGTTTGTGGAGACATATCTTGTCTTGAAGCATTTGCCTTCTCTTTCTCGTCCTTTTACATGTGTCTTATAATTTTTGAGGCACGTTTATGTAGGTGCCTCATAAATTCAGTATTTTCATATTTATGGGTACAAGTGTTTGATAACACCTCAGTGGCAGTATATATACTTCTAAAGCAAGTACCCCTTCTTTCATTTTCAGAAAAATATGTATACAAGATTAGTCAAGAGAATCTCTCTTAATGATATTCTTTCAAATGTCAAATCCAAATATTTTTATCCAAAATTATTTTTATCTTACCTTGTATTTTGCTTTGGTTTAGTCAAAACAGAGTGGCAAATAGTTTGCATTTCAGTTTTATTGCTGCTGTCTCTGTTCTGCTGAAATCTGCAGGTTGTCTCCTAAAATACTGTCTGACAAGGAAATTGTTTCCACACTGTTTTATGCTTTCACCCACAGAATCTCTCAACCAAATCCACCAAAAATTGACTCTCCTGTAAATTAAACAAAATAGTTTGATCACAGCTAACGTAAAATAGTACCATTCAATCAAAGTCAAACTGTGCCAGGTTGACTTTTGTAAGTCAAAGGGTTGGCTCAAAATGTCACTTGTGTATAAAGATGCCCAGAATAATCTGTGCATATCAGATGTGAAAACTAAAATTTATATTTTAATCCAGTCCTACACATGCTTTAATATATGCCTTTTAAAAATGAATTAAAAACTACATGAGTCAGTAGAAGCACTTCTACGCTTAAAATTAACCACATTTTTGAGCAGTTGGAAGGATGAGAGCAACAAAAATGCTACAAGCCAAAGCACTGAATTCCTTTGCCTTTTTTGATGGTCTTTGATCTTTCATCTACTATGAGGATGACATGTGAACAAAACTGCTCTTCATGCACTAACTGCCACACGTTTTTTTTGCCTGTGTTGATTTGACTTAGTATAAAGAGCACATGCATTTTCAGCAATAAAAGAGCAATATACCTTAAGGTTTTTTAAAAAGTGGAGAACAGAAAAGGCCAATTATTACTGCAGATGCACTGCTTCTTCACTGATGATATCATCAGAATAAAAGTGATGCTCTTGTCAAAAGTCAGCACTTTGACACAAAGCAACATCCTTCTAATTTCAAAGACATATTTATACAGATATGCAAAGCCATAAAGAACATGATTATCCAGATATATTTCTCTTACCTCTTGATTTTCCTTTTCTTAAAATGTCATTTTTATAAACACGGTCATTTGGTTTTTTGTGTGGGACTAAGGTAAAGTTAAATTTTAACTCTTTATATATATTTCAAATATTCTGCAACTCTTTCTACACGTTAGTAATAGTCAGATGGGGCTTCTCACTGAATATTTCTTGAAAGCTCTGAATATCTGTAATCGCTCTCTTAGTATTCATACAGGCATAAGGAAACAAAATTATACACAGGTGCATATAGAAAAAGGATTGCTTTTTCTATTTTGACTGTGAAGGAGGCATGGCACAATAAGCAAGGATGTGGGTGTGTCTGCGAGGTCACCTACCTCCAGGGCTTAGACACAAGACTCTAGGCTACCCAGAGGCATTTCCATCTAGTTAAAATGTACAGCTGGAATGTCTTCTGGAGGAGGACACCAGTTTAATATATGTGTACCTATATATACATATATACAAAGCTAATATGTATATACAAAGTATATGTGTGTGTGTGTATAAATATATGTATACAATGACAAATTAATTCATTAGCTTTTTGTTGGTTTAGGATGCAGCAGCTCTAAACTTAAATCTACAGGTGAAGTACTGTTTTTGCATTCTGCATTAAGGTGTTACTGGATGAAATACATAACCAGCTCCTGAAGCAGAGCTGGCAATGCAGTGGTCCTGCACAGCTTCCACAGGTAAGGTAAAGAATGCCTGTAGTCTATCAAGGCCTCCAGCCTGCTCACCTGGGTTTCCTCTGGGAAGTTGGCACAAGTGAGCCTGTAGCCTCTCAGCCACAGGATATTTAACACGGGTCACCCACATCCTGCATGTAAACATCTGTTGTAACGACAACCAGCATCGCTTTAAAGAAACAGTGAATTTCATTGCATAGCAGGCTGAATCACAGCAGCAGGTTTGCTGGGAAGAGATAACTGAGTCGAGTCCTTGTGGAGAGGTGGATGGATTACAATCAGCCTTCATCACCAACAAAGCTCAGTGATGTGAAAACCGACATGCTGCTCTTCATATTCAGTAGCAGGAGGCAAAATAGTTTTTTTAAGATAAGGTACCAAGGAACTTAGAATCATAGAATCACAGAACAGTTTTGGTTGGAAGTTATCTAGTCCAATGCCCCTGCAATGAACAGGGATGTCTTCAAATAGATCAGGTTGCTCAGACCCCAGTCCAAACCGACCTTGAATGTTACCAGGGATAATTTACAAAGCTTTAAAACCTTTTGGTAGTACTTAGAGAGGTCTTGCACATGCTAATTGGAAGTCTAAACTCTGCCTAAGGTGAGTTTGTAACAGCTAAATCCTACTTTTGCAACTTTAACAAAATGAAGATAACAAAGGGCTTTTGTGACAAAGGACTTAGAAAATAAGAATGATACAAGGTGAAAATTCTCACATCATTGGAACTACTACAAATTAGGAGGTAAAGGGCAGCCTATGCAAGCTGATTGGTGTCTTTCAAACAAGCATTTTCTCATCAAATGTTTCACTCCAGAGGTGCCATAGTTAATACTCTGGTCTCCTTCACTTCTGCACTTGGGAATGCTGACTGACGATTCAAGAACTGTGGATTGAGTACCTCATTTATTTAACCTTTACAGAGACTAGGTAATTTCAAAAACATAGAGTAATATCTTTGCTTTATTTTTGTGCTCAGGAAGTTAAAGTTATGTTTCTTCAGCAGATTTTTTTTTCAGTTATATGCCAGTTGAATTTTCATGTACAAATGTATTCCCTAAATTGAGTGATCATAAGACTTTAAATGTCAACTCAGTATTCATGAGGAATCTTTTGTCTGCATTAAGAGCCAGCTGCTGTCAGTGATATTGGGTTACAGAGCACAAGATCAGCCAGACAAAAAAAAAAAAAAAAAAGAAAAAAAAAGAAATTCAAAGTCATTGCTTGATTTGATTGTTATTCACTTTTAAGTACTTTCATTCAACTCTGATTGCTGTAGAATCTGTCTGCTTTATGAGTGTCTTTAAAAGGAGACATTGATGTTTTATGCTGTCTTAAGTGCTAACAATCATCACTGCTAATGAACACAGACTCATTAATGTCTAAATCATTCACAGTACAAGGGTGTTTCTTTCCCTCTTGAGTTTGCCTTTCCTGGGACAATTAATTTTTATATTAGCTACTACATCTGTTTCCAATATCGTCCATGAATTTTAGTTTGTCCTTTGGATCACAACACTGAGTTTTTCACTGTAAAGGTAGATTTTTTTATTCAGGAGAAGAATTTTTAGAACCTGCCTCTACCCATAGAAATATACATTTTTAGTTTTAGTTTTTGTTTAATTCTTAAATCTATGACTTACAGCTCTTTCAACTATTCCCTAAATGAAAGCTGATATTATTTTAGTGTAAATAACATTACACTAGGAACCATTAAGGAAACAGATATACCTCTTGAGCACAGGACCTTAAAAACTGACAATATTACACAATGAGATTATCAAATCATGTGGGAACAAGTTAAAGAAGAATTGTATCAGCATATCTGTTTTTATATTTGGTTCTTATATTTTGGATCCTGAAGAACAAAGCTTTCTTTAAAAAGTGCTTTTTGGTGACATATTTTTGTGACCATTTCAGGAAAAGCACAGCACTGCCAAAGACTTGGACTGAACCACAGCCCTAAAATTTCTGAGGAAAAAACTGTAGTGTCCTGAGAAAAAGGAACATTATGAAACTGTATTACCAAAAAAATATAAAATTAATAGTTTTCCTGTAGGGTTGGACAGTGCAGCAACCCTTCATCTCACACACTATCCAGTAACTCTGATGAAGCACTAGAATACCACCTAAACCAAACCATAATCAAATCACATGATTTTGATGGGGATGTCTGTTGATAATCAAATCACTCTCCCTATGCTGTGAGCTTGGCAATGATGTAGTTTTTGGAACTAAAAAGAACAATCTGTGGAGCAGTTTTTTGTCTATCAGTCTCTTTTACTCATATTTAGTTCTTTCTGTCCAGGTAGAAATTCTCTCCTCATCTGAGTACTCTCCTTTTATTTCCATTCGATTTAGGTTCACTGAATATTAATAAAAAGGATGTGCATTTTTAGTATCTTTCTCACTAAATAAAAATGACAATCAGCACCATATTACAGCAGACTGTAACATAGCAGGAGTGTGCTGGGTTCTGAGAGTCTGAATAAACAACACAAATAAAAATCATGGCATTTGCAAGCGTGGTGCACATCAGGATGTACATCACACACTGCAGCAATGCTGAACATACAGAGTTCTCTAAGCAACAGAACCAGATGAGAGTTGTTTCAAAGAGTTTTGGAGCTTAGTGATTAGAATCTTCGATGTCTAATGAAGAAGGAGATTTTCATGTGACTGGGCATTCATTGTTCCCTCTTCACGAGAGCACTAAGCAGCAGACCGGAGCAGGAGACGTAGTGTCACATCCAAAGAAGCTTGTGTTCCTCTTTCTGTGCCTTGGGACGATTGACTTCAGCAGAAGATGAGAAAACTGGGGGGAGCTCTTTCAGCAAAATACTTTCTTTCCAGGATAGGTACACAGACTCTTTCCCTCATAGAGGCCATTATCGCCTTCTCTTCTCAGGCCTCTACCATACTGGAGCTTGGGTAGAGGAGTGGGCAGACAGAGGGATACCACTATTTGTTCATAAAATTTGGATAGAATTGGACCATTGGTTCATAAGTTACTATATATGAATAGACACAGACACAGGCATTCACACTTTGATTGCTCAGTGTTCATTCTTTTCAGGCACCTTGATTGAAAATGTGAAGGGAGGGAGAGGGAACAAGTAAATAATCTGCTTTCTGTATAAAGAGGTCTGACTCCTAACAAGCTGCAGCTCCCTTCATTCTGCCTCTGATTTCTCACTTTATGGTTAACATAAAATTCTCATAGGGAGGGAAGAAAAGAAATAAGCAAGTCTCTGGAAAGATGATTTTACTACACACAGCACTTAATGCATGCAGCTTCTCCCTGAATTCAAAATAAGAGGTTGTCTTGCAAGTTCCATTAAATATAGATATATATGTTTTATGAATGTATCTCCTTCATACAACTTTTCCTCCCTCACAGGATTTCAGCTGACTGTGTTTTAAGAATCCAAGGCTTACCTCCGGTAGAGAAACCTGGCTCAGACTTCTGAGGAAATTGCTAAGTTAGAAGAAAGAGCTATGACAACATCTGCAGAGTGGAACCATGTGAGATAAGAAAGGTAAAGTTGAAAGTGGAGGTAGGATTATTGAAACTGGGTCTGTGAGTGATTCAAAGATTCTGAAGAAAAAAACGCCAAAGTGGAAAAGAAAAAACTCAGAAGGAAGAAGAAGGAGTTGAAAGAGAACTCAGGAAGAGATGAAATCCAGAGAGCAGCAAGGGCTAACCTTGGTGCCTTTACCTGACTCGGGATCTTCCTGACCTGACCTCATCATTGATTCCTGGCTATCAAGGAGTCTCTGAGTGTCACATGGGAAGGGGTGAAGGCTGAGCACACTAACATTTAGCTTAGCTCTTTATTAGGTAGCTAACACCCGTACGTGCCAAGCAATGAATAATTGCGATGTACTTTATAGCTCTATATATAATAATTGCTATATACTTCATGTATTATGTTGTCATAGTCTCTTTGCAAATAGCTAATGGTGTCCAAAGTGTTACAAACTGTTACATCAACTGGATACATCAAACAGGTAATGACTCAGCCATGCTGAGTTTCTGTGGATGCCACCAAAACCCAAACAGACCAAAAGCAATTGGTGGCAGAGCTTGGACAGGGAGAGAATTTTGAGGTATAACTTCTAAGAGGAAAGGAGTTAAATGATCTGTGTTCTCCACTGCATGATCCAGTCTTTGAAATCTGGCTGTTGAAGGGGAAGGTCTAATTGTAACTGCTCAATATTGGTAATTTGTGGCCAATTAATGATCTGGGATGCAGGGCTAGAAGGCCTAACTGCAAGAAAGGGTTAACCTGTCTGGAAGCAGGCATGTCAGAGACAGATGGACTTCTTGCAAGGGAATAAAGGTTCCCTGGATGATGAGATGAGAAACAACCTCAGCATTGCCTTATAAATCATCCTGGAATGGGAGCATGCAGGGGTGCAAGCTTAGGGACAACCTTTGGGCAGCAGAGCTGGGCTGGGGAACGGACCCACAGCTGGGCTGAGGTGCTACCTGCAACCACTATGAGGATTGGTGCTGATGCAAGAGTGCACAACGAATCTGCTTACGATGCATCTATGGAGACTCCACGAAGAACTGCAAACAGTGGTAGAACTCTAACCAATGCATTACTCATTAACCGCTTCCCTTTTATATTTCAGCACACATATGTGCTTAATTCAACTCTAGCAGTACCACAAAAATTCCTCAGCACTGTATATGTCCCATTTTCAGACTGCACTCCTGTACCTTTCAACCCTTCCTAATCAATCAGGAGCAATGTGGCAGCTGACAGGTAAGCTATTTCCCCAAAACTGAAACTGTGACCTAACACTTTGAAAACTTAACATAGTTTTCAAACAGCAGCAGAACTGTGGCATGCGAAGTCTCTCTCTTTTAATTGGGGACCTTATTGGAAATACAGTATTTGCATAAGCCCCAGACTTCTCATTGCATCCTGTGGGCCAGTGGCTGGGGTGTTTATATGGATTGTTGTATCAGTTCCTATCATGATTTCTCTGTGATTTCAAACAAACAAACAGCTTTGAGAGCAGGCACTGAAACTTTCCATGCCAAATACTTTATTCATGAATCCAGGTTACAAAGCCATTCTAAAATCTTGATGTTTACCAGTCCTTTTCAAAGAATAGTTTATGTTCACCCACCTTTAGGAAGAAGTCAAGCTCTGTGCCAGTCTTGCCTTAGATATTTAAATTTGGAGGAGAAAAGAAAGAAGTAAATTTCTTTCAGTTAATGAGATTTTTCTTTGCCCTTAACAGCATGTTAAGATCCAATTATTAAAATTATAAGAGAGATGACACTGCCTGCATTAAAGTGCAAATGAGACCATATGCTGAAGCCAATAATACAGATTTTTATTTAACAGTAACTATGAGGTAGAGAGAGAGATTGGAAGAAATAGGAAAAAGAAAGAGAAAGAATAAGAGTAGAAAGGTCTACAGTCATGCCCTGTTGGATCCTGCCACGAGACTTGATTGTTGCAATTTCAAAGTCTGTTGGTCAAAGTGATGGTCACTGCCTTGATCCATCAGGGGTAAGGGAAACCCAAAACCAGCATCCACTGGGTTTATATGTGCTCAGGTTTAGGTGGGAATGCCCAGGTACCTTCCCAGGGGCATGAAGGTAGGATTATTGGAATTTCACACTGAAGGATGTAATGCTGTGGATCACAAGACACTTCAGGAGTCTGACGGTTTAAGACAGTACAGCTGCCTCTCAGAGCTGAGAGGCAAAGCTGAGGCAACAATAAACCATGAGAAGGGGTGAATACCTTCAAGGCTACTTGTGAATGTCCAGATACTTCTGTGGAGGGGAGTTTTCATACCTGAGCCATTATGTAAGGGAGGACACTGGCATGATAAAAATCCCTCTCGTGGGATTTCCCTCTTCCCAGCCTTCTCCCTTACCTTGTTCAGCACCCAACTGTGGCCTCCTTTGATGGGTGTGCACTGCCCTCTTCACCTGGGTGGTTAAGAGGTCGATTGTTTGAGTCATTAACCAGTCCAGTCTCTCACATAGTGTTTCACCCAGTTTGTGGGATTTCTAGAGGCCCCTTCTTGTATAATGGTCCATTAGTCAGAGAACCAGGCAGCAGGATGTTTCAGTGCAATACGACAGTAGCATGGTCCTCTTATTCCTGGAGAACACTCAAATCACAGACTGTCATTAAAGTAGGTGGAATATATAGAAGGGTGAAAGCTCTTTTAACTGTTCTCCCAAAACATGGATCCATGCATGATTATGAAAGTCAAGGAGAAAGGTGTGAAGAGTTAAAGGGAATCAGATTGCACTTTTACGGATTTCTTTGGGACAGATTAAGACAGGCTTTCTACCTCTGAATTTCTGGGGTATATATCGACCATTTTATGTCAAAGAACTCTTGGGAAGACAATTCACTTTCTCTTAGAAAGTCTTCACAGAGCTCTAAGCTGACAGATGCAGTAAACAGGCTGGACACCCAAATCAGTGAACTGCATGACACCATGGAAGTGAGGGAAGTTTTTGTACAAGTAACTGGAGACAGGTGGACCTGATTTCTCTCTGCAGATCTCCAGAGGCTGTTTAGCAAATTTAAGCAGCCCCAATTTGAAGCTAGATGTACATAATGTTGATGGGTAAACACTTAATTTAGATGGATATTTTGGCAAAACTTATTTCTTCCTTGTGATCATCTTGAACCTGCTCACAGTACGTTCATGTATGTAACACAGCCAATCCAGCCTATTTGTCTTGTACACAGAAATTATTTCACACCATTTTCAGCACTGCACATACTGCTTAATGCTGGGGCATAAACTTCCTTGTTTGCATTTAACTAACTTCCAGGTCATACTGATAAACATATTAATTGAAATAACTTGTATCCCTCTTTCAACAGCATTTAAAACAAGACCTAGTACAGGATTCTGCAGGGTGCAACCCCACCTAAAAGGAGTAAGTGGAGGATAAAAGAGAGTCTGGGGCTGGAGGTGGTTGTGGTGTGGAGGGGGAAATTAGGCTGACTAACAATGCAAAGGCTGTTCCTGCTTGAATACTGATGAGCCAAGTTATCTATGCTGGCCACCTGCCTAACTATTTATTTCCTGCCAATGTTTGATTGCTTGTGCTGATCTTCGGGGAACTGTTATTGTGTGAATGCTGCTAAATGATTTTAATCTTTATTTTAATTCCTGTAAGCTTTTAATATAATTGTAAAAGATAATATGTGATTTGTGTGTTGTCTGATTGCTAAAACCTTTGTGCAGTAATAAATGAGTATTGAAATTCCCTATGGAAATTCTGGAATATAGCCAAAGGGCAGACAACTGTGGGTGAAGGCTTAACTGAACAGCAGCAAAGTGTTCCACTGTCCTTGCTGGAGGTGCACACAGAACACTTTGGTTATGTCAACATAGCACTCTTTATCTCTCCTCAGCCTGTGTAAGAGGCAGCTGTGGTCTGTTTTCTCGGCCTCTGTGCACTCATTCTGTTTTGACGTTATCTATAACTGCATAGCCAATCGTGAACACTTACAAGTCTTCCCAGGAGCTCAAATTCCCACAGCAGAGCTGTACCCATACTCAGGGACCACAAAACCCAGCCACTTCCTCGTGTTTCTTCTCTGCTCCTGAACATCATCCAGGGTATAGCACGTATTTCCCATAGTCTCAAGGCTGTTCTCCATGTCAGGTGCTGAACTCGGGCTCAATTCTTCATCCTACAGATCAGTAGCACAGGACTTCCACTACCATGCTGCTGTCCATAATGCTGCTTGGTCTGGACCAAATAGTATTCTCCAAAACAGTGATGAAGCCCCAGCTAGAAGGGCCAAACCAGGGCTAAGGGTGCAGCTTTTACATGACCGGACTATTTTAAGAAATGAGAACTTTTGCTGTATGAGTGAGAAATAGCTGGTGATGGTTGACAATATAGTTTAAAGAACTGGAACTGAGGAACGACTTTTGTTTAGTGTAAGCAGAAGAATGCGAGAAATGGTCTGTGCTGAGTCCTGGGAACTTCTTGTTTCTACTGACCAAGCAAAACTTCCACAGTCCATTTTCTGGATGGGGAGGAAGAGGTAAGGCACAGTCATGCCAGTGAGTGTGTGTCAGTGTGCTAGCCTGGGGCACTCTGTAGGTACGAATTCTGCAACACTCATGAATTCTTGTTGTCTAGCCTTCCCATCCACTTCTGGGAGGTCTAAAAATATTCCTTAGCATGGCTAAAGATGAAGGAATAACAAAATTTGAGGGCAAAAGAAAGTCATCATAAGTACCACATAAATCTCTCTCTCTCCCAGTATTTCTGCATATATTTATATATGTCCGTGTCCACAAACACACATATATACACACTCCATGTGTGTGCACATTTACACACACTGTAGCAGGTTTTGGCTACTCTGATTTAGAAATCCCCTTCCCCCTATGCAATTCCTGGAGCTCACTCACATGCTGGACAGACAATCATGCATTTTCAGAAGTCCAGAGCAGTGTCATGACTGAGCCACAGTCCTGGGCAGCCATCCAGTCCAGAGCCAGCCATCCCTGGGCAGCAGCCAAAACATGGGCTAAGGGTTCAGCACCCCAAAAAGAACCACAGAATTGTGTAAGTCATACCAGAATTTATAAAAATAGACAACCCAGTACAAAGCATGTAGAAAAATGTAATTCTAAAAGCATTTTATGCTGAGAGCAAATGTAAGCATGATTTTGGAAAGGTGGAATTTGCTGTGTGTTCCAAAAATACAGGTCAGGAAGGCAGGTTATCCAAAACACATACAGCAGAATATTTCTCCAGTACCATTACATATTAAGACCCATATCTCGTCCTAGTGGTAAAATGTTTCTTCGTATCTCCCAGTCACTAAAAAAAGTTTAATATTTCAGTCTTAAAAATTTAAATATTATCTACACTGCACCTTAGATGCCTTTACTGAGTGCCAGGAACCTGTGTGAGATCTGTACGCAGCAGTTGTTCTGTTCACACAGCTCTTCATCATCAAGCATAAGAATTTTGATATATCAATACAGTAAAAAATTATTCTAGAGTTACCACATAATTCAAAAGGGAAAAAAAAGAGTAAAATTGTGGTTTTTTCCTAACTGTCTTTTATTTATTTACTTTGTGTCTTCTGCTAATGCATGTGACCATGTGACCTCGCTGCTCTGCCCCGGTTGCTGCTACAGCAGTGTGTCAGGCACACCACCTGCTGTGTTTCAGTTACAGAGAGATGTAATCAGCAAAACTGGCTATCCTGTTTATTTCTCTTTTCTTCATACAACCATGTTCAGAGACCTGAACAATGTGATACCTATCATCTTCATATTTACTTTTGCCTTGAATAGTCTTCATTTTTTTATTACTCTAATAGCACTCAGAGATTTTAAGTAAAATAAAAGTTAAAAAAACCAAATGAACAAAACCACCAAAACAAAAACCAACCCAAGAAAACCCTCAAATCCAAGATGTATGTAACTGTGTTTGGCATAATTATGTGTGAACATGTTTACAGGGCAGACTGAAGCCTAACAGAGAGGTATGCAAACCAGCTTTAAATTGTACATATAAAATCATTCCACTTTGGCAGCACACCAGTCTGACATACAAAATCCATCACACACTAGTCAAAAGAGGCCAGCTCAAGGGAGAAGCTGTGGGAGACTGAGAAGGAAAAAAGCAACCACAAAACCTAAGCTGAGACTAGCTGTGTTACACATCTATTGCTGTCTTTTACTTGAATACATGTAGCTACGCACCGACAGGAGCCCCTGTCCAACTGCCTTTGGCCAGACAGTTGCTGCATTAACTGCAGGTGTAAGATGTGCAGGCTAAAACCACAGATTTCAGACAACATGCTGCCTCTACTTGCTGCTGTTGCTGCTGTAGCAGAGTCTGCTGAGGCTGTAGCAGATTAGCTGCAAGAGGACGCTTCCATGTGCAAAAACGTGAAGAAATCCTGCCTTCTCCTTGGGTGCATAGTGTTTATGCTTGTAAAGTCTACCATGACAAGAAAGATGATGTTACTTTAGCACCCCCAAACCAAGACCGGGCAGTCAGATGAAAGTGGTTAAATTACTGAAGCCTGTTTTCACTTTCACAATTGGTACAGTTATGTATCACCTCAAATTGAAAACCAGCTTTTCTGTCCTCTCAGATACAGCTAGTATTTAAACATTTATACACAGCACCTAGAGAATTCTTACCATTGCTCAGGAGACTTTGAACAACCTTGATGTTCATGTTCATTGTAACTCAATTTGGTTTATGCTTTAGGTTTTCTTGGTTTGCTTTGTTTTTTACTCCAGTTTATTGCTTAGCTTTAAAAGTCATGCTGATAGAGTTAGCCACACTAGTATCTGTTGTCCTGCAAATAAAAAAAAAATCCATTAAATTTGCAATGTATATGTTACCACTTGACACTTTGAGCATTCACAAGACACCTAAAATCAGAATGGGAAATTCAGTTCACACCTGATTCACAGAACAATTGAGGCTGGATGGCACCTGTCAAGATCATATAATCAAACACTGCCCACTTGAAGGGTCAGGTAGAGCAAGCTGTATCTGACTGCATATTGAATGTCACCAAGGATGGAGATTCCACAACGCCTCTGAGCAACCAGTTCCTGTGTTCCATCACCCGCACAGTAAGAATTTTCCTAGTTTTAAGCAGAAGTTCCTGTTTCATTTTGTGCTCATTGCCTCTTGTCTTGAACCTCGGCTGCTGATGACAACTCTTTAAGCCTGGCATTTCAACCAGCTTTCAGTCCGCTTCCCTGTCCATTCATTTAGCCCATACTTCATTAGCTGTCCATGAAAATACTACATCTCAGCTTCCTAAAGCTGAGAAAAACATCATCTAGTGCTCTACCTTTCTACATCAAGAGGGACTTCTACTATAACAAAACACAAAATGCTAGACAAATTATAAAAATTTAAATTAGAACAAGGACTTCTACAAAAAATGGAGAAAACAACCAACCTTCTACCTGAATCTGTTTCAAATGGCTAATTTGAACTTCATAATAAGCTATAGTAAAACTTTTCAACTTACTCTAACTAGTACAACTCTATACAGAACCAGACTATGTAAATTCATTCTATTCTGGGAAAGACTAAGGATGAGAGAATGGAATATAAAACCCCTCACACCATACCCATTCATTTTTTGTATAACAATCCTTGTTTTTCCCCTGCTATCTTATTTCTGGCAACTTTAGTCCTGAAAAATGTATTTTACTTTATGTATGACAGGGAGAAAAATGAACTCTGGTTTCATAGGTTTACATAGTTCCTCTACCTGTAACATTAATAAAAGAATAAATTTAAATATCTTTTGTCAATAATCTAGTGACAATTATACATGTTGAAACATTCTTATTACATCAGTTTTCAAATACAACCACATATGCTGTGAACATTAATGCTTGCATTTTGAACTTAAACTATCCCTTATATGTTCTCTCAAGATAACCTTCCCCGAAATTACAAAGAAAAGCTACATCTATTAAAAACATCCAAAAATAATGCTAAATATATTTTTTCTAGAAGAAAGTAATCTTGAGATTGACGCCTTTTAATTCCCTTGCTCCCAGAACGCAACATGGAGAAACATTTTAATTATACCTACAAGTTCCACCTTCACTGCTAGGTTTGTGTAATAAGCCAAGCTTACAGAGAGTTCTCTCATTCCTATCCCCTCACAGCAAAAAATAGTACCGTAGAATTTTATAGGCCCATCTACTGTTTAGTGGCACAACAGCTGTTACCAGCTGGAGATGCTTTATGTTCAGTTGAACTGCATTAAAAGGCATTTCCCTAGTCGCCTTAGAATGAATATTTTTTAATTCTTCTCACGACATTTTATAACTTCAAGACCCTCTTTTGAAAAAAATTCAAATTGCAACTACAGATTGGAAAGATTAAATGGCTTTTGATTGTATTTTAACAGAAAGAGTGACACCAAGTATTATAAAAACCCCATAAGCAAACTACAGAGCTTTTTAAAATCTCTCACCAGATCATTGAGATGCCATTAGCAGAGTAGTACATCTTACCTGTCATTTACTATAGCTGAGAGATTTTGACTGATTTCACCTGAATAAGAAGGCCTTCTGCTTTTCAAGGATATTAATACAGACTCTTGAAACAAACTTTTCAGAAGAAAGTAACTGGAAACTGAGCAACACGAACCACATAGTTTTTAAGTGTTTCACCAAACAGATGTACTACATTAAAAAGGTGTCAAGCTTTCCAAAATTTTTTAATTTGGCTCTGGAAAAGAGTTCACATCCAAACTAAACACCAGATGAATATCAGGGGGACAAAAGAAAGGTGAGGATTTCCATAACAGCAAGAAGCGAGGCTTTCCTTCATTCATGCAAATCCCTGTCATGTCAAGGGATGCAAGTGGGCTGCTCCACGAGGGAAAGCGTGCTGAGGGAACAGCAAGACAGGCACAAGGCAGTATCCTCACCAACAAAAAGCACAGTCCCACCATACACAGACCAATACACACAGTCCCCCACCTCAAGAAAAAGAGCAAAGCAGGCCTGGTGACAGGAAATACATGGACAGTGGCTATTACATTTTACCTATTGAGTACACATTAAATAATGAGGGAGCTGCTAATACACTAAGAGGTATCAATACAGTCCTCCCAATTAACCCTTCATATAACATTTCCCAATTCTTTTTACAGGAACTTTTGTATGAACATGACCACGGAAAGCATTGAAGAAAGAGGTCAGCTAAAAACTGACTCTGTGTGGTCTGCCCAACTTCACTTCTGTTTGATACCAATGTTGACATACCAAGAAACGAGGCCTCAACTTTTCTCCCCTCAAAGTTAATGCATGAATTATCTAACAGTAAAACAAGAAATCAAGTTTTGTGCTTTTCAAAAGTTACTGCTCACTAAAAATAAATACCAGGCAGACTTTAAAAATAGATTTTATTTAGTAATTGCAAAATTATACATTGAACTGGATATTTGGAAATTAATCCTACAATAGCCTAAAACGCATTTTTAAAAGATAAACTGATGGTTAATTGTAAAAGCCTAGTCCTGTCACACCTCACACTTAAACTGTAATGAGCACAGGAGGTTATTACAATTTTTAAGTAATTGATTCGTATTTCATACATATAGGTCATTATTAATTCACTATCACCTCAATGATAAGTTTAGGTTCTACTGTACAAAGGCTATTTATACAAAGAAATATGGAATCTACACAATATCCTAAAAATCAAAGTGCTTCTGAGGCTGTGTGGTGCTCAATGCTAAAACCAATGTAAGCAAATTAAAATAGTACAGATGAAGTTTATAAATTACTAAATTCTCCAGCATATGGAATACATACAAAACAAGTCTACAAAAACATGCATGTGACTGCAAATTGATAATTAAACAATAGATAAATAGCAGAATATCCATAAAATAATAAATTATTGTCTCCACTTTGAACAACGGAGGCAAGCATTATTAAAGCTAGAGAATACCAGCCAGTTTAAAACATATTTATTTAAAATTTTAGATCTCTCCTCAGACCTGTTTGTGGATTAAAAGCCTTAAATTATTTATCTTGTGGTGTTTTATTTCCCCTTCAACATAGCTTAGCACCCTCTTGCTTCTGCAACAATAAAACTAAAAGCCTTCCTCTGATTTCAGCAATTCAGTGTTACTCTTTAGCCAGAGCCAGCTTTAAACAGACATGAAAACACACGAAATATTTAGGATAACCTCACAAAATACCAGTCCATACATGCCTTTGCTCCAATCTTAAAAGCTGCTTTAAACTAAGTACTGATTTTCATTCTTTGCGACTCCTTCCTCCACTGAGTGTGTTACCCACAGCTCAGATACAATTTTAAATTTTTTCCCAAATGTTCTCCTGAGTGCTTTCATCTCTTCTACCCGTGAATGATCTTCTCCTACAACAACATGGGAGACACCCTCTTCGAGCTGAGAAACTACTTTTGCACCATAAAAACGGAGCTCCAAAGCTCTAATTGATAGTGTATTTCCAGGGATTTTGCTTCTGGGCTCATTAACATCAGCGTAACAGTCCACATAAATAGTGCTTCCTCTGAATAAACCGAGCTGACAACTGTTCCACCAATAACGTTCTTCTAGCTCTGCAATCAAGTGCAGAGGCATTGCCTTATTGTCTTTCATTCTTGAGAACACTTCCTTGAGCTGTGCAACATCTGTGTTTGCTGTGTAACTGTCTCCATAACAATCATACTCACGAGCAAAATGTTCTTTTGTGTCAGGAGACATGTGAATCATAAAGGCTGGTTGCCAAGGCACCAGCATTTTGGTTTGAAAACACTGAAGGAGCCACTCTGCCCTCACCACATCATATTTGTTGGAAGCAATGATGTTTTTCACTCTGACATTCTCAGCTCCTACGATGACACAGTAAGTCTCCGGCCCCGGGTTCTGCACCACACTGCCACCACATTGAGCTATTCTGCTTTCCAGCTCAGACTTCGAGTATTTTCCCGTTCCTGTCATAACACAAAACTCAACATCTTCAAATACATTTGAAACCTTGCTTACACTAGAAAGATCAGGAGCTTTAAATTGCTCAGCTATGCCAATTATCTTCCTCACCTTTGAAACAGTTTTCCTTTTTTTCTCATGTGGCTCATCATACTCATCTACATGAAGGTGCTTAGATGCCAGCTTTCCTTGCGCTTTGCTTCTGAGGTCTTCTAACATGTCTGAAGTCATGCACTCATACCACTCTTTGTCTTCCCTTATCTTCTCAATTCGGGGGAATCTCAAAGTACAGTCAGTTTTGTACATATCACTGTCAACAATCTCAGCTGCCTTGATCTGAACTATGACAGAGTTGCAAGGTTCAATGTACATTTCAGGTTTTTCAGTTCCACACAAAATGTTACCAGGAGGGTCCTTCCTATGGTAGGGTTTCCAGTGTTTAGCCAGTTTCAAGCCTAGATCATACAACTCTTTCATAGTATATCCAGAGCCAACACGACAAATGGAGTGGAAAATGGTCGGTTTTTCATTTGGAGGGGGTGTCTCTGCAATAGCGCATAGAAAATGAGACATCATTCCACCACGAGACCCCTTCCCCCAGTAACCACCAACAATTAAAAGGTCCAGTTCATCCATCAGGCCATTGACATATTCTGGCTTGATTTTTAACCACCCTTCCCCACGTTTGTCAGGCTTGTATGTGGACATGGGATCTTTTACCATAATCCCTTCCTCTCTGTTATCTATTGCTTCATTTAAAGCATCAATTACTTCTTTTCTTGTTCTGGCACTTCTCTTATGGACAACATGTATCCTGCCCTTTACCGGGGTAAATACACTACTTAATATTTCATATCTTTTGCTGAGTACTTCATGCCCCAACTTCTGATCATTAACCATCAATACATCAAATACACAGAAGCAGGTCTGCAGATCAGAGTCCTCCACCATTCTTTTTATGTCAAATTTGTTTCCTTTTTGCATAAAGGTTTGTGTCTCAGGATTGTAAGCCATCATTTCACCATCGAGAATGCAATTTTGTATATTGCTCTTAAATACATTATGAATAAATGGTGTTAATGAACCTTCAAGGGGTGAAGCACCAAACTGCTGAGTATAGTCAAACCCATTTCGGGAAAAATACTTGTACACATCCCCATCTTTGTGCATCTGCATACGTTCACCATCCAGCTTAGTTTCTAAGTAGAATGTCTGGTTACTCATTTGTTTCTCAATTTGCTGGACATCTGCAATAGCAGCAAGCATTGGTTTAAAGGCAGAAAACAACATGATAGAAACATCACTAAGTGAGACAGAGGGATCATGCAGTTGTCTGCAAACTTTTTCCAAATCGGTAGTAACATTGTGCAATTCAACAGCATCAGGATGAAAAATAGAAAATATAGTTTGTTGACTAACTCCGAGCTTTAGATCCTTTATAATCATTCGGATAAGCCACTTTTGCTCTAGTGCTGTGCTCTGGGTAATTAACTGAAGAAGACTTTTCTTTAACTGACCCTTGTTTTTAGCAGCATTATTATTAGCTATTGCATCTAAGTGTTCATTGACTTGTTCTATTGTCAGTCTGCCTTGTTTTGGGCTCCTAGGTTTTAGCACAAAGTATGCGATCATTGCAAAATCTCCAGCATCTCCACGTGAGCCTGTAGGTGTTCTGTAATTTAAAAGCTTCGCAGCATCCTTTCCATCTTTTGGTAAATGAAGCAGTTCAATATAGAGTTTTGCAAGCATAGTCTCTTTAATTCCATATGCCATCCTTTCTCTTTCCAGCTGTGGGAGAATAAGTCGCATAGCTGGGTAAAAGGAATCTGTGACGTCTTTCTCTTTTTGATGAAGTGCATCATGGAATTTCCTCCAGGAATCCAGAAAATCCTTGAAATACTTGGTTTTCTCTGGACGAGATTTACAATTCTGTATTCGCTCCAGAGTAGAACACAGATCTGCAAAAGGCACGTGAGAGGCCACTGTTTTTTTAGGAGGAGGCTGCGAAACAGGTGCAGAAGCCATCAGTCTGTTTTTCACTGGGAACAAAACAAAATTATATAATTATAAACAAAACGCCACAACGTTATTCTGTCTAAACAAACCCCCATCTCTAACTATGATTTACTGTTTTTCTCATTTTTCTAACTAAGATCTAACCACTATCTTAAAGGTCACCAGCTGGTTCCACTGTCCTCCGTTAAGGGTCAAACTCAGCAGCGAGGCTGCGACACTGAAACACCGGCATCACCTAGACAGAGGTGTGCACGGCAGGAGAAGGCTCCCGCTGCTGCCCAGGCGGGACCTTTCACTGCTGGGAGACCGAACTCCTCCTCCGCCTTCCCTGAGAGCGCAGCTTGCCCCCGACACCACCCGCCTCGGCCCCTGACGCCCGGCTGCTCCGTGCCGGCGGGGGGAGCGGTGTCCAACGGGGCCGGACGCCGCTCCCAGTGCTCATCCCGCGGAGAGGGACCGCACCCGCGCACCCCGCATTCCCCACACGGCGATGCCGTGGCCACAGCGCGGGGGGTGCGGACACGGCCCGCGGGACACCTCCCGCTCCGCACGGGACCTGACAGCCGGGACGATGGAGGAACAGCCACCCCAGGGCAGACTCACGGGGAGCGGCGGCTACCTGCGGAGCCGGGGGACACCGGCCTCGCCCCACCCCGGAAAAGGCGGACGGACCTGTGACGCTGCGGTCCGCGCTCCTCCCCCGGGCCGGGGCGGGGAACGGTGGCAGAGCCCGGGGCGGGGAAAGGCGGGGAGAGAAGCGAGAACGGCCGGGCTTTGCCCTGGAAGCGGAACCGCGGCTGCGGTGACTTCCTGCCTCGGGAGGAAGAAGCGGTGGTTGAAGTTGCGCGTCGGGGTCTGCGCTGGCCCGAGGCACCGGCGGCGGCCGCCCGGGAGGATGCGGCGGGTGGGTCTGGCGGCGCCTCGGGCCCGTCGCGACCGCGGCACGGGAGGGGCGGTCCCGGCCCCGTGAGGCCGCGCCGGGGCGAGCGGGAGCGGGGGCGGCCGCCGGGTTTGGGGTCTCGCCGGGACTAAACGCGGCTCTTCCCCGGAGCGGCGGCAGGCGGGACGCTGTCCCGGGCGATGTGTGGTTCCTGTGCCCGCACAGCGGGACGTGCCTGCCGAGGAGCTGCTCCCGTGGCAGCGCCGATAAAAGTTCCTGCAGGTGCCTTCCTGCGAAGCCCCGGGAGATCTTTAGCTTCTTGGCAGCAAGGTCTTGCTCCAGTGTTTCGTTTGTCTCCACTGCCATATGGAACAATTCCTGCAAATGGGTGCTTGTAGAAGGTGGGGCTAATGGTAACTGTAGTGTTCTTAATGGGCCAAGTGATTGTTTTGAAAAGGCTGAACTGGGTGTTTCTCTTAAGTCAAAAAGGAAATAATTTAGCAAGCTTGAAAATTATTGTTTTAGGAACCTATGTTCCCTCGAAAGTTAAGGTTCTAATATAGCCAACCTGTATTTGTTGTTGTTTGGGTTGTTTTTTTTTTACACGGTAACATCGTAATTCAACACATTGAATTATGATGATACTTGTAACATTTGTCAGCCGGGAAAAGTACCACGCGAGTTAAGGGGAAAACATTTTCAGTTCTGAATGTGTACAACTTGATGCAGAGCTGTAGATGCTGGCTGTTTGAAGTAAGTAGGACAAGTGACTCGTTGATTTTAAAGCCAGAGCCATTAAACGTGTGACGCTTAAGTTATTCTTACTGTACTTCTTTCCTTTGTTAGGAGTCACTACTTTGCTGTTGCTTTTCTCCTTTTTTTTTTTTTT
>VZRS01014134.1:0-45715 GCA_013398055.1 Ifrita kowaldi | reverse complement strand
TGGAAGCGGAACCGCGGCTGCGGTGACTTCCTGCCTCGGGAGGAAGAAGCGGTGGTTGAAGTTGCGCGTCGGGGTCTGCGCTGGCCCGAGGCACCGGCGGCGGCCGCCCGGGAGGATGCGGCGGGTGGGTCTGGCGGCGCCTCNAATATAGCCAACCTGTGTTTGTTGTTGTTTGGGTTGTTTTTTTTTTACACGGTAACATCGTAATTCAACACATTGAATTATGATGATACTTGTAACATTTGTCAGTTGGGAAAAGTACCACGCGAGTTAAGGGGAAAACATTTTCAGTTCTGAATGTTTACAACTTGATGCAGAGCTGTAGATGCTGGCTGTTTGAAGTAAGTAGGACAAGTGACTCGTTGATTTTTAAAGCCAGAGCCATTAAACGTGTGACGCTTAAGTTACTCTTACTGTACTTCTTTCCTTTGTTAGGAGTCACTACTTTGCTGTTGCTTTTCTCCTTTTTTTTTTTTTTTAATGAGTGTCTCTGTAGGATTTTAGTACTAAGAAAGCGTGTTTTTCTTGTCCTTACTAAGCTTGTAGGTTTTCTTCTGGATCATTTCCCCTCTCTGAAACTAACCTTTTACAGTTGAGGACTTAATATTTCTGCTTACAGATGTCTTCTGAATAAGTATGAGTAAATGTAACACTTGTGCAAATCTTGTCTGTATCTGGAAGAGGTAGAGTCTAGGAAAAGGAAGTGGAGACAAACAGATGTCATTAGGTATTTCTTAAGAACACAGAGAAATATTTGATTTTGTCTGTTTGTTTTGAAATGCAAAGGATTACAGTGAGTGTTAAGACTTTTTTTTTTAAAGCTCTTTAATGAGGAAGCAGCCATTAAACACCTGATGGTGCTTCTTAGCACTAACTTTAAACCTATTTATGTACTAGAAGCTAGTTTTAAGGAGACAGTGTCATGTTTGTTTTTATGCACTATGTATATATGCTATATTATTATTAAAGTTATTATAATTATGTATGTATATTATTATAATATTACAGTATTGTTATATACTGTGTATTGTGTATATAGTCCAGGACATTTCATTGTGATTCTTGGACTTCATTATAAGATGTTTTCAAGTCATCAAATGTTTCAAACAAGCATTCAGCTTGATAGGAGGAGCATGAGAAGCACAGTTTCATTAGTGAAGCAGTTGTAATTTCTAGGGGCTTTGGCGCTTATCACTTCTTAATTTTCTTTCAAGTAACAAGATAAACAGTAAATTAGATGTGTAATTCAAAACAATTTTACTCGAAATTCATAAATGGAATTGTTTTTCAGGCAGAGATGAAGCCTGGGAAATCATCACATCTAAAGGTAAATGTTTTATGATATGATTAGTGTATGAAAATGGTACCTTTTTAATATTAAAATGTAGACAAAGACAAAACAACAGATACAAGAGTCATTTCAGCTGCCATTTAAAATGAACAAAAGATTGTTCCCCAATACTTTAAATATACACTTGAATTTTTGTGATTTTTTTTTTTTGTTGATAATGGCATTAACCATTTAAAAATAGCATTAGGGCAAAGCAGAATATTGTTAAAACGCCTTGATCATAAAGAGTTTATTTTTTCTCAAATTTTTTATTGTCGTGAGTGATTTGTATTTTCAGTGGTTACCTAATTTTGGGATGTGTAGCTCATCTGGTAGAACACAGAGGTCTGCAGTAGTTCCTAGGCTGTGGATTCGGCAGCGGAGATGTATAGATAGAGAAATGTGTTTGTGTCAATATATGCGTATATCCCAACACAAAGCTGAAACTCACCACTTCCAAATGTCCTTTCTGTTTTGAGAGACAGTACAGTTCTGAGGCAGTGTAAGCCACTGGTACAACACCAGTCTCTGGCTAAGTCTTACTTTCATTAGGTCTTAACGTTGAGTTGGGCTCCATTGCTGTTCCTATGTGGTAATGGTTTCCACAGTAAAGCTTTGTATTTCAGTACTGTCTTCTGCTGGTCGTTTAAGCTTACAAGCATCACCAAATAAATACTTGTAGGAAGTATCAGGATTCTGAAAGGCTAGCTTTTCTAATGCACATTATCAGAGGGACAAGAGGAAAAATTGTTTTAAAAATGCCCTTATGCTTATATTTACCTAGCCTTTAACTTAGTTTAAATAATCAGTGATTATGAAATACAGTGAATACTGTAAAATGGGATGTGACTCCCTGTTATAGGAAAATTGTGTTGTTTTCAAAGTTGCAACAATTACTTGAAATACAACAGTGCTGTAATACAATATTTCTTCCAAAAATATAAATCTTTTTTTTTAATTGATGCAAGAATGCTCTCCCAAGAACTTAAAGGGGTGAATGCTTCTTGCTGTTACTGGGACATCAGTCGGTTATGGGGTAAGTCCGTGGCTGGTTCTTGTAGTCTAGAAACAGAAGCAATCTTGTCTAGAAAGAGGATCGGGTTTGTCAAGGTGGTGGGTCTGCTCTGTTTCTCAAGTTGACCATATCAGACATCAAAGTCTAAATTCACTTTTCTCCCACTCTCACGCCTTTTCCAGATTTTTCTGGCTCCCTATTAGTCACAAAATTAGAGATGCAAGAGAAATGTAACACATGCTGTTCGTAATTCAAGACAGAGTATTTCCATCATAAGATGTTACATTGTAAACTGCTTAAAAGGTTTATAATTTCCCATCCAGCACACCAGGAGTGGGAAATAAAGACCAAGAAGAGAATTCCTTGTGTGTGTGTGTTGTCTTGCAGTATGTTGAACGGTCTCAAATCTCACAATTCAAAAAGTGCTGACCTTACTGCTCACTGAATATTACTGTATTAGATTACCCTTTTTATTTCTGTCCTTTAAGTGGAAATTTTGTTCTATTTGTATCATCTTCTACTGTCCAAGATAGTGTTTGGAAGGTCTGTTGCTTTGAGCTCCACAGAAAGTGTGGATTGTAGCTTTATTGAGAATGAGCTTGTATTGATTTGGCTTAGAGTCTCTTCTAGGCCTGTGTGCTTGTTTGAAAAACCATCCTTTTCTGCTCTAGTGATCTTTTAATTGTTATTGTAAGGTGGTGAAGAACCTATGAGAAACTTTTATCTTAGTTCTCTAGCTAACAAATCTTGCAGTAAGATGTGAAGGCCTGGAAATGATTGAACTAGTGAAGTTTCACATAGCTGGGAAAAAAACTTTAGTAAATAGTAATGTAATTGTTCAGTATTACAGAGTAGTCAGCTTTATTTAAATACATAGTGAGTGTGAAACATTTGTGACTGTGTGGTTTGCCCTTCCTGCTAACTACTTGCTGTATGTTAAGCTTTCGTTGTAGGATGTACTGGTTTTGCAACTCCAGTAGCAAAGTATTTATATATACCTATATATATATATGCCTATATATATATAAAAGAAGTAATCACACAGCAGCAATATGTCAGTAGTATAGCATTTTGATAATATTAGCCTGCTGAAATAAAAATGGGAGTGGTGCCCTTCTCATGAAAGTAACGTGGCTTATAAAATCAGCTCTAGGTATCAGTCTCCAAATAATAATCCTTAGTGTATGTGGGATAGCCATTGCAAAACTTAATCACTTTAAGTGAGATTTTTATTACTTCTTTGTCTCCTAGTAGTTTTGTTTAACAGTGGGTCTCTTACTCTTGGGAATATCTTGTTAACAAAGCATTTTTAGAGTTTCTTTCCTTTTTTAAGAAAGTCAGCAAAATGTCGAATAGCGTAGGTAAGGAGAATGGTTTTACTGTCTCATTATCAATGCTCTTACAGTCTTGAAACGTAATGCAGGAAATGTTTGTTAACTTCTTTGGGAAGTTCTCTTAGAAATTGAAGTAGCTACTTTATATGTCTTCTAATCATTGTGAGTTTTTTAAGGGGAACGGATCACAAGAATTAAATTTTCATATAGACAATATTTGTACATACTTGGATGTGGATAATAAACATGAACTTATAAATAATATAAGAGAAAAAAGTTGGGATAATTGCTCTTTTAGACTACTTTATATTTCACCAGTCTTATGTATTTGGGGTAGATACACTATATAAAAGCTTAATATCACATTGGTTTTGGTTAATACATGAATCTTAAGATGTGACAGATTTATTTTTATTTCTGATTTATTTCCAAATTTTGCATAAAATAGTTAGAGATGGCAGTTTTTCCTGGTCAGATTGGGTGCTCATATCTGTGGAATGCAAAAGGCTGTAGCTGCGGAGCTCACCCTTTATCACTGGAGCCTACCAATATGGCTGGTGTGAAATGCTTGGATGCATCTCTGCATGTCAGACTCCTTTGGAGTTTGAATTCAGATTATTGCTGTGCTATATCATTTTAGGAGATTATAACTTTGTGCCCAAAGTGCAACTATTATCTGCTATATAACTTAGTGTTCTCAAACAAGTGAGTTTGTGTTGTCCCTTCCAGGTGTGATTATTCAGTTCAGTGGCAACTGAATGGTTACTGTAGTTTTTGTGTAGGTTTGGCAGTTTTTCTCTGTTTCCACATGAACCAGGAGTGAATACTGTGGGATCTTGTGTGGATGCTGGGAGACATAACTATCTCTTTTGGTTGGAAAGAAGGTTTAATCTGTTGTCATTAACATCACTCTCCTCATTTTATGCTGTATGTTTTTGTCATGAGTCTGTTTTCATGCTTGGTATTTTCAGCAGTGCTTTCAATGACCAGAGAATAATGTAGTTAGCTGACTGTTTTCAGTGGTCTTGCATGATGATAAAATCTTCCATCCTGCTAAAGACTTAATGCGGATTACTGATCTGATAGTGGAAAATGATTGTTATAAATCAGAAGCAATCAAAATACAGCAAAAACTGCTGTCACAAATGTAACTACAATGTGGTATCTTAGTATAGAGGAGTCTCTCTCTTCTGAGCAGTTCAGGTGTTGCTCTGTCACCACAGTTGATTGAGATGCTGAAAGACAGCCACTAACCCATAGCAGTGCTGGGATGTGTGGTGAGCCTCCACTGGCTGCAGAGTGATGGGCACAGGCTTACTGTGTCTACTTAGCAACTTAGAAATAAAGGCTATTTTTGTTTGTGTTCTCTGACTTTTAGAGTTACTTATATGAGCAGCTTTGACAAACTGGTGGTAGTCTGTATGGTTGTTCTCTTGTTTACCAGGAAAGTCTGAAGGAAAGCAGAAGTTACTGTGGTCTCAGTCAACCAATCTTCTAGTGCTGTTAATGGACTTTGCCAGCAGAAACACTGTAAATGGGATTTTGAAGAGTTCTAAAGCCTTTCCCTTATGTTTGCTTTTCTGCTTGTTTTACACAGTCAAATGGTTTCCAAAAGTTCAAAGGGAGTTTGCCACCGAATTTTATGTTAATGCTCCAATACATTGACTTGCCATTAATCTCCTGCAAGTACAAATGCTTAAATTGCTTCCTTTTTCTTTTCCCTATATTTATATCTATACATTTGGGTTCTTTTGCAGGATTTACTTGGAGTAAGAGATCACTGACTTCTACAATGGAAAAATCATGGATGCTTTGGACCTTTGTTAAAAGATGGCTACTAGCTTTGGCTTCCTGGTCTTGGAGTCTCTGCCGTATTTGTCTTCTGCCCTTGATAGTGACTTTTCACTTGTACGGAGGCATTATACTACTTATATTAATATTTGTATCAATAGCGGGTATATTATATAAATTCCAGGATGTTCTGCTTTACTTTCCTGAACAGCCCTCTTCATCACGCCTTTATGTTCCTATGCCTACTGGTATACCACATGAAAACATCTTCATCAAAACCAAAGATGGAGTTCTTCTCAATCTTATTCTGCTGAGATACACAGGGGACAATGCAGCATATTCTCCAACCATCATTTACTTTCACGGGAATGCAGGCAACATTGGCCACAGGTTGCCAAATGCTTTGTTAATGCTGGTGAACCTGAAAGTAAACTTAATTCTGGTCGATTATAGAGGGTATGGAAAAAGCGAAGGAGAAGCAAGCGAAGAAGGCTTGTACTTAGATTCTGAGGCTGTCTTAGACTATGTGATGACTCGGTCTGATCTTGATAAAACAAAAATTTTTCTTTTTGGCCGTTCCTTGGGGGGAGCAGTAGCTATTCACTTAGCTTCTGAAAACTCCCATAGGATTTCTGCCATCGTGGTGGAGAACACCTTTCTTAGCATCCCATACATGGCCAGCACTTTGTTCTCTTTCTTTCCGATGAGGTATCTTCCATTATGGTGCTACAAAAATAAATTTCTGTCCTACAGAAAAATCTCTCAGTGCAGAATGCCTTCTCTCTTCATCTCTGGGTTGTCTGACCAGTTAATTCCACCAGTTATGATGAAGCAACTTTATGAATTATCCCCAGCTCGGACTAAGAGATTGGCGATATTTCCTGATGGAACTCACAATGACACTTGGCAGTGCCAGGGTTATTTCACTGCACTTGAACAGTTCATCAAAGAAGTAATAAAGAGTCACTCCCCTGAAGAAATGGCAAAAACATCTTCTAACGTAACAATAATATAATTGATATTCTTCTTTGGGGTGGGGTGGGGCAAGTACCTGCACTGTACCTTGATTTGTGATAAGTGGTAAAAGAATGTCTGTTTTTAAATGTATGTCATGTCTGTACTTGCCTAAAGAGTGAAATTAAACTTGGAAAGGTCTGATATTTTATTAAGGTGTTCCAGATAACTTTTACATTTGCAGCATTGTAAATGAACCATTTTATGTCTTTCTCATACGTTTTGGTATCTCTGTCCATATATGCCATTTGTTTGATATGTACAACAGATGCTATTAAAGAAACTTGCTACAAAAGTAGTACAGAATGTATTTAGAACAACGGGAGGCTCTTCAGTATTCACTGCTGTATGTGTGAGCTTTTTGGACAGCCATGGTTAGCACAATGATTTGTTGCTTCTCCTAGAGTTTATTTAAAGTGTGCCATGCATGAGATTAGTGTTTTATTTCTTGAAATTTTATATTATGCAAAGTGGGAAGTCTTTATGTGCTAAATAATATAAAATAACATAAATGGTAGAGTATACTTGCAGGTATACTATCCTGGGTTATTACTGGTTTTTATGGTTATGCAAAATTACATATGTCAAACTGCAGCTGACGATGAAAAGATACTTGCCTTGTTTTCATTTACGATTTGTGTTATAATAGTGCACAGAAGGTTGTATGTGCCTAACATTGTGACTTCAGGATTTTACCCAGGCAATTTTTCCATGGAAAATAGAAGTAACTTTCAGAAAGAGATCAGTGCAATCTAAGCTCCTTTCTGCCTCAGGCTCTCCTCACTACTGTACAGGCAATCTATTTGTTATTACTAGTCTGCTTGTGCATTTGAGGTGGTGTTTCTCAAGGCAAAATGAGTGGTCATACAAGGTAAAAGTAGGTTTTTGTGTTCAGACTTTGGCACTGGTGTAGTTAAACGTTTGTGCCCTTTATTTATACCTCCTAAAGAAACAAATTCAAACAATGACTAGTGATCACATGATTAGAGATTAATGTGTACAGTTGTTACAGTAAGGATAATGAAAATGAGCGGAAGTCGTAGGTGGCCATATCCTTGAGGGTAGGAAGGGTCTGCAGATACTGACTGACAGGAGCAATGAGCCAAGGCCAACTGCATGAGGTTCAGCAAGGCCAAAGGCTGGGTCCTGCACTTGGGTCACAACAACCCCATGCAGTACTACAGGCTGGGGGAAGAGTGGCTTGAGAGCTGGTCCGCGGAAACAGCCAGCTGGATTTAAGCCAGCAGTAAGTCCAAGTGGCCAAGAAGGCCAATGGCATCTTGGCCTGTATCAGCAATAGTGTGGCCAGCAGGACCAGGGCAGTGATTGTCTCCCTGTTAGTGGCCCTGGTGGGGCCACATCTTGAATCCTGTGCTCAGTTCTGAGCCCCTCACTACAAGAAAGATATTGAGGTGCTGGAGCGAGTCCAGAGATGGGCAGTGGAGCTGGGAAGGGTCTGGAGCACAAGTCCTGTGAGGAGCAGCTGAGGACTCTGGTGGTGTTTAGTCGGAGGGTGGCTCAGGGGAGACCTTATCACTCTCTACAACCACTTGAAAGGAGGCTGTAGCAAAGTGAGGGTTGGCCTCTTCTGCCATGTTTCAAGTGCAAGGATGAGAGGAAAAGGCCTTGCATCAAGGAAGCTTCAAATTAGATATTATAAAACGAATTTCACTGAAAGAGTGGTTAGGCATTGGACTAAGTTGCCCAGGGAGGTAGTGGGATCGCCATCTCTGGAATCGTTCAAGAGACATCTGGATGTGGCACTTGGGGATTTGGCTTAGGGGTGATTATGGTGGTGTTAGGTTGATGATTATACTAGATGACCTTGAAGATCTCTTCCAACCTTGATGACTGTGATCAAAGATGTGCTGTTAGTCTCTAATGGAGCTTGGGAGCTGTTCAAATCTCTTCTGCAGGTTTAATTTCTCATCTGCTGCAGCTGAGTTTGCCTCTTCAAAATATTTTTTTTTTTAATGGAAAGAACAAATTGGAAAATCTCCCACACAATCTGTAAAGTTGCCCTTTGGATTCAAAATTTTAAATCAACTTTTCTGCCATGTTGTCCTGATTCAGAAGAGTGTCTCAGCACACACTTAAAATCTGTTTCCTGAGGGACAGTCATATTTTAAGCTTGTGCTTTAGTTTTCTGGTTGAATAAAACTGCTTTCCTGAACTGGTGCCTTAATGGTTATGCCTCCTAATGGAATCATAGTTCTTACATACACATGGGTAATAGTTGGCAGCAGTTTGTATGATACATCTTTTCGTACGCGTGACTTTTTTTTTTAATTTTAAATTTCGTAATAAACGTACACATACCAGAAGTTGCTGCTTTCTCTGGTAAGTATCTTTTGTGATACTATTATTAAGGTTTTCTTAGAGTTGACTGAAAAAACTACATCTTTGTGGATCTATAGACCTAAAAACATAGAGCATAGTTTTGAGTCTGAGTGAAGCCAAAACTATCTTTTTAGCCTTACAGTGGTGGTATATTTTTTTTTTCTTTTGATGAGGAGGGCACATGGGCAAGGTATGTTGGAGAAGTTTGGCTGGGGGTTGGAAGATGAGGCAGTGTTTGTATAGCAGAAAGGAGTTGATAGACATAGCATTGCCTTTCCCTGATGTATTCTACAGTGAGATGTGAGCTGCTTGCATAGATTGCTTCATCTACTTCACGTTGCTTTAGGATAAAGATGGAGGGAGAGAAGGAAAATTAGCAGTCGAATACTGCTTTTCTAAAAATCAGTTGATAAAGCCAGAACAGTAGATTAATTGTTGGAGACAGAATAAAGAGAAAGTAATTGTTTCAGAAGTTGTCAAATCTTGCCATTAAATACCATTGGGGGGGAGTTTCACAAAGCATCAATTTCTAAAGTAACATGGCATTTAACCCCACTTTCCACCAATCAAAACAAAACTAGGAATCCCAGAATACCCCTAGTATTCTGCGGTACTTGAATACAAATGAAGTATTCCTATTTGAGCACACAGTTGCTAGGACAAAGTCAAATGTGTGGTGTTAGATTATGGCAATCTGAAACTCTTCCAAGTGGGCTGTAGCTAAACATTGCTTTTATTATTGAGCCATATATTTTCCCTATATTGTCTGCAGGCCATAAATATGAAACTTTGATTTTGCAGGTACTGGGTATGAGTTGACACAATTGTCATATATGCATCCTTTACACTTAGGTGGTTTCTTCCATCTTCCACATCTGCAGTTTTACTTCTCCCTTAATGGGTTGGCCATGTACACTTGTGAATGAACAGTTATCCATGCTATTTTTCACTGCATTGGTTATGAGATCCACTGAGGGAAAATAGGAGGGAAGTGATGTTTTTATGCAAATATTCCACTGCTCTGCTTACAGTTCTTTAAGGGAGGGAGGATGGAGGGGGCAGAAACCTCTTCTGACAAGTCAAGACTTGTTTTTATTTTATGGACTGTGTGGTGGAAACCACAGTTATCTGCTGCTAAAAACTGAACTGCAAGCAACATAGTAATAATAACTTTAAATTGCCAAAAGGTGTGCTATGATACTGTTGCATTTGTTTTATTTAATGCCATTTTATGTTTTCCCATAGCAGTTATCCATTTGTATGTAGATGTTTCCCAAATATTTGTCCTGTACTTATAAATTTCTAGTTTGGGAAGTTCTTTTCACAGGTTTGTAAGAAAGCCTCTTAGTTTAAATATGCTCATTAAAGGAATTTTCTCTTTTTGTGAGAGGAAATTTAAGTTAAAAAAAAAAAACAAAAACAAAACTAAACTAAAAACAAAGTTCCAGGGGAGGCGGGTCAGGAGTTGAACAGCTGTAGCAGTAGAGTTCCTTGGAAGGAAGCATAAGACCTTGTGTGTGCACACATGTGTATGGTTTTAATTAGTGGAAATACTTGAGGCTTCCTACTAACCCAAGTTTACATTCCCAGGATTTGTTTCTGAACTGTGAAATGCAGAGAGATAAGGTGTGCTTTCTTCTGGAGAAACATTAACTGGTTTAGCAGCCCTCATGTCCATTTCTCAGGTAAAATTAGAAATAGAGCACAAATGCATTTGGTAGGCTACGGACAATCTCTCAGCTGAAGGGCAGAAGGATTAACTATTTATACAAAATATGCATATCAGCATCTCTAAGCTAATAATTTGGGTCACGCTGGATGTTCACAGTGAAGAATGCAAGACTGAATTGAGAGTCCAAGGTATGGTCTTTTCTGTTAGCAAAAAGATGCAGACGTACCTCCATTTGTATTTCATAATTCAATTACTGAAAAATACATTTTTATTTTTGTTAATGACAGGTGATTTTGCTAGGGGCACTTCTGCCAAATATTAAATCAGTGCCTCTTGCATGTAGTGGGATCAGCCTGATATATCCCATTAGGTATAATTTGCAATGCCATCCTGCTTGTATAATTTAGAGTAGAACCCTGCAGAAGTGTAAATAGAGATAGCATATTGAAGTTCTAAATAACACTTGTGTTTTGAATTCAGAAACAGTCACTGATTATAAGATGCAATCTTTTTATTTGATTTTTCTTTAATATATAGTTAAGGCAAAATTGTCTTATAAAGTATTCTTAAGTTTTGTAGACAAAGCATAAATGTTATTGTATATGTGCTAATTGTGGCAAAGTTTTACATTATCATTCTAGTTGGTTTTTACAATAAAGTTAATTTTACAAGAAACACTTTTCTATTTTTATGTACTGACATATGCAATAAATTGATACATTAAAAGTGCTGTTAATGTCTTGTTCTAGTTTGTGGCCTTTCTTCCGCGTGTGTGAAGGGGTAGTTTTGTTTGCATGGTAACAGATCAACCCCAAGGTATTGTTTTCAGTCACTTACTAAAGCCAGAGCACATGGACTAGACATCTGCATTGTTAGATGTGGCCTTTGTGGAAAGCTATTACAGCAGAGGAAAAAGCATATTACAAATATGTTTCTAAGTTTTGTCATGTATCCTCACTTTCAGGAAGTGTTATTAAGTAAAACTGGTATGTTGTAGCTCACCATCACTTTCTAACACATTTTGCATTTCGAAATTTCTGTTGTCTGGGGGTCTGAGAGATGGTCTAAATATTATGTCAATTAGAAAGTATTTTGAAGTGTTTCTGATTAGTTTTACCACCTATGCTGGCAATATTTTAAATGTCAATTTTAAATCCTATAATGCCACTCAGATTTATAGTTAATTCATATAGCTGGAGTGGGATACCCAGTCTGAAGCAATTCCTACTTTCTTACAGAGAAATGCATTACTAAGCTTATATCACCTCTGCTCCCATTCGGCATGGTTAATATGAAATACCCAGAAAATAAAGGCTTGCTGCTGTCTTTTCTAAGGCTGCAAAATGTGTGTCCTCTCCTGAATTACTGCAAGGCTTATAGTTCATTTTTAACCCAGTACCTAGGAAACGGGGCTGTGGGTGTGGGGTGTAGGTGTGGTGCATTTGGACACTGTTCAAGATACCTATTAATTTGGAATGAAAAAAAATAAAAAAGGTACTCCTGATTTTTGTGAAGAAAGAAATGACAGTACAGGAACAACTCCAGATTAGGTACTTCATTTGAATACTGCCCTGAATGAGAAGCAGGTTGCTGTCTTGTGAACTATATCACTAAAAGTTACTTGCACTGTGCTGTTCTGGAGGACACAAGTCTTGCATTTGCTTTTTCTTACTTGAAAATTGATAAGCAGCTGGGCTACAAAGTGCAACATAAACTGTGTCCTGGAATGTCTCATGATGTTGTATTCATTTGCTTAGTAGATAGGTATAGGCCTTCATATCAGGCAAAACGCCGTATTTGAATTTTTGTCTGAATTTGCTAGTACTGCTTAAATCATAGTAAACATTCATGAGGGCATATGAACGTCCAAACTAAAATTGGAGCAGCCCTGCCAAGAAGGAGTTGGGGGTGCTGGTAGAGGAGAGGCTGGACATGGCCTGGCAATGTGAGTTTGCAGCCCAGAAAGCCAAACATGTCCTGGGCTGCATCCAAAGCAGCGTGACCAGCAGGGCAAGGGAGGGGATTCTGCCCCTCTGCTCTGGTGAGGCCCCACCTGGAGTGCTGCATCCAGCTGTTGATTCTTCAGCACAGGAAGGACATTGAGCTGTTGGAGGGAGTCTAGAGGAGGGTCATCAAGCTAATATTAGAGGGATGGAGCACCTCTTCTGTGAGAAAAAGCTAAGAGAATTGGGCTTGTCCAGCCTGGAAAAGAAAGGCTTTGGGGTAACCTAATTGCATCTTTACAGTACCTGAGGGAGGCTACAAGACAGATGGAGAGGCTTTTTTACAAGGTCATGTAGTGACAGGACGAGGGAAAGGCTTAAAATTGAAAGAGAGTAGGTATAGATTAGATATTTGGAGGGAGTTCTTTGCTGTGAAGGTGGTGAGGCACTGGAAAGGTTGCCCAGAGAAGTTGTGGATACCCCATCCCTGGATGTGTTCAAGGCCAGGCTGCATGGAGCTCTCAGCAACTTAATCTAGTAGAAGATGCCCATACCTACAACAGGGGTGTTGGAGCAAGGTCCCTTCCAACCCAGGCCATTCTATGACTTGATGAAATGAAACCTAGGCCAAAGGCTTGCTGTCTGTTAAAAAGACAGGTTAAAAAGACAAGGCAGATAAGGTTTTGAGAAAATGCTGAACCATTGTCTTAGCAAAAATTATTTGCTGCAAAGATATTGAACATGCCTGAGCTTTAAATCTCTTGTTGGACCCTATTCAGGGTCTTCATTTTAGACTTTGTACTGAGTTCTGTCTCTGTAAGTAGATAAGGAAGATACACTGATTATTTTCTGGATTTGTTTTGAAAACATTGATGTGACTAATTTGTTATGCTTCAGCTTGGATGGGGGCAGAGTAACTCTTGTAAGTCTTGGAAAAACCGCAATTTTTCTTTCTTGAAAAGGCAGTGCAGCTTAAGAGCAGACTTGGTTTCACTGTATTAAAGAGCATGGTTTCACTCCCAACTGGAGATACCTACTTAATAATCTGAAGCAATGAGCTGAATAATGCAAAGCTGCAAGGTGGCTGACAGAAATGTAAGTATGTTCACGTATCAAGTTCAGAGAGATGTTGCCGCTAGTTTTGATAAGTAACTAAGGAACGGATTGTGCTGCTTGAAGACAGATAGAAAGGAAGTTCTACAGCTGTTTTGAATTACACTTAACGTCTGGTGTGGGCTAATTATTTACAAAAATTCAAAGGGAAAGGTCAGGCAGAGAACCCTTTCCTGCCTGTCGTCCAGGATTCAGGGACAGTGTAGCAATTACGTACGGCTATGAAGAAATAACATTATGATTTGAAAATCCTTGAGTCCTTGTCCTGTGCCCTCTCTTGAAGGTCTCCAGACTGTAGCAGCAGCAGAGCGGCCACTCCCACATGAAGGGCCATGGCTCCGTGTTTATTTTGTTACCATACAAATGCATTTTTATCCCATCTGTGCAAAATCTGTTAAGTTGCATAGTGTCAAAGAGGTGGAGAAATGCAGTTCTCCATGTTGCTGGGTAGCAAAGCCAGTGAGACTGTAAGAGAAGTGGGCTTCAGCTGTATGACAGAGCTCCTTTTTCCCTGAGCAGTAAGAAGTAATTGCTGTAACATCATGGGGAGGGAGGGGGTGAAGGGGAGGAGGCTGCCATTAAGTTGCTGTAGTATATAAATCCTGGGTTGTCTTTTTATATTTTATATGTTTTTAAAATTATTTTCTAGCTGGCTCTGCTGCATACTTTGAAAGACACCTATAACAATTGCTTTTACTTTGTGTCACTTCCTTTTCTCTTTGAAAGCACTGTAATAACCATGTAAAAGTGACAATGGCTGCAAGTCAGCTGTAGGTTTACTTTGTATAGTATGCATTTGGACCCACATTGTCTAGATATCTAGAGAAATAAAATATTGCAAGGAATAAATCGAGGATGGCATATCTAAAATGTGCAGAGACATTTGTATTATCCTCAGCAATTCTGAGGCAAAGAGAAAAGATTTCTGAAGCTTTCTGCTTCAGAAAAATCTCATAGAATTTTTTGTTTTCCTTTTAACAAGGTAATTTAACAAATAAGACTTTAACTGTATAACACATCCTTTACTTGCTTGGTATTCAGCAGCTTACAGAAGTTAAAATAGTAAGATGTAAGTTATACAGCCACAGGAGTGGAGTATCCAGAAATAGAGTACTTTTTGTGGATCCATTTGTGAGGCAGAACTTGCCAGGATTTGCTACTGTATAAGTTGTAGTTAACGGCTGAAAGAACTACTTAAATGTTATTGAAGGGAATGTGTAGTGTTTCAGAGGGGTATCTGTGAATACTCTTAATACAGATTTCTTTAATAGCAGAAAACTATAATACACTATTTATTCTGATCCCTTCCAAAATAGTGCTCCTGTTTTGTCCATCTTCAGAAGGGACTTGAAATTAAATGGAAAATTTCAGAATGGAACCTTTGCTTTTTCTGTGCTCCTCTAGCTGCTCTGCACTGTCTTGTGTGGTAAGGCAAGATACCGTGGTGTCTTTCTCGTAATAACCGCAGGGACCATTTTGTGGCTGCTTCAGAAGTATGTGAAGCTGGAGCCTTGCCACTGGAGGCATACTTTTAGTGTGGCCTTCGACACACTTGCTGGGATCTCTGGGCTGCAGCATCTGCACAAACTCCTTTTTAAAAACAGAACATAGGTTTTTAAGCAAACTTCCATGTTCATGGGTTTTTACCCAAGCCTTCACAGTCATATCAACTGCTTCTCTTTTGCACATTAAACTTCATTATGGGTTTTTCCTCCCCCACAAAGAAAATGCTTTTGTGGTTAAAGTACTTAACTGGATTTCAGGAAATCAAGAATTCAGTTTCTGGTTCAACCACAAATTTCCTGTATGATTGGTTACTATCTGCCTTGGTTCCCCACAGATGTATGTTGATTTTTTATAAGTTTTCAGGTTAGCAGGATCCATCTCAGTAATTTAATCTGATAGTCTGCATAATGGAAATGAAAAAATTAATTGCCTGCATAAAATTACAGGGCTTGTTTCTGCTGTAACATCTTGGAAATTTTAACCAGCCTTAATTTTTTGTTCAGGAACTCATTTTCCTGTGTTTTCATGAAACATCCTCACCTTTAAGAGTCTTCAGTGGTAATGTGTTGGGTTTTGGTTTTCATTTATTTATTATTTTGAATTTTACCTAAAAGTTTGCCCTTTTCCCTGGAAGTAAAAGACTTGGTTAAGTAGAATTCTTTGAGTAGCCAAGGCATTTCTTAATAGTTTTCCTAGGCTAAATTAAAGAGGGTTTTTTGGTCAGTTAATCTGAATGTTCAACATAGCTCATCCTTTGGGTTAAGGAGACACTGTGGTGTATGCACGGATCATGTACTGTGCATGCAAATTAAGACCATATTTTCAGAATACTTTTTTTATGAGGGTTTGTTCTTATTTGCTTGCAGAGTTAGATGGCCAGGAATAGGTTTCTGCAATTTAATGCAGTGACATTTTCTTTTGTAGAAATAGCTTGGAAAAGGCTGCTTTGAACTGGTCTTGAGGCAGCCCCTAAGGTTTTTCTGGCCACATGTGTGTCTTGAGTCAAAAATTGTCGATGTGGTACAAATGTTTGCAAAAGGATTTTGAGGAAAGCTGTCCAGTAGAAGCAGGCTGCTAATCAAAAACTGAATACCCTTTCTGAGATTAGTTCTCTAGGTCTCTTGTATCCATTCTGGATTTTTGATCTTTTTCACAGTTCAGTTTTGTCAGTCTTAGCTATATGCAAACAGGTTTGTCAATATAAAAGCATGATGCTATTTTCCCCCAGCATATATATCCAAATAGTATGCCTCTGTTTCAACGAGAATATTCCACTGAGAGCTTGTGTTCAGCTGAAATCATCACCTTCCCATGTCTCCTAATGGGAGGCTGATCTGAGCCCTCCTTGGTCCTCTTTAGTCACACCTTAGTTTAAAACACAGCAGAAACAGCATGTGCTAATCTTACTGACTTTGCTTTAAGCAGGCTGAGGACTACTTTGCAGCTCTGCCAACAAGGGGAATCATAAGGAGAGCATGTTATGACAAGACATAGTGGCAAGCATTGAGGCACCGACTCCTCGGGTTCTAGGCTCTGCAACTAACATGGGTTTTTTTGTTTGGTTTGGGGTTTTTGGGGAGGGGGTTTGGGGTTTTTTTTAAGTAATTTTTGTGACTTAATTTAATGCAATTAGCAATCTGCAGTTAACTGAAGCTCCATTTGATTATGTTAGAAGTTGTTCAACTAAGTCTATTTCTAGGTAATTCATACTAGTTTTCAGGATTGACATCTTACTGTCATTATTTATTGTTCCCCATTTTTGTCATCACAGAAGTTGTCTGAAGTTGCATTTTCTTTCAAACTACATAACTACTTATAAATCTACAGAACAACAGAAAATTGCCAACAGAGAGATCCCTTTGATGCTCAGCTACAAATGCCTATTGAACTTAACAAATTCCCATGTGTGGGCTGTTGTGATTTTCCTCATCTCCCCTTTGAAGTTCTCATTGATCAGAATGATAAGCAAGACAGAGCCAGATGTCTTACAGAAGTCCTCTATGTCACCACAATTATTTTGTCAGCCCAAATAACGACCCCATTTAAAGAGGCTGTGGAGGCTGGGAGCAGCCTATTTTCTCCAGAAGCAGCTAGAGCAGTGCTATTTATACACTGGTCTGTTATTTTCTGATACATTAATGACTGCAGAGACCTCACTGGCCAATAGTTTCTTGGTATTCCTGGATAGCTAGTGATAACTTCCGTTCTCTCACTCACTTTCATTTTCTAAAATAGCACTTCTTTTCCAACTGTCACATTATTTTTTATTTTTGGAACAGTCAGTACTAGGCTGGTAATGTTCAGATGTCTAGGGATACTTGAAGGCATGTCTGCTTAGGTCTAATAATTGCTCATTCTGTTAAGAAAACCCTACATTAATTCACATTAAATTTACTTCAAAATGCAGCCCCATTTACAGCTTAATTTAGCCTTGAAAATAGGAGCAGAAATGGTATGGTATTCTATTTTTTCCACCCCACACCAATTTCTGTATAATTTCTCACGGTATGTATGTGGCTTCTAGGTGCAAGCTAAGATACATGGTGTATTTGCTTCCTTTGCATTTGGGAACAGATTTACTTGTCTGTGCAGGATGGTGTGGTTGCAAGAGGTGGCAAAATAAGGAAAAGAGTGCCTTGCATCACAACGGAAGATGATAAAGCTTATAATCACACTAAATTTCTTGTAGCCTTAAGAAACAGAAGAGGGAGAGGCTACGGAAGTGGTTACTCTATTGTTGTTCCTTCTTCCTTCTCCTTCCCAACAGAACTAACTTGATCTGAGGCTACTCTGATAGGTGTTGTCATCAGGATTTATTACACAGTATTTGGACTGACCTGTAGAAGTTTTTCTCTTTTGCGAAGATAAAGTTTACTTACATGGTAAGAGGGGTTTACCTGATGATTTTAGACATAATGGTGATACTGTTTATCTTTTTTCTTCCATCCCGGACCACTGGAACTTTGAACAAAGGGGTAAAAGTTGAATTTTGTGTGAGAAGACAATAAAAAAAGCATATGAACATGTGTGGAATATCTAGGTAGCCTTGCTGTTGCAGAGAAGAAAGGAATTCCTAATATAGGGTTTTAAGACGAAAGGACTTATAAAATCTTAAAAGATGAACTTAAACCAGACACTCAGGATTCACCTGAGTGTTTTCAGCATGCATGTTGAAAGTTTTGGGCCATGTTTAATTTTTAAATTCTCTAAATAATTATTTGCCCTTTCCCCCTGTTCTTATTTCCCCTCTCTTATTCTTTTCCATCCCCTAGTTTTCACCTCTTCTAGTTCCCCCCTGCCAAATTTCCTCTCCCTGCTTCTTAGTGTCCCCTTTTACATAAATGCAGGTTCTCGAATTCTTTAGAGAGACTGTATTTATTAGAAAAGTTTCATAAAATGTCATCCCTTTTCAAGTTAGTTTGATGAACTGAACTGCAGAATTTGCAGCTTCATGCAATTGAGAAACCCGTAATTTGTGACTCATACCTGGGAATATTTTTCACTATTGTTTTCAGGAAAGGGCAAAAAACTTACTTTGAATAATTTGTCTCCTCTGTATGCATATTGGCACTTCAGATATGAATATAAATGTGTTAATATAGATGATATAACGTATATACAGAGTACATCTCTATGCCTTCACGCACACAGAGGCACATGCCTGTCATACGTGTATGTCTTTTAAGTAGCACTGGATGAAATGCTGCCAGGAAACTTTACATGGTTTCTGCACTTCAAGATAAGGCTCGAAATTACTGGTGGTTCTGGCTGTGCCAAAATTTAAAGATTATGGGAAATGGCTATAGCAAGCTGCCACATAAATAACTAGTGGAAAGTGAAAGGAGGAAGGTAGATTGAACAAGTGGCTTGTGAGAAAGTATTCATTTCCAAAATGCAGCACAGAGAGGTGAAAACAAAGGGAAGACAGAATCTTAGACGTTCACTCTGTACATTAAGTTTAATGGTGCTATCAACGGCTTCATATGACAGGAAATGATCTGGGCGTTTTGTTCACTTATTCTGGATGCCCTTAGTTTCAGAGAGCAACTGGTAACATGGATTGCACCTCGGAAGGGGACAGCTGAACTCTCCCTCTGGCTTTAGTAAGGAAAGAGCAGCGATGAAATCCGTGGACTGTGTGCACGTCATCCAACAGAAGGATACCGCCTCCTCTCCCTCTGCCCTCCCTGGTGCTGTTTCAGGCACCACGGGACTTTTTTCTGTCACATTCCTGTGGCTTGCAATGCTCCTGTCCTCTTGTCTTGCAGCAGTGTCTCTTTACCATGTTATCATCCTGAAAACAGAACTAGAAGCTCTGCGCAGCGAGCTGATCTACAGCGTCCAGGCACGGTCTCCGCTAGACCAGCCACTCATGTCCCCTGATGAAAATAAAGCAGGTACCCCTGTTTCTTCCTTCCTGCAAGTGTCTGCAGCTGATGCCAGGCAGGTAAGCTGGAGGGGTGGGTTTTTACTTGCAGGGCATGGAAAAATGTGGGGCTGCTTTCACTGACTGTTGCTTCTCCTTGTTAGGAGAGCAGGCTTACTGGTACTGGCCCAGTTGAGAGCTTCCAAAAGGAAATCTGGAACGGGAGTAGAAACAGGGGCAGGCGGTCTGTTGCCGACACAGAAGAAAAAGGTAAATACCAGCTGATGAAGTGGGTTGGGATGCCGCAGTTGGATACTGTCTAGAGAGAAGCAGGAGTGTTTGATTCATGTTTTCTTTCTCCTGTCAGTTGATCCGTGCTCCCAGAGCCCATTCTGGTTTTCAAAATTATTGGTGGATGAATGGTGTTAACCATGGGCATATTCTCTTAAAGGATAGAATATTGAAACACAAAATGTTTTGGGTTTGAAGGAACCTTTAAAATGTAGTCCAACGGTCCTGCAATGAGTAGGGACATATTGTTTAAGGTACCAGATATTTATGCTATCTGCAGGTTGAACTTTGAATGTTGGATCCCAAATCTGCATGAAGCGTTAGAGTTGAAAAAGGCAACTTCAAATCATTCAGATTTTCAATTGTTCAATTCTCTCTGATAATAGTAGGGAGGGAAATCTATTAATAAAAATGCCAGTTCATTTTTCTGGGAAACAGAAAAGAGAGAAGTAATGAGAACTTTAGGGAAATAGGAGCTTTCAAGGAGAAAGGCTGGCTTGTACCTGGCAAGAGAGGCAGACTACAAGGAATTCAGAAGTTTAGCATCATTTCTATATTAAAACAACCTATCAATAAATAGTAAAATTAATAAAGGAATGCCTATCCAGTAAGATTTTTTTCTTGTCATGGTTCTCCTTTTTAAAAGGTTTTGCAAAGAACACTGAAGACTGTGCTCCATAAAAGATCTCCAATGTGTATTATAGTGTTGACATAATAATGGGATATATTTGTTTCCTTTGGGGATAAATACCTACATTTCTTTCTTTTTCCAAATACAATGGGACCTTACAAGATGAAATGCAGAATTTTATTATACCAGTTTGCACACATACTCTAATTGCACTGAGTAACTAAAAATATTCCTGAGTTGCTAAATCAGTTCACTCTTCTTATGTATACTTTTATATTATTTTAACTGATATCTTAAACTATTTAGAGAAGTTGAAACGGAGTAAATTATAGGTAAAGACTAGATGAAGCTTTGCTTAAAATGTGTTTCTCACTGAGCAACTAACATGAAATGTATTTCACTTGAGCTTCAAGTAAGCTAAATGAAATTTAAGTTCTAGAGTATAATCACTCTACTTACTTCCAATATTCAAAAAAACCCCATTAATTTAGGACATCACCTAAAATCCACAGGTTTATATGGGATTTATTCTATTTCATTTGTAGTTTTTGATTCAGGATCTTGGCTAAGAAAGATTTCGCAAACAGGACTGAGGTCATGCTCAATGATTGCTTAAATTGTATTTCTTGTAGCCTGTTTCCTATCACAGGAACCACAGAGTTCCCCTGCCCTCCCCACCCTAGGAACTCCCAAATAAAAACAAGTGATCTAAAGTACAAATATCATAAAAAATAAGGAGATGTCTTTTTTAAATGAATGTTGGAGCATCCATACTCTGCAAGCAATCCAGTTTCCTTCACGATAGCTTTCATCTTTAGCCTTATTGCTCTTTGAGGTGAGCAGGGTTTGGGGCTTCTCAGCTGTGCTTCAGAGTAGAGTTTAGATTCTTCTCATCCCTTAGCCACCTCTAATTATACCTGTTTACCTCTAACACTAAAATTTCAATTAAGCTACTTATTTCTGTAAACATTTGTTAAGGTATAGCTGGCTTTAAAGTTGTTTAGGATGGATGACAGAAAACACAGAATATGAACATCCATTTTAAAGGGCAAAACTACATAAGTTGACCTATTGCAAAAACATGAACCTCATATTTTTGTATATAAAAAAGAAAAAAAAGTAAATTGCAAATATTGCATTATATGAAAGGTTGTCTGTTAGAATTAGCTTTCTGCCCACTCTAATTACAAAAAAATTAGCTTTTCAGAGTTCAGTAAGATACTATATTTTCTCAGATCAGATTTCACTGATGACCATGAACCTACTAGTCAATGTTAAATTTTGTTTTAGCAGAGTGAGTTAAATAGGAGAACATGGTGTTGTTCATGGTGCTGAATCCAGTCTACTACTTGGTCATGTACACAGAATTACAGGCCCTGCATTTTGATCTTTTGACATCCATATCTGGGTACCAAAATCCCATCAGCCTCCAAACTGTCCTGCAGATGTGTGGCACTCATTCTGTTACAATGGCAAATAAATTAGAGTATTGAGTGAGGTGCCTGTTCTTGTCCTACTTCTGTTTGCTTCAGCAAGGTCTCAAAGTAGAGTCTGATTTCATAATTACTTGTTGACCCATCATTTTACTTTTATATGGATCAATTCCTTATTGTTATAAAAGTTAATATTTGAAAATGTCACTGATACGTAATTGCTTCTCTTGTGCTTCAGCAGAGAGAAGAAGTAAAATATAGAACTATTATTTTGTTTATAAATAAAGTTATTGTTCAGTTCTGGGGTTTTTAGACTTTAATTGTTGAATTCCAGGAATGGATACCCCACCACTCTTTTTTTAGACCCAGCACAGCCCTTCCTGAACATACTGAATTTCCATTTTAATGCACGCAAGTGGCCACAAATTAGCATTTTAATTAAAAGGACAATTGAATGGAAGTGCATTTAACACAATGTTGTTTCTTATTTTATGGGGTATGCATTTTTCTGTGCTGATGCATAAGACTATTAGTCATCAGTAGTTGCACGTTTTGTGTCTTGCAAAAATTCCCATCTTGGGTAGGTTGAAGAGCATCAAGCATCAATTCCAAAGAAAGCTGCACAGCTCGCAGTCAGAACCAGAGTTCTTGATACAATGAGTAGGAGGTAATGGGTGATTTTGAAACATACGCTTCTGGCAAATGTCACATCAGGACACATAACAACAGATACACTTTTTATCTTCCTCTTTGTAAATTTCGTGTGTGGAGGAAAACTGATCCACAACAAAAGACCTCTCCTGAATTTTATACTCTATTCCCAATTATTGATTGTGTTGCCTGTGTGTTTCTCTCTAAGCTGCATGTGCACTTGAGCCCAGGAAGAAGATTTATGTCCCGTTGCCTAAGCCAATGTACAAACATCAAGTTTCACTTTCACACTCCCTCAGTGCCTCATTCTGATGATTATTGTGGGATTTTGATTCCCATGGCTTAGGGAGGTGAGAATCAGGTCTTCGTAAACTCAAATGCAGGTGACCTGCTGGAAGCAGATTGGAGCCCCCATGGACTACCTTAACTTTGTTGTATTGAGGTTGCCCAACTCCTTGCATGTATGTAGGAGCTGAGGAGCAATTCTATGTAATTCCACAAATCCATGAGGCAGGTAACCTGGCATGTCACCTGGCAATTGTTTTTTTTTACTAGCAATTCTCAGGTTCCACTCCAGTATCAGTTGTGTCCATGGGAAATAACTATTGCCTTCCAAGCATGGTGTGAGAATTTTGCCATTCCTTTTGATAAAATTGCTGTACTGGAAAATCTGTTTGTTGGTTGGAAGTGTTTTGACTCTGTATGTTGTTGCTTTAGATATCTGAGACAGAGGAATAGCAAGAAGTTTTACAAGTGGTACTTGACTTTAGTGATCTTTGAATTGAGATGTAAGCTTTTGTTACTAGCTTAAACAAATGCCACATATAAAATTCCCTTACCAAATATTCACAATACTCCATATTTTATTGTTTGAAGAGGTAAAATATAAAATAAAAATTCAAATCGAGTTAAAAAGAAAAAAGAAAGGCCTACTTCTTGAAAATATGTTATCCTTACTTGTTTCTGCTGACAACAGTCTAATTCAAAAGGAAATAGACCCTTCTATGCAAAAGGATAGAAAATTACTTAATGCAATGCCTGCAGTTTCACATGAAGAATTTCACTGAATGAATGAGTGAATAAATCAGCGCTGCGTATTACACAGAACATTGCACAATCAAAAATACACCAGATAGGCTCTAATTTTTAAAACCAACATTCTGCTTTATACTGTATAATAGAAGTCTGAATTCCTAGTAAACAATTCCCATGTTTTTTCTGATTGTAACATGTTATTGGCAATTCTGTGAAGGTCAAAATAATGCTACCAATTCTTTGAAGATATTTACTAGATCTTAGTCATACCTGCAACTACGATCCAGGCCTTTTAATGCAGGGACTGATTGAATCCATAATTAATGCCATATAAAGACATCTCTATAAAAAAGCACCAAATTAACCAGTTGTCCTGGTTTCTGCTGTGATAGACTTAATGAATACCAGTTTATAAAAATGGACAAGCAAAAACTAGAATAAGATCTCTTGACATGAGAAATCAAGAAGTTAAGGGAAGAAGAACTGCAAATGGTTCAAGAAAATGCTTGTCCTTTACAAATTAAATTGTCTAGTGTTTAAATGTGCTTTGGGAAGCCTACAGAGAACAGATCTAGACAAAAAAGGAACCTAAATAAGCAGGTCTGAGGTTTTTTTTTTTCAAGGTCAGGGTTTTTCCTAGGTTTTATTTCAGCAAAAATTGGCACAGATGTCTCAGACCTCAGATATCAAAACTTTAAATTCTATACATGAGCTCACAAATAGTAAACTTGAAATTTTGTTTGGATGGATCATTTAATGAGATAGCAAAATACTAAAATTATTATGCAATTTAAATAATAACAAAATTTGCATGTGAGGGAAGATTTTGTTTTACCAATACAAGGTCTTAAGTCATGGAGATATGCAGAAAGCTGGGTTGCTGCCCTGCAGCAAAAGCTAGTAGGTTTTTTTTAAATTGTGACTACATTGCTCAACCAGTAGAAAACACATCACTTCATGTGCTGGCTGTGGTTTATAAAAGCATCTGGACTGACTAACTTCTTCAGAATTGGGTCTTCTGTTCGTGGAATAAGACAGACTCCGAAATGAATTTCTGCCAACCCACAGCCTGCAGAGCAATTAAAATCAGTGGAAAAAAAGAATGTTCGTCAAAGCAAAGCTATTATATAAAGTCAAAAGAGGGTGGGGAACGCTTTATCATTCTAAATATACTTTTATACAGCTAGATCTCATGGTGGTACTCAGTCCAAATATTTTTACACATTTTCAAGATGTATTTTATTAATCCTGTATTCTGCTTTCATTATTAATTATTCAAAAATCCTTTGGACTACAAAGATGTTGCTCAGGTTTGATTAATACTGGGCTGAAAGACATTCAGGTAGAGCTTTTGATTTATTCTGCTCAGTACCAATACCAACTATTCAATGTGTATTTTGTAATACATATATTCTTCCTATTGTACTTAAGGTAAGATTAGGGTGCTTCTTAGAATAGAATTGCTAGCATTTCTTAACAATGTTTACTTTTTATTGAAAATTCCTGTTAATTCACCCAAAAAATGTACTTTGTATATCCATATCTTCTCCTTAATAGTAGTAGTGTTTACTTGGAATTTTTTTCAATGAATTACTTGATTTTAGGCATGTAAGTAGTTCCACTGAAGTCAAAGTGAAGTACTTGTATATACTGAAAATAGTTATGGGTCAGCTTTGGCTTTGGAACATATTTTTGAAGCATGATGTTGTTCGGTCCCTCAAGCACTTTTTTAGATATTGTTTGTCTTTTGTAGCTTTAGGCAAAATGGCCACTGTGCTAGTTTCTGTTTCCTTATTGCCATGAAGGACACTATTGCATCCATTTTCTCCAAAAACAAGCTTACTGTATTCTGTGGAGGCTTATTCCTATCTGCATATATTAAAAGAAAAGAGACAGAATGTTTTTTAGAGATTAAGTGTAGATCTGATGTCTGTAGAATAAAGTAGAGCTGGCATGTGTTATAAAAAGATGGAGATGATCTCAGACTGTACTGATCTTGCAGATTTTAATTACTGTGAGCAGGTCTCAGCAATGCTGACTAGTATTTCAGTGCTGCAACCAGCTGAAACAGAAATTCGGACTGGCAAACTGAGAATTGGGATAGTTTCAAGAATGCCCACCAAGTTTGCCAAGCAGGTTTAACAAGAGTTGATAAAGTACCCATAGGTTTTACTGCTTGTAGACTCTACTCACTGGTACCCAGCTGGACAGCAGCTGGTTAGTGGGAATCATCATAAACCCTCTCACTGGGTTAGTGGAAAATCCAGTGGCCATACTAGTGGGTTCTTTTAAAAGCAGGAATTAAAATTTTGATTTAGCTTACTGCAATAGTAGGGAATCAGCAAATTCCATTCACTAGGAAGGCATTTTGTCCCAAAGAAGAATTAATATCTTGTGAAATTAATTGACTGATTTGCTGGGTTGTGTGTCTCCATAAAATCCCATTTTAATTTTATTTAGAAGTTTATTTTCCAGAAAACTGTTTTGCTCACAAGTGTGATAGAAGAATGTCTAAAGTATAATACCTTTTTAAATTTTTTGTTGGCTTGGGTGTTTTTATTCCTTACCAGAAGGCAGATAATTCAGATGCCTTTAAATTCTTGGCTGGAAAAATCTATAGATTGTAGCACATTATTGATGCGTATTGATAGGACTCAAGGACACATTTCAGTGTGGGAGACAGGAGTTTGGATGATAGCATTCCTATTAACATAACTAGGGCTTGCAGGCTGCATGATCATTCTGACATTGGAGCATTCCCAGATGTGCACTTGAACCCTTGTGTGCTGCCAGCTGGCAAGGCTGAGTGCTGGTGAACACCCAGCCTTCTTCTGCTGTTTTCAAGAAGGACACCTTAAAAAGGAGACTTAGAAACAGAAAGAGTCTGCTTTCCACCCAAATCCTCTCACTACCTGCTGTGCAGCAAGAGGTTTGTGCTACTGGACACTTGGTTGCTCATGTGGGTACCACTGACAGACATAGAAACAGGATCCCACAGATCCATGGCATTGCCCATTATAGCCAAATCTGTGTGGCCAAATCTGACCCACAGCCTTCTTGGCTGAAAAGTGATAAACAAAATGGAGCAATCCATGGCAGAATTTTCTTCTCTTGACTCACTAAATTAATTTGGTCTCTGTCAAGTGCAGTAAATGTTAGTACTCAGTTTTCCATCCTTCAAAGTAGCATGAGAACCAGATGTTTTGATTAAAATCTGCTCCAAGCAAATGCAGCTATTCTTTTTCCCTTTTATCCTGTTGCCTGACATTTATGCTTAGCAGGTTTTTTAACAAGATCTTCATTTTGCTTGCAAATCTATATTTTAACATTCTTCAGTATTTTTCTCTGAACAAACACCTAATTTCTCATTAGTGTCACCAGTCTCTACATTTTTGAGCAACACATTTTGACAGATACTAAGCTATCTGTTATGTGTGCATTAATTTGCTGAGTCATCTCTCTATTTTCCCTCTTAGTCTCAGTATAGGTTGAGTGTAAGTATCTGAAAACGTATTGAAAGTACATATATATGGATTTTGAGAATTTATTATGAAAGTACCATATAACCAGTATATATGACTAATATTTTATAGCACTATAACTGGAAAGTAATTTCTCTAAATAATATGGCAAACACAGAAAATCTGCTATCTATCATAGCTGGCAGGGTTGGGGCTTTTTTCAAGCTTTTTCTTAGAAAATTAACAAGGCTAATTGACCTGTTGATTTCTAGCTCATTTGACTTACTGCTACATAATTATATTAGGACCAGGTATGAAAACAAGCAGGTGTTACTTGTGCTGCTACCTGAGGTCTCCCACTTAGCTGCATGATCTCTGAAAGTCATCTAGTATGTGTTGTGACAGGATTTTTCATTTTGCTCTCTTGAGTAAGATCTGTGTTAAAACCAGTAGGTTGTGTTTTAAAATAAGTGGTGAGACTGAGAGATTTCTTTCATGTCCTTTTTTTTTCTTAAAGTAGTTTCATAAGTTCACTCTATTCTATTGCTGATTTACGTTTCTTTGATTTCAAAATGCTTTCACTTTGCAGTGCTGCAGGCCTGCTTGCAACTGATTGCTGACAGCAAAAGTGATATCCAACAGAAAGGTAAGAATATGTGCCATGATTTATAGTTAACTATTCCATGGGATAATTGTTTCAACAAATTTTCCTAACTTCTAAGCAGTAACTGAGTTTTGACAACAAATTTAAAAATAAAAAAAAAAAAAACCACACCAATAACAAAACAAAAAACAACAAGGTCCCTGCATCTGGAAGGTCCCTATATCTGGATTGCTCTTGCAAATGTCATCTTTTCAGTGGGGAAATCCAGCTAGTAAGATTGGAAGTTTTGTCTAGAATTCAGCTTTGTCAGTTTTTGGCCAGTGAAAATGAAGAATGTGACCTTTCTGATCACCCAAAATTATTTTTTCTTTTAGATGATTCAAGCATTGTCCCTTGGCTCCTGAGCTTTAAACGTGGAACAGCTCTGGAAGAACAAGGAAATAAAATAGTGATCAAAGAAACAGGTTATTTTTTCATATATGGCCAGGTGAGAAAGCTCAATCCACTTCAGCATCTGACTTTTGTAAGGGTTTTTTAATGCCTCCATACATAAAGTTTGAAGTTTTCACCTCTTCTTTCTGTAGGTTTTATATACGGATACAACATTTGCTATGGGACACCTAATACAGAGGAAGAAGGCTCATGTGTTTGGTGACGATCTCAGCTTGGTGACATTGTTTCGCTGCATCCAAAATATGCCACAGTCTTACCCAAATAATTCTTGCTATACTGCTGGTAAATATCTGCATTTTCCTTGTTTTTGTTTGCAAATAAGCTGTATGAAATAGAATCTGTAGTGTTGGGCAATTCTATTGCAGCAGTCATAAAGAACAGAGTCTGCATTCATGGACCTGGCTAACTGCAAAATTACAGGATACTTTAATAAAATACAGTTTCATATGAAGTATCACCAGTTGGAGATTATGCATCTTACTTGGTGATCTGACAATTTTACTCTCTTCATTGACTCTGTAAAGCGGTTAGACATTTTGGTGCTTTCAGATAGATGCATGAGGCAGAGGAATACCTACTGTCCTTACTGAAGAACTCAGTTTAACTAAGGAGTTGAATTCCACATTTAGCTATCCCAAGAAAATATTAAAGAGCTGTATTTTCCTTTGAAATGTCTCATATGAATTTTAGCCATCCAATACGTGCATACCTTACTGTGATATTTCTACTCCTTATAAAGGCTACCCCATTTTTAGTCTTTGGTTCGACGAAAAACAGTTAATTCCTAGAAGGTGCTCTTTAGGACTGCATAAATTAGAAACACAAAAAAGAACAATTAAAATATTTAATGCAAGTCCAGCAGGCTTAATGCTTAATATATGTGTATATTCCTGCAGTAGCATTTAAGGAATTAGTGTCAAGGCCTATAAAACCTCATTTATCATCTCTTATCTGTCTGTCTGTTCACCTTAGTAGTGGATTTGAGGACTTTCTCTTTGGTTATTTTCCAGCAAGATCTTTTTATTCAATGTGTTATGAAAAAGTGGGTGACACTGAGTGATGGAATTGACTGTTGGCAAGTAATGGCATTAAACAAATGGGATGTGGCAAGAAGCTAACTTTTTTCCAAATAAAATTAAATTCCAAGTAACTAATTAACTAGATACTTTGTCCTGGCAGTTGAGGCTATCCAAACATTTCCTTTAATTTTCTGGCCCCTCAGCCTCACATTCTGGCAACATAACCACCTTCAATTTCATGTATACTCTGATTTTACCTTTGTATTACTGCTCCCCTTTCTTAACTAGGATCTCTATCTTGCCACTTCATGATTCCTGTTTCCCAAATTCCCACTGTTCTGTTTTCACCTGGAAAAGCAGTTCTGACTGCTCTCTCTCATGCTGTTGAGCATGTGTCACAGCAGATTTTAGATGTGTTCTCAGCTCAGCAGCTGCAGCTTGAAGGCAAGGGGCTCTTGGTTATTGTATCAGCTGATGTGTGGCTGGCAGGAAGCACTTTTGTGCTCTGCAGATGCAGTGGGTCAGCTGATGTGGTAACTTCATTAGGTTGGTAAAGCTCATAAGACCTCCTCCAGAAGCATGGGAATGGAGCGGTCTAGGGCCAGTAATACTCAGTGCTGACTTTGACTGTCTCATCACCATAACATGGGGAACCTGGGTACACCACTGTTAGAAATTTTGAAGTGTTTGTTTAAGTGAACTGTGTTATGCAGTGTGGAAATTAAGTCCAGCTTCACAGAAGATGTTAAGTGTCAGCTTTGGATAGGCTGTAAACTCTAAGATTATGCCTAAAGATAAAAGCACTCATCACAAGTAACAAGCCATGCTTACATTTGCAGGATGACACATAATGACTTTTGAATACCATTTATAAAACAGTGTATTTGATACATTAACTTAAAAATATTCCAAATCTTTTGCCAGGCATTGCAAAATTAGAAGAAGGGGATGAACTTCAACTTACAATTCCACGGAGAAGGGCTAAAATATCCTTGGATGGAGATGGTACTTTTTTTGGTGCAGTAAGACTCCTCTGAAGCCCTTCCTTTCTGTTATTATGCTTAATGCCGTTTTCTTCTCTACCTATGCCTTTGTCAGAAAAAATATTGAATTGTAATAAAGCTGCCAATTCAGCCTCTCCCAATTCACCACAGGCTTCTAAAAATTTTCTTCACTTTAATAAGCAAACCTAAAACAGGAAACATACCAGACATGCTCGTGATATAAGCGCCATATGATTACCAGAAAGCCCATTCATTTTAGACAATGGGAGACTCTAGGTAACAACTGTAAAGCAATGAGGTTTTGGCTTTGAAACAACTTGTTGTCCATATGGTAAATCAAAGCAGGAGTTGACCAAAAATAACAGCATGACCAGGACCACAGACTGTCAAATTGTTATCCCCGATTGAAAAGGAAACCTAAAATAAAAGTGTATCTTAGATTTGAATTATTTCGTCAATAAAATATTTGATATATAACGTGTGGGGAAGAAACATCAAACAGTAGATTTCTGACCATAAAATGAAATTGTTAGGTGGGTTCTGAGTTTTGGGGTTTTTTTCTTTCCCCAAAGACACTGGGAAAGGAAAAATTCTAAATGTCTGGGATAATGAAAACAAATACACAGAATAGTAGCCACTGTCTTGCTTCTTCCCTGTGAACAAAAAGTGAATAAATTACTAAAATCTGTTAGCATTTACTAATTAGAATTAATTTTACTGGAAAAAGGACATGTAAAATGCTTCAACAGCTCAATCTTCAAAGCATTGCTACTCGCTAAGGAATATGTGTACACTTCTATGTAAACAAGGCTGGCACAGGGAGAAACACAGTGAAATTAGACACAATACCATGGTTGGAATTGGATTTCTCTCTCCATAAGTTCTGCAGTCATATATAGAGGTGTATATATATACAGTATATAGATGTATCTGTATATATTTGAAAGTACGTACACAAACGTATGTCTTGGGCATTTGGGCATAGAATTTTATCTTCTTTTGAACAGTTTATCCAATGGAAATATTACTTCATACATATTTTTTATATTTCCCTTACTTCTCGCTACAATCCATTCTATGCAATGTAGTAAAAAGAAAAGTCCAGTAGATCTGGAACCAGCCATGCAGCTAAGAAAATGCACTTGTATCTCAGAGGCTTTTTCTGCAGTTTTGAATATAGTGCTTAATTCTGTTTGACAAAAATATTCAGATCTGTAGAAAGAATAAACAGATGTCCTTTTTCCCTTTCTTTTGTCTGGCCGCTTTGTTTAGTAGATAGTATTTATGCCTTTTTTTTCCCCAAATATTGTATGGTCAAAGGAGCTATTGTACTTTTCCCCCTGATCTTAAAGAAGCATTGAAGTGCTATTGGAATAGATAAAAAGTAAAACCCCAAGTAATGAATTGTACTTAATTTGAAAATATTTTTTAGGACCCGAGAATTGCGTTATATAAGCTCACTTAGTAAAGAAAGATGCTCTGTATATTGCAGTCTCCTTGTCTATTTTTATGAATTCTGATTTGATTGATTTTTCTTGGTGATAGACAATAAATAAAAGAGATTTGGATCTCAGAATTGTAGAGCATGGTAAACTAATGAAAAAATTCATTCATCTTCTCTGGGCTTCAAGAAGACATTTCAGCAATAAGCATTTGTGTATTGGATTTTTACACTGGGATTTTTATGAGGCTTAACTACAGTTCCAAAAAATCTGTAAGTCCTCCTTTTTCTAAATGTCTTTATTTATGTGTTGTGGAGCTGAAGCTGCAGCTGCTTTTATTTTTTCTTTTTTTTGGTTGGTTGGTTGGTTGGTTGGTTTTTTGGGGTTTTTTGTTTTTTGTTTTTTGTTTTTTTTTTTTGTGGTTCTTTTTATTATTATTCTTATTAAACTTTGATATGCTGAGTTTGCCAAAAAGGCATTTTAAATCCTGTACAGGAGCCCTCAGTTTAACCAAGGTTGTGCAATGCTGCATGTAGGTAAAAAAACTGTTAGCATGCAGTGAGTTGTCTGTTATCACCGACATACATTAATGATGCCCAGAATCTCTAATCAGAAATTTGTTGATTTTAACCTCGATAAGAAAAAATAAGTTGTTACTGTTGCTTTCCCAGAGACTTGGCAGCTAAACTTGCAAATTTAACTTTTATGGTGTAAGCTTCCCCAGTAGTTTTGGTGGGCCTGTGTGTGCTTAGCTTAAGCCATTTCCCTGGCTGTATTTCTTCCTTCTGCTGCTGAGAAATGTGCAAAATGCAGAAGTTTGGAAATGGTCTGGGGCATGACTTGGCTTGTAGGAAAACTTTTGTCTTCTGAAAGAAAAAATTTCAAAGGTGTTCCCTTCCTTAGAAGGATGAAACTGAACCTCAAGTTTCTTCACCAAAAACTTGAACCATGTTGCTGTGAACCACAAGAACTCCCACATGTGTGCAGAGTGCAAGCTGGCAGACTGTTCAGATATTTCTACCGGCAAGTCCGGCAGTTTTGTTGCTGTCAGATTAGCTTTTTACTGGCTTCATGAGAAAACTTGTCTTCTCAAAATTAACCTGCTTCTGCACAAAGTTGAGTTTTAACAGATCAGCATTTTCTGATCAAAGCATAAAGAAAAGGAGAATACTTCATCCCTGATCATTCTGCTAACAAGCTGGTGATACAGAAGGTAGCAAAAGATCACCATCACACCTATGCTTCAGTGAGTGGGAGTTAGTGAAGCATTCTGCATTTGGGAGATGTTATTTAAATAAGTGTGATGGGTAATAATTAGTATCTAGTTGGTTCGTACAATATTCTACATTTTTATCAAGGATATCTAGCATTTAAGACAGGTTTCTGCAAATGCAACAAACTATGTGAATGCTCTGGTTCTTTTTCACGTGGTGTTAAGCAGCAGTGTGGCAAACATAAGGGACTTTTTCTTTCCAGTACATTTTAACAGAAAGTGTGAAGTTGTATCATTCTTTTCTTTTTAATAATGTGCAGTTGGCAGATATATAGCTGCTCTGAATGTAATGTATTTAATGTAACTTGTATCTCATCTCTTTTATGTAATGTGCAGTCACACACCCTGCCAACACACAGAGTATATTCATTACATGACGCTCCTACATCTGACTGTTTCTCAAATTGCTCCACATTTGCCATTTTAAGACTTCCATTTCAGTGGTCCCATAGTTTTGCCAAGCTTAAACTGGTGGAATTGACATTTGCTGTATCCCTGGTTTATGTCTTAGGTTGAATTCTCTTGGATAACTTTAGCCATCAAAGTTCTACTCTTTTAAAGATGAGGTTAGGAAAAATGCATTCTTTGGATTTTATTTTAACAATTTGGCTACTTTTTCTTCCAAAGTCTAGAGACTTTGCTTCAAAAGAAGAAATGTGTGTAATGTGGGTTTTGCTTTGTTTTAAACAGGGTTTTTGTTCTTCCTTCCTCTCTTTCTTCTGGACTCATACTTTGACAAGGTATATGCTTTTGAAGAATATTTTATGCTTTCTCATGTTAAGCATATTCTATCTCCATGGAACTTTCAAAAAGAAGAGGAAAATGTTCCCAGAAGTTTTGTGTCTGGATTATATCAGTAAGGTCTAAGCTTGATTTTCAAGGTCAGCCCAAGCAGCAGTGAGAAGGAAGTTGATGCAAATACAGGGAAGAGGGGAGCTAAATATTTGATGTAGGAAGACTCTCATGGAGTTTGCAGGTTACACAGATCTCAGCAGTGATGGGGAAAACAAACAAGACTTGAAGCTGGACTGCAGAACTGGAGAGGCCCTAGCTAGGATTTGATTGATTGATTTCTAATTCACAAGCTGTCTTATTCATAGCTCACAACTCGTAACTCATGCACCTATGAGCAAAACATAGCTGCTGGGCAGAGCTCTTGTTCTTCCTCCTCTGCCATGGCACAGGGGTCCTCTGTGTCACACTGTGAAGCCTGAAAGCCTCAGCAATCCAGCTGCTGTTGCGGCCACTTCAAGAACTGGGAAAGCTGACACCTTCCAGCTTGGATATTTGGTCTACACCATTTCCAGGAGTTAGCAGGTTATGAAGAGATTGCCAGACAAACAGCAGGCAAGGAGGATGGCTGCAGAGACAGCAGGCTGCAGGTGTCATGGCTGCATAAGGACCTTTAGCCCTTTCTGGCCACTGTGTCGTGCCTTCATGTTGCCTTTGCTTTGGCCTAACAGCACTGACCCCAGCATACTTCAGGGGATGACATACAGCATGAGCCGTGTGTCAGCCAAAATCTGAGCAGGAAGGGAGTGAAGAGTCATAGTGTGGGGAATGCATTCAGCAACTGCAGCAGGTTGTTCACAGATTTCCAGCACTTTTCTGGATAAATCCCTGAGCAACATAGTCTGAATTCAGTGTAGATCCTTGTTTGAGCAGGATGAAGTACAGAACTCCCAAATGATCCCCTTCCCTTGGCTGATTCTCTGATAAGAAAGCAGGAGATGTGAGGGGCAGAGAAAGGACTGAAACTGATGGGTCAGAAAGGGTCCTGCTGGGGAAGGAAGGGTGTTCATTTCCTGAGTGCAAATGAAACACGGGTTCCTCAGTGTGTGCTTCAACAGTATAAGCAAACATTTATGTACTGAGCAGGGCAGCTTCCAGTTAAGCACAGCAAGCTGCTGGTAGTCATCTGGTATTGCATGACCTCAAACCTAAGAGTGTAAATTGAATCAAACCATGTGGCCAAGTAATAATCTTCATTCACTCTCTTGCAAGTTTCCTTTGACTTTTTTTTTTTTTCCTGCCCCCGCCACCCCCAACCAGTTCACTCAGTGGATAGAAAGAAGATACTTCATCCTGTGGAAAATGGGATATCGATGGAAAGTGTTTTAAGCTGAAGGCCAGAAATATATTTCAGAAATATTGAAAGGAAGTAGTAAATGAGTCAGAACATGCAAGAATAATTACAATGTCCTGTTTAAATCAGAATTGTATTCCCTTTCTGTCAGTGAGAGTTGGCTGAAATGTCATGTTTACTTTCCATAGATGTTGATTTTTATTCTTCTTTTAAGGCTAAGGTTGTTTCAATTTTGACTTAAAACCATTTCTACAAAAACTTTTTTGGCAAATCTACAGATCCTATCTCTAATCCTGATGAATGTTAGTTATTCCAATGGCTGCAGGAAGTCCTGTATCACAACATGTATGTGAGTTCTCCTTCCTGACTGTGCTCAGGGTGCTTACTTTCCACAGCTTCTTGGCCTAGGGAGGAGTCTTGATGAGCTTCTTCGAATCTGGAGATTTCCACTTTCAATATCTCTTGCTCAGCAGCCAACAGCCCTTTTGGAAGTTAATCTGACTTCCCCCCAGACATCATTTTCACTTTTATAAGTTTGTTCAGTCTGAAATATTTTAAGGAGAACATGCTGGGCTGCACTAACTGTGGTTTTGACAAAGCTCTGCTTTGTCTGAAAATTTCCAGACTTCCCTAGCCTTTGCTGTAGAGTTCCTCAAACAAGATTTTTCACAGGTGGTCACTGAGTGAATGTTCCTCATTCTCTGTCTGACTGACTGATGCCCTTGTGGTCTCATTTGCAGAAGTGTTGAAACACACAGCTGTAACTGAAATTAGCAGGAGCATGCTTTGAATACATGGAGAGCTGTCTATTTCTGCGAGAATTCTGCTGTGGAAATGCTACAGCAACAATTATTCTGAAAAAGCCCCGGGGGAAATAAATTCTGATCTGGAGGCAAGCATAGTTAGAAGTGTGCAGTCAGCCAAGAGGCATGCCTTGGAAAAAGTGTGAGGAAAAGTTGTTAAATCATTGCTTGGGTACTGGACATTGTGTGCATTGAATGTGATACGGATCTTAATGGGAAGGGAGATGTGAGAGTATATAAAGTAACTTCTGTTACAGGTAGCAGGACTGAGATTACAAAGAAAATTTTGGCTCATCTTCACTATGAGCATTTGACTTTGCATTGGAACATTTGGTGGAGGTTGGAGACAGGATATCCAGGGGCCTTCTTCTATTTCCTCCATTAAAAAGGGAAGCTCCGCTCCCCACAGACCTCAGACAAACTGCTTCATGTAGCTGTGGAAGGGTTGGTGACCATTCTACCTGTGCTTAGAAAGTGTTTGTCTTGACATTAAGGGAACTAGAAAACAGCCACTTCATAATTCCTGACACCACTGGAGAGCAAACCTGGCATTTTTAAAGGGGGAAGAGTAAGGGGGAAAGTTTTGCCAGAGAACAGCACTGTCTGGTGGCAAACTGCTGTCTCAGGATTTCTTACCTAGCTTGCTTTGTCTTCGGAATGGGAAAGTCACAAGGAACTTGAAAGGGATTTGAAAAGCTAAATGAGTCTGTTTTGCAATAATCACTGTTGATTTTTTTTTCTTTCAAAGAGTAGATTTTCCATGTCCCCACCAGCCCAGGAAGGGGACAATAAGAGCAAAGTGAGTGGATGGGGTGAAGTGCACATCTGATGCAATGGCAAGTGGGAGAGCTAACTGAGATGTGGCTGTGTAGGAGGGGTGTGTAAAGCTGAGACAACAGCTGGAAGACTGTCATGATGCTGCTGCTGCTGCTGCCTGTCTTCCCCCACTCACTCCATTGCTCCATGCAATCTTTCAGTCCTGTGTTAGTCTGGCATTTAATCGCAACTGGTAATTTTTTTGAGAGGAAGTCCATGATGGGTCGTACTTACGTCTCTATTCAATTATCAGTCGCAAATACCAGCCAAAATTACCAGTGCTCAACCTGTAAAATCATATTGATGATGCTCTGTTGGGCTGCTACACTGGAAGTGAGTCAGGGCTGATGCAAACCAGCAGAGCAGGCTGATGAGAAATGAGGTTGAGTCTGACATTCTTTGTCTGCAAAATGATGATAGTACACTTTCCTACCTCTTAGGCTGCCAGAAATACATCTTCCACTATCAGAGGATGCAATGAGCAGTGGAAACAGGAGAAGAACATAGTCTGCTACTTTTTCCATCACTTATTTTCTTTCTTTACTTTTCTATCCAGAATCCCTTTTTCCAGCTTTATTAGCCTCTGTACTCTTTCATCCATCACTACTACACTCAGAACATGCCAAAAAAGGGGGGAAAAAACAAAGCAGACAATTTTACTGGCTCCATCGTTAGGGTTTTTTTTTTGATAACCATCAATCATCATCATTATCATCATCATCATCACCGCTCCCAGAGAGCTGGAGTCTCGTACAGAGCATCGGTACGGCCGGTCTGTCCCCACCGGAGGGCAGCAGTGCACACGCCGAGCCGCAGCTCCCGTTGCTTCCCGTCTCAGCACACAACAAGCTGCTAATAAAAAATCCTCTCCCCTTTAAACCCAGCGTATCACTTCTGACACTGCAAGTGGAAAATTAGAAAAATATAAAGGAAAAGAGAAAAAGAAACACAAAGCTTCTGGAGCACCAGTGCCAGTGAAGTAAGCTTTTCTGCCAGATTCTATGATGAATTATGAATTAGTTCTATGAATAATCATAGAAGCATAGAATATCCTGAGTTTGAAGGGACTTACAAGGATCATCAAAATCCAACTCCTGGGCCTGCTCAGGACAGCCCCAAGAATCACACCCTGTGTCTGAGAGCAGTGTCCCAATGCTTCTTGAACTCTGTCAGGCTGGTGCTGTGACCACTTCCCTGGGGAGCCTGTTCCAGTGCCCAACCACCCTCTGGGTGGAAAACCTTTCCCTAATATTCAACCTAACCTCCCCTGACATAACTTCAGGCCACTGCCTCGGGTCCCATCACTGGACACCTGAGGGAAGAGATAGGTACTTTCCTCTCTTACCCTCATGAGGAAGCTGTAGACTGCTGTGAGGTCTCCCCTCAGTCTCCTCTTCTCCAGGCTGAACAGGCCAAGTGATCTCAGCTGATTGTCATACAGCTTCCCCTCGAGGCCCTTCACCATCCTCGTGGCCCTTCTTTGGACACTCTCCAACAGCTCACTGTCTCTTCTACATTGCCAGGATCAAAACTGCACACAATGCTCAAGGTGAGTCTGCACTGGTGGGACAATCCCCTCCCTTGCCCAGCTGGCGATGCTGTGCCTGATGCCCCCCAGGACAGGGCTGACCCTCCTGGCTGCCAGGGCACACTGGGGACTCAAGTTCAACTTGCCATCCCCCAGGACCCCCAGGTCCCATCTGCAGTGCTACTCCCCAGTGTATCAGGGCCTGGTCTGTACAATCAGGGCTGCCCCATCCCAGGGGCAGAATCTGGAACTTGCCTTTGTTAAACTTCATATGGTTTGTGATTGCCCAGGGCTCTAATTAACAGAGATAAAGCTGTCTCTAATGCATTGCTGGAAAAAAACCCAAACAACAACAATAAAATAAACAAAAAAACCCACAACAAAACTGCTTCCTTGAACTTTCTTTGGTTTGTCTAAGGAAAGAGAAATATTTCTCGAAATATTTTTCGAAATCCAGTACTTAGTTGAGAGGAATAATTTGAAAGTAAGCACAGTTGATACACAAAGCCTGGAGAAAACTAGTAATTTTGAAGAGCACATGTATGGGTTTTACCTCCTAGGACCAACGTCAGAAAAACTGCGGGTTTTAACATTTTAAGAATTTTGGTCACTATTCTTGTCACCTTGTTATTAATTCTCACTTCCCTCTATTCGCATACCTAAGTCTACACACTCTCAATGTACATGTAAGCTCACCCTAGTACAAGAAATTTTAATTTATTCACCAATACTTTCCCAGCATTGATGGATCCTTCTCCAACCTCTGAGCAGCCAAATGCTTTGTTTTTCTTGTTAACCAGGTTGAAAAACAAGGGTGGAAAGAAGAATATTTTTTTCTGTAATTTAGAAGCCAATGCTTTGAGAAATTTTCAGTATTTCTCACCTTTTCCTCACCTTGATTTAATAGCATAGAGGCAAGAAGAAAAAGCAGTACTTGTATTGCCATAAATATCTTACCTCTTTGAAGGCATTACTTGCATGCTTGTAGCTATCTTCACATTTTCATTAGTTTCTAATACACATTTCATATTAGCTGAAAACCTCTTTTCTGTTAAACTGGGAATAATGCAAACCCCATCCCTTTGATCCTACTCTCTAATTCACAGCTTTAGAGCTGATATGTTGTTTTAGTCTGCTCAAATATTTGCTTCTTTGGGGATGGCGATTCCTTATATATACTCATTAGTTCTCTTCACAAAGGAATTGTACTAAAACTGATCCCCTGGGATGCACAAACTTCTGCCCTACCAGGCAAAATGGCAACATTATGCACCATTGTGGCTAAACAGTGCCTTATTGTTCCATTTTCTTACCCTGGTGGTTATGAATATAGGAGATCACACTGACTTTCTTTAAATGAAGACTTAATGAAAACATCAGCATCTGCCATGAGGAGGCCCCCATGTTTTGAAGAAACAATCTGGTACCCCACGGTAGCTCATGGGGAGAAACAGGCACTTCTGTGTCAGTTTGACTTTTACTTATGTAAATGAGTAATGGGTGAGGTGAATCATACTGAAAATTACCTTTTCTTTTTCTCTTTGACTAAAAGACACTCCAGTTAACACCTCACACATTGTAGCTATCCAAGTTTAGAAGAAGCAGACAATGGCATATAAACACAAAGGGAAGAGGATAGTCTTCATGGCATGATTTGTAACTCGGCATTTAAGGGGATAAACAGATCAAGAGCAGCCTGGCTGAGAAGGACTTGGGAGTGGCAGTGGGTGAGAGGCTGGACTTGACCTGTCAATGTGCACTTGCAGCCCAGAGAGCCAAACGCATCCTGGGCTGCATCCAAAGCACCATGGGCAGCAGGGGAGGGAGGGGATTCTGCCCCTCTGCTCTGCTCTGCTGAGACCCCACCTGTAGTGCTACATCCAGCTCTGGGGTCCCAGCACAAGAAGGACATGGACCTGTTGGAGTGAGCCCAGAGGAGAGACACCAGGATGGTTAGAGGGATGGAGCACCTCTCCTGTAGGGACAGGCTGTACCAGCTGACATTACCCAGGATGTTTAGTAAACAGGGGAAGCATGAAAGCATTCTCAACTACTTGTACAGTACCTTACATGTAAAAATTAATTTATTTGAAACTCTCAATTACTTTTACAGATTGGACCAACTCCAAAGGTGCAATAGTTTCTCTCTTTTTCTTTCTCTCTCTATTTTTGTTTTTATTTAATTTTATTTATTTATTATTTCTCCTTCTGGACAAAATCAAAAACCCCAGTCATGTCAGACATGCATGGATAGTTACAATATTGCTATACCTTAACTTTGCAGACAAATAGGGCCTTTCCTTCTGCTTAGCAAGAAAGGTTCAGGCCTCAAGTACCTGTTGGGGGTATCCTCAGCAGTGGCAGTGGTGAGTTCTGCCTGCGTCTGTCTACTTGCCCCTGCTACAGAAAGGCAGAACCTTCTCCTGTTACAAAATCCTTTCTCCTGCAAAACTGAGCCCAGCTGCATTGCACTCAGCTGAGCTGTCGTGCATTAATTCAACCCACGGACTCTGATCCAACTTCCACTACTCATTCACCCAGCAACAAAAGCTTCCCTGGGAGCAGACTCAGTGCCTGTTCACAGGCCATTAGGATTTTCATCTGCACTCTCTGAACTGTATGTGCTAGCCCAAAAAACACTTTTAGTGAACTCCTGGGTAGAGAGGTCCACAAGTACCATGAAAACTGAACAGGTTACCAAGCTACTGAAAGCCACCAAAAGCATGATTCAGATGAAATGCAAGTCATTTTAGTCCCAGTACATGATTCAGCCAAACTTCACACAGCTATTTAGGCAGCCTAAACAGTAGCAGAGTGTGTAGGCTTTTGAATCTCCATGGGTAAATCTTCTTCATGTCAAATGTTCTGCCAGAACATACACCCCAGGGCAGCTAAACGGCACGTATCAGTACTTATCTCAAGCTGAAATCTGGTTGACATTCATGGGCTAGTCACCCCTACCGATGAAAGCCCAGAGCATGACACAGTTTCATTCCAAAACCTGGCCGCAAGAGAAGGAAGTGGTGTCCTGACCTTGTTACAGATTATTATCTGTAGTTAGTGCACTTGTTGAAGAAGTAGGGCACCTGGAGTGGAGCACTGTCCTGAGCCTGGGAGGAGAATCAAATGTGTGCCTCAGGTCTCCTCTCTCATCACTCCTGCTCTGCAGGGCAAGCACAAGACAGTACCCCACAGCTGAAGGAAACATTTAGCTGTGCATGTGAGGACAGAGGTTGGGATGGTGAAACTCAGTCTCACCTGAATTCCAAAAACAATGATACAGATAAGTGCCAAAATCTTGTTTGATAGTTCCCAAATACATGACAATGGTGATGAGAAAGCTTAATGTTTACTGCTAAGTGCTGCTGACCTCACTCTGCTGTGCCTACCTGTGTCTGTCTCAGCTGAATCCAAACCTCTCTCAGCTGCAGGTGGGGAGGGGATAAGATATTTTTGGTATGAGTTGCTTTATCTTTCAACATTATAATAGAAACCTTTCCTACAATTTATTCATTCAACCAAAGTACAATTCAGAAAAATGTTTATTTCAAGGAACTTCACAGATCTCTCAATCTCCAAATGCTTGTACCAGTGCCTAACAGAGAAGAAATTAAGAGAGAATGTTTACATTACGTAGATGAGAAACAACTCATATCTGATAGTAGACACATATTTTTTTTACTATTGGGAATCATAATTTCATAAGTATGTTGCACTTGTGACGGGCTTTGTTTCTCCCAAAAGTGGTCTCCTTGTCTTTGGATAGTAAAACATCAGAGGAAGAATATTTGCCAATCAAATCTGTTTCATGCAAATTCTAGAAACCCTTTTCACTGTAACTATTTTTGTTATTTTGTTTAGATTGGTACCCGCACATTCTCACTCAGACATAGAATCACATGGTCATTTAGGCTGGAAAAGACCTCGAAGATCATCTGAGCCTAATCCTTAACCCAGCCTCCCAAGTCCAGTACTAAACCATGTCCCCAGGTGTCACATCTACACGTCTTTTAAATACCTCCAGGAACAGTGACTCTACCATTTCCCTGGGCAGCCTGCTCCAATGCTTGACAACCCTTGCAAAGAAGAAATTTTTTGTAATATTTAATTTAAACCTCCCCTGGCACAACTTGAAGCATTTTCAATATTTTCTCTGATTATTTAGCTCGATACCTGGGAAAAGACCAAGTACTCCTGCCTTGCTACAGCCTCCTACCTGTCAGGTGGTTGTAAAGAGCAATACGGTCTTCCCTGAGCCTCCTTTTCTTCAGACTAAACACCCCAAGCTCTTAGCTGCTCCTCATCAGACTTTGCTCCAGACTCACCACCAGCTTTGTTGCCCTTCTCTGGCCATGCTGCAGCACCTCAGTGTCTTTCTTGTCCTGAGGGGCCCAAAACTGAACACAGGATTCGAGGTGAGGCCTCACGAGCACTGCAGAAAAAACCAGTGAGGTTTCTCAAAGTACTCACATGGGGCTTTCTGGGACGCCCCTGATATCCCACAACATGTATATGTCACTGCCTTTTTATGCCTTGCAGTTGGATGTCTTGAGAAATACACCCAAATAATGCAATACAGAGCATATCTTCCTCCTCTTTTGACATTTTAGGTTATGCTTTTTTCCATTCCAGTTGAAAATCTAACTAAATACTTCACTTTTAACAGCTTCAATCCCAAGAGAATAAGAAGCATACAGGTTTTAGAAATTAAATTAAATTAAATGCATCTGCATTGTTCTAATAGTAGGATTGTTTAATTCATAGCAGGTGGTTTTCCTTAAACTTTAAAAATAAAAACTCACCTTTCAGAACAATATTGAAAATGTTGAAATAGTTTTCATAGATTTTTTTGTATGGTAGTATTCATTTGTTTGCTTTCTTAGTAGAATGATAAACAGTATGGTTTTGTAACACTTTAACCACTTTCAATCTAGCTTGAACACAGAGCCATACAAATTCTCTCTGTACAGGCATTAAAGATAGACTGGAACCTTCAAAGGATGTTTCATCTCATCCTAAAATAGCATTATAGGACAGCTGGACTGCCCTCATTGTGACTGTCTTTCACCATTGATCACAGAGACAGGATGGCAGGCTTAGATGTGAACGGTTAATTTTTTGGTAGTGAAAACCAGGCGATATGAACCCATTCTGTGGTGCAGGAGAACACAGCACTGGATTATGTCTCCGATTGGAAACCATGTGAACAATTAATTGCATTACAGCCTTCTAAGTATATTAGTTGCATTACTTACCAGCTATTAGATAAGTCGAGCCTTAGACAGGAATTGGGGCATCTGAATTACTGCTTTACCCCAGACCAGGAGAGCACTTTTGAAGCACCTCTCCCACTCATCCCCACCTCCTGCAGTTTAGCTCACATTGCAGAGCAGTCCTGGAATACATGAACCAGGCTTTTTCCCGATGTTGCAAACCTGTACTGTGTGCTCCAGGATGACAGGTAAGGCTCTGCAACTGCTCCCGGGCATCCCGGCCTCAAAGACCTAGTGTAAATCAGAGTTCCAAAAAATAACACCACAACATCATTGTGCAATGACTTTTAGAAAGGCGGAGTGTGGACCCACTGTACCCTGAAACAAATATAAGGTAGTAGTCGCTAGAGGGAGCCCCTTAATCATCACATCCTACACCAAACCCCACTAACTCGGCCCTTCAGCTCTCAGATGTTGAAGCACTTTAACAGGGTCATGGAGTGTTACTACCTCCATGTAAAAGTGAAGAAAACGAGGGTAAAAACACAGGAGTATGCAAGGCTTCTGCAGAATTCGACGTTTATTCCACATTCTGAAAAATACAGACTTTTAAAATATTTCCCCTCAGAAAACCAGCTGGTGCAAATTCAGTGCAGTGGTTGGGAACAGAATTAGCTTTGCCAAGACCCTTTAAAAATGTCATCTTTAAGTAGCACCAGTGAGAGGGCATTCACCTTTCCCTCCTTCAAAGATCAAACACCAAAATGGGCACAAGTTGTCACTCTGAAAGTCTTCAGATCACAAGCACAACCCTCCCTCCTTTAACTTCATTACATCACAGGTGCGCCCCGGTGGCAATTCCCAGCAGCCATACTTTAACAAGTGCTACTTAGAGCAGCAAACTGGTCTGGCTCTCTCTGTGTTTAAAGAGGGCTGTGGAAAAGACATCAGACATGTTCCTGCAGTGTAACTGCAGACTTGCATTCAATTTTCTGCTGTATTCTAAATTTAGTAAATAATAGTGACAGCAGTAAATAGTAAATAAGTTTAGTAAATAAGTAGCTTATTTAGTAAATAAGCAGTGACAGTTTGTGGTTCTCTGTTACAAACTCTATAGAATTTGCGAGAAGTCCTGGAAAAAACACAAGAAGGATATGAGAGCTGTGGAGATGGCCCCAGCCGCAAAAGAGACTCTTTCAGTCAGCGAGGCCCTGCAGGGATTGATTGCAGCCTGGACAGAAAAACCCAGAAGCAGCTCAGCAGGTGTTTTGTTTCAGGAAAAAATAAAGCAGTAGAGGGCATCAGACAACAAGAAATCTATAGATCTTAATGAAACCTTGAAGTGCTAAAGGCTCAGTGAGGGGAATGGGAGCTTAGAGAGGTAGAAATCGGGATTCTGTAAACGCAGGTGGGGATCAGAAAGCAGATACTGAGAGAAGTAAAACCAGACACAGCACTTCTTCTGCCCTTGTTGGTTTAACCTCTCCAGCATGCTAATGTTGTGGTGGGAGGGAACAGGGAAGGGATCACCCAAGTTACACCAGGCTGTAACTTGCCTCAGAGGTACTCCATTAGCAATCCAACCTGAGCATTGCAATTGATACCACTGACTCACCAACTCTCCCTTCCCTTACAAGATACAAAACTACAGGAAATTCTCTGTTAGTAAAGCAAGATTGCTGTTGGGTAATGCCTCCTGCTGTCCCAAAACACTCAGTACAAGAGGACTCAAATAAGAAAAAAATCAAGAAAGTAAGCATTAACCAGCATGTAACCTTAATTTGTGCCTCTGAGCAATGATTAGAAAACAGGCAGCACTCAGAAGTGAAGCTGAATGACTCATTTTATGTAAAAGCAAATTCAAGCCTCTTACCGGCATTTCCTCCCCACCCTAGAACTATTTCTCCCTGCATGTGCAGAGATAACCACCTCACTGTAGCAGGCACTCGGGGTTGCCATAAAGTGAAGAAATTAGCTCAATTTCTATTTCTACAACAATGAACTGCTGCTCCGTAAGTACAGCTATTTTCCCTTTTCCTTGGTGGAAGTGAGGAGAGGTTTATTGGGAGCTGTTATTTATAGTGCCTTTCAGGGGCAGACTCAAGTCTCAGACTTGAAGGAGATCATTCCCGTCCCTTGAGGGACTGGTGGTTAGGCAGAAAGCATTTTAGCTGCATCTGTGGCGCTCCCCAGCCCGACCCTCACACATTGTGTGAATGTCAGAGTTGTGCAAACAGCAGGGGGACGTGCAGCCTGAGATTCCACGATAAGCCAGAACATCCAGCTGCTTGAAAGCTCTGGCACAACACGCTTTTCCTGTGGTGAGCTGTGGGACGTGCAGCTAAGGCGCATTTCAGGACTGCCTTCAGAAACGCTGCAGAGTGGCAGCAGTCCTCGTGCTGAAAAAATTTGGAATGGTTGTAAGTCGCCAGTCTACCAGCTGCCTGCTTCGAGCATAACTTGACCAGGTACTGTATTCCTCCCTCACTATGTTGGGAAATACACAAGAAAATTTTAATGGCTATGTGGATTTTTTTTTTGTTTGTTT